>OZ023262.1:182676828-183276828 GCA_964006375.1 Tillus elongatus | reverse complement strand
ATCAGCATTATTACTGCCATATTACACAATGCATGTTGGTAACTTAGAATACAATCAGTTAATCAAATACACCTTTTTCAAATGCGCGAACACGTCAATTAAAGGTTTTTAAACTGTGATCTTTCTTTAATAATATGAAGTTGTCCCAAATTTGAGATATGACGTCGATAATTTGTTTAACCGACAATCCTACTCTTTTGTTGGCTATTTCTAAAGTACATGTCGAGTTATGCTAAACCACCAAGTTTATATTCCTTCCCACAAAAATATACATTATATTATTTTAAAAACAGAAATAAAAAATAGATAACCTAAATCAATTTTCTTTAATACATGCTTAGGTTGTTGTCGATTGACTATTTGTTAGTAGTATAAACGGAATTGAAAGTCGTTTTACAAATTTCTGGTTATCCTGGGAAAATATGTCAACATTCATTTCTTATTCGTGCTACTAATTCCTTGAGATTTATAATAATAAATAAATAAAAATTTAAAATCTGGTGTTTTTTTTCAAATTATCAAAATATCGATGAGGTCGTACCTTAAATTTGGCACACACTGTATGATATTTATTTTATTTTTTTGAAAAGACCGCAACATAAAATGTCTATCGACATGTCTGCGAATTATTGGAAAAAGATAGCTGTATCTGATTAACTGAATTTATTCCATGTTTTAAACTCGCGCTATATGTATATAGCTGTCAAAAAATTATACTGGCAGGTTTAGACAAACAATGTACATATTTTTTATTATAAATAAAAAGTCGTAGAGGTAGAAATAGTAGCATTGGTAAGTAAATAACGTAAAAGCTTTATTTCCTGGAAAGCCGCTGCATTTTAAGATTCACATAGTTGCATTTGCATCATGTTCGATGCAGCAGAGATAAGACATGTTTGCTGAATATAACTGGGATAAAGTTTGCGTGAAGTTATCCATAAATTCCGAGCCATAGATTTACACGTAGGGTCAGCAGAAAGCGGGATGGATCGTCGCGATCACAATATCAGTGAAGCGGATTCAACGTAGTAAATTTATGGCTAGCCATAGATGTCAGCCATATATTGCTATATGCTACTACACCTTAACGAAGAAAAAATAATATGTCTTAAGTGTTTTGCAATAACATAATAACACTACACCAATCGTTTATTATTAACATAGTCATAGAGGAAAACTAAATTTTAGTATGTATTATTTGTTATTTTGGTTACATGTACCCAAATGACAAATATTGGACAATAAAGCCAAGGCCCCAATATAAAAATAGACACAAAAACAAGTTACGAAAGACCTAGTGTATAGCAACCTAAGCAAATTATTTTTTGTCACACTGGAAAATAAAAGAAAATCATTTGAACATCGAGATACTTATTACTAAGTTTTTTCAAATATGACTTATTTTTTGATATTTACAGTTAATGTGCAAAATCATAAAACCGCAAAATTATTACCAAGGCCCTAATGTATAATAACTCATGCAAATTATTTTTTGGCACTTTTTGCAAAAGTGAAAAAATACATATGAAGATCGAAATAGCTATTACCACGTTTATTTTTTCGCATTTGCAGTAGATGTACCAAAATCACAAAAACGAAGATCGCGATAGCAATTAAGACGTTTCCGAAATATGAATTAATTTTTGATATTTGCAGTAGATGTGCCAAAATCATATAAACACAAAATAACTACCAAGGCCATAGTGTATAATAAGATTGCAAATTATATTTTGTCACCCTTTGCAAAAGTGAGAAAAATGCATTTGAAGATCGGGATAACTATTAAGAAGTTTCGATAATATGAATTATTTTTTGATATTTGCAGTAGATGAGCCAAAATCATAAAAACCAAAAATGATTACCAAGGCCCTAGTGTATAATAAGATATGCAAATTGTTTTTTGTCACCTTTTGAAAAAGTGAGAAAAATGCATATGGAGATCGGGATAGCAATTAAGACGTTTCCGAAATATGAATTATTTTTTGATATTTGCAGTAGATGTGCCAAAATCATAAAAACAAAAAATGATTACCAAGGCCCTAGTGTATAATGAGATATGCAAATTATTTTTTGTCACCCGTTGCAAAGGTGAGAAAAATCCATATGAAAATCGGGATAGCAATTAAGACGTTTTCCAAATATGTATTATTTTTTCGCATTGGCAGTTAATGTGCCAAAATCACAAAAACAAAAAATTATTACTAAGGCCCTTATGTATGAAAAACCATGCAAATTATTTTTTGTCACCTTTTGCAAAAGTGAAAAAAACGCATAAGAAATTCGGGATAGCAATTAAAACGTTTCCGAAATATGTCATATTTTTTGATATTTGCAGTAAATGTGCCAAAATCATAAAAACACAAAATGATTACCAAGGCGCTAGTGTATAATAAGAGATGCAAACTATTTTTTGTCACCTTTTGCAAAAGTGAGAAAAATGCATATGAAAATCGGGATAGCAATTAAGACGTTTCCGAAATATGAATTATTTTTTGATATTTGCAGTAGATGTGCCAAAATTATAAAAAACAAAAAATGATTACCATGGCCCTAGTGTATAATAAGATATGCAAATTATTTTTTGTCGCTCTTTGCAAAAGTGAGAAAAATGCATATGAAAATTGGGATAGCAATTACGACGTTTTCCAAATATGTATTATTTTTTCGCATTTGCAGTTAATGTGCCAAATTCATAGAAAAAAAAAATATCACTAAGGGCCTGACGCATAAAAGCTCATGCAAATAATTTTCTGTCACCCTTTGGAAATATAAAAAAAATGCATTTGAACACCGGGATAGTTACTACCACGTTTTTCATTTCAACATTAATGATTCTGTGATACTGTTAATGTGGTAAAATCACAAAACCAAAAATTATTACCAAGGCCCTATTATGTAATACTACACCAAATTTATTTTTTTGTCACCCTTTGCAAAAGTAAGAAAAAAAAGAATTTAAACATCGGGATAGCAGTTAAGAGGTTTTCCAAAAATGTATTTTTTTTTCAGTCAATGTGCCACATGAAAGGCAACGGGAAACCACCTTATTTTAACCTATCGTTGCGACTACTAAGCGACTTTGCCTTCAGTCAGTGAGTGAGTAATACAGATTATTTTTATTATGTTTTGGAAAAATGATGAATTTAAATAAATTTAATAAACATGTTGTGTATACAAAGAAACTACCCCAATCTCGTTATAAGAATATGTTTATTATAAAAATTTGCTATAAATTAGCTTTAAAGTGCAACTTATTTTTAGTGGCATAAATCTTGATTACATAGCATAAGAAGACTGTTTCTTATGCTGTACTGCATACTTGAACAATGCAACATAAAAATTATGATAATCTAATTAATGTTAGTCACTCTAGTATAGCAGTTAGTGGCTGGTAATATTCAAATATTAAACCTAGCATTTTTTCTCAAATATTATGTATTTGTATATAAAGGCGTCGCATAGATAAAGAACGTTTGGACTTTGATATACCGCTTTTACGACGTTAATCCCAGAAAGTTTTACAGCTCTGTTTCTGTATCCTCCTTTTGTAAATTTCAAAGCTTTTACCTGACCTGTCAAACATATGTTTAGAAAAAATTGAAAAGTAACTGTAGCACAGCATAGTCAATCAATTATTATGCTGTGACTGTATATTAGATTTTAGCGCGTTAAAAAATCTGCAACTTTAAAAATAGGAATAGAATCATATTCAGTTCATTCTAAAACTGTCCGAGTTGAGAGTTGTGTATGCTGTAGTATTATACACTAGGGCTTTGGTGATATTTTTGTGATTTTATGGTTTTAAATGTAAATATAAAAAAAAAGATTCCTGTTTAAAAAATTGCAAATGTCAAAAAATAATGCATATTGTGGAATTGTCTCAATTGCTATCCGGATCTGTTTATGCATATATTTTTTTACTTTTGCAAAGGGTGACAAAAAATCATTTGCATATCTTATTATACACTAAGCCTTGGAAGTCATTTTTGGTGTTTATGATTTTGACACATGCGAAAAAATAATACATATTTGGAAAACGTCTTAATTGCTATCCCGATTTTCATATGAATTTTTTTCCCTTTTTCAAAAGGCGACAAAAAATAATTTGAATATCTTATTATACACTAAGACCTTGGCAATCATTTTTTGTTTTTATGATTTTGGCACATCCACTTTTTTTTTAATTTCAACAACACACCACGAGGGCTTATAGCCTAAATACTATCGTACCGTGGGTGTTGACAAGGAGGAAAGAGGCAGCTTGTTAATTCTGGACATGAAGGTTTGGAGGTTCGGAGGAGAAGGAAAAACATGTGCCGGTAAGGAATTCCACAACTTGGAAGTCCTCGCGACAAAAGAGCGGGCATAACAAGATGTTCTATGTCTGGTGACCTGGTCAGTAAAAGGGTGCATTCGCTCTGTTCCCCTGGTAGATCTGTTGGGGGCAGCAGGTGGGGGAACTATGGAGGAAAGCTCCTCTGAGCAGTGCCCGTACAGATATCTATAAAAGAGAGAGAGGTCACCAACGGCACGTCGGTGGGCAAGGGATGGCAGCCTTTGGGTGAGGGTAGGGTCACCGATGAAACGTATAGCTCTCTTTTGAATGGAGTCCAGGATAGCGAGTGTAGAAGCGGCAGCGGCACCCCAGATGTGGGAGCAGTATTCTAGGTTTGGCCTTATTTGTGAAGTATATAAGGTATAGAGATTAGCTGGTGAAAAGTATTTGCGAGACCGGAAGAGGAAACCTAATTTCTTAGCAGCCGCTTCTGCAATTGATGTGACATGTTGGTGCCAATTAAGATTTCGATCCACAGAAATGCCAACAAGAGAAAAGGACTTATTACTTTGAATAATTTGGTTGTTCATTGTGATGGGTCTAGGGCTGGTGTATCTCTTGTGAGAAAGAAAGCAAGACTTAGTTTTGATGGGGTTGAATTGTACAAGATTTCTACTTCCCCAGTCTAATATTTTTTGGAGATCCACGGAGACAGAACCCTCCATGAGTCTGCAAATATCAAAAAATAATTCATATTTCGGAAACGTCTTAATTGCTATCCCGATCTTCATATGCATTTTTTTCGCTTTTGAAAAAGGTGACAAAAAATAATTTGCATGGTTTTTCATACATAAGGGCTTAAGTAATAATTTTTTGTTTTTATGATTTTGGCACATTAACTGCAAATGCAATAAAAGAATAAATATTTGGAAAACGTCTTAATTGCTATCCCGATCTTCATATGCATTTTTCTCACTTTTGTAAAGGGTGACAAAAAATAATTTGCGTATCTTATTATACACTAGGGCCTTGGTAATCATTTTTGTTTTGTTTTTATGACTTTGGCACATCTACTGCAAATATCAAAAAATAATTCATGTTTCGGAAAGGTCATAATTGCTATCCCGATCTTCATATGCATTTTTCTCACTTTTGAAAAGGGTGACAAAATATAATTTGCAATCTTATTATACACTAGGGCCTTGGTAATCATTTTGTGTTTTTATGATTTTGGTACAGCTATTGCAAATATCAAAAAATAATTCATATTTTGTCTCTTCCAAAACATTATTTTTACAAACCACCTGTAGATTTTTTGCTATATTACATGAATAGTAACTTATGAAATAATCATTTTTAATCCAGAAATTCGTAAGAAATATCCTGACGATATTATTATTAAATAAAGTCTTAAGTAACCTCATGCTTTTTGCGGTCCTAGTGTACATAAAATTCACTAAAACATGTAAATATTTAAATAGAATTAATATTTTGAGTATTTGGCAACACCGCACAGGCGCATTAATTTTTAGTTTTAATGTTCTCATGAAATAGGTCCAGCCAATAACGCATGTACATATTAATACCAGCATGTTAATAGCTGGACGTCCAGCTATTGCACGGTTGGTCCAGCTATTACACACTTGGTATACGAAATGGTCCAGCTACTTCCGCATAGGCATAAGTATATATATATATATATATATATATATATATATATATATATATATATATATATATATATATATATATATATATATATATATATATATATATATAGATATATATATAGGTATCAAACCGATAACTCAAAAAATAATGAACCAATTGTGATCAAATTTGCGGAGTACCTTCCTTTTGCAAGTGGCTTGGACGAGTTCGTTAGCAAGAAAAATCGGGACGGGTTTTCCCGGAAAATATTGTGTTTTCTTTCGGAAAAAATGTATATCTCTGGAAATAATGAGGCAGTGGTAACCAAATTTGGTGCACGTGTTTATAATATAAAGAGTGAACCATGCATCAAATTTTAGATCTGTAAATTTAAAGACAAAAACCTTATAGGCAATTAAAAAAAGGGGTTTTCCTCAAAACGTCAAAGTCGCGATTTGAAACGCCAAAATTGACAACATTTAGGCAAAGGATCTGAAAGTAATATGGGTTATGTAAAGAAAATGTCGCAAGAAGAATGTTTTACAAACCCTGAAGTCTCAGCTTCAAGCGTGATTGTCCTTCACTTTACTAAAGTATTTCCAGAAAATTTATTTCAAATAGACCCTTTCTCTGATGCTTTGGCAATAGTTTTAGCTATAGAGTTTATCGTTTAATAGTATATAGGTTTTATGAAATTTTCGTAAAAAATCAATAAAGTTCAATATATCCGTTATTAAACATATTAAACAAGACACGAAAAACATTTTGTACGTTAATTATAGGGCGACTTAAACTTGACCTTAAAAAATATTTCTACAATCACAGGTGGCCCATAAGTCGTTGGTTATACAAATATATATTTTTTTTAATCGAACACGCATTTTTGCATGTTTGTAAGAAAAGAAATTCGGGACGCAGCAAATGCATTATGGTAGCGAATTTTCATTAAATGCCTCAAATTTGAATAGGTCAATTTGCTATTAACCTATAAGGTTCGCTGGCCGGAAAACCAGTTTTTTCAGGAACATTTTTAGTTTATTTTCAGAAAATGTGTATATATTCTCAAACAACATTTTTTTAACGTCGGTCTATTTCCGCGACTATGACCAATCCCGGACGTCAGGGAGCAGTTTCACCTCCCTATCCTGGGAATTTTGCCGAACTCTTGCATTTCTGTAAAGAGAGTAGGGATCTTTAACGTGCCCAACATTGCACGGACACGGCACCGAAGGTTTTACGCCCCGCCCGAAGGGTGGAACGTGCAGACACTCAACTTGCTCAAATACAGTGCGAGAACCTCGGTTGACGTTAATGTTACAGTAGAAGCCGGTACCCTTCGGTTCAGAGGCACACGCAACAATAAAGTTATTTTGATGAAATATGGTATATTGTCTCGCTTATACGGGTTATCCTGAGAGGAAAATGTGATGCCTGCTCTCTTTAAAGAAAAACACATATTTGCTATTAAAAACATTTTTATGGAAATCCATTACCATAACGCATTTGCTGCGTCCAGACTTTTAGTGAATTTTCTTAGAAAAAATTCACTAATGAGGAGATCTCGACTTTTGAATTTTGAAAAAATTTCTTCAAATGAGCGCGATCTAGGACCCCTAGAACCCATATCCGGGGTCAGTTTCAATTTTTATATGTTATATATATATATATATATATATATATATATATATATATATATATATATATATATATATATATATATATATATATATATATATATATGTATCACACCGATAACTCAAAAAATAATGGGCCGATTTTGATAAAATTTGGCATGTACCTTTCTTTTGTAAATGGCTTGGATAAGTTCGTTAGCCAGGAAAATCGGACGAGGTTTTCCGGAAAAATTTTGAGTTTTCATTCGAAAAAAATTCTTATCTCAAAAAGTAATCAGCCGATTTTAATAAAATTTGGCATGTACCTTTCTTTTGTAAATGGCTTTGACAAGTTTGTTAGTCAAGAAAATCGGACGAGGTTTTCCGGGAAAATTTTGAGTTTTCATTCGAAAAAAATTCTTATCTCAAAAAGTAATAAGCCGATTTTAATAAAATTTGGCATGTACCTTTCTTTTGTAAATGGCTTTGACGAGTTTGTTAGTCAAGAAAATCGAACGAGGTTTTCCGGAAAAATTTTGAGTTTTCATTCGAAAAAATTTTTTATCTCAAAGAGTAATAAGCCGATTTTGATAAAATTTGGCATGTACCTTCCTTTTGTAAATGACTTTGACAAGTTTGTTAATCAAAAAAATCGGACGAGGTTTTCCGGGAAAATTTTGAGTTTTAATTTGAAAAAAATTTTTATCTTAAAAAATAAGAAATCTATGATAACCAAATTTGGTAGGTAGGTTTACGATATAAAAAGTAAACTATACACCAAAATTTAGATTTCTATGTTACAAGAAAAAAAAGTTATAGTAAAGTTTTCTGGAACATTTAAATTGAAACAACTGCATAATTCTCTCTCAAACATCATACTGGAAGTAAATCGATTAGTTTAAAGTAAGCGAGTATTTTATATAATAAACTTCAAAACTACGAAACATGTACTTTTTGCAAAATAAGGCTAAATCCTAAACGAAACCTTAAAAAAAAAATCACATTTATTATCAGAAATGTCGTCTTTCTTAGTCTAGCACTCATTTAATCACGAACTACATATGCTACAAATCCCTGGAGCGTCTGACATGAATCTATTATTTAATTACTGAGTTGCTGTTGATGTTTAATAGGTGTTTGGTGAACTAAAGTCTTGAGATCTCTTCAAACAAAATAATCCAAACTAATAAGATTTGGTGATTTAAGCGGCCACGGTTGAGGCCGTTCCGGACCGATCCATATATACATACAACATATCATATTGTTGAAAGTTTCCTTAAAAAAATCTTGAACGTGAATGCTAAAAAATACGCCGGTGTACCGGTATGTACAAACCCATTTATCTTCTGAGTAAAATCGGCACATTTTTTGGGTAAAACGGCAAAAACTTCTTCAACAAACCAACGATACCGTTAATCGGGGAGTCTTCCAGTAAATAGAATGGAGCTATGAAATGATTTCCGAGGATACCAGCCCATACGTTAACGGGGAACAGTTTTAAAAAATGTGATTATCCAATTGCATGAGGGTTTTCTTCTAGCCATAAATGATCATTATGGAAATTATGCATGGTGGTGCGTGAAAAACTTGCTTCCCCATTAAACAGGATTTTATTTTCAAACAATAGATTTTAAATCAGGCTTTAATGAAATCACTGACAAAAGCTAATCAGTAGTAGGAAGTCACGAAAGAGAGTACCTGGCCGCTTCTGAGTGTGGTAAGGGGATAACAAATTACCAATACCAATTTTCCATACCAAAATGTGAGAAACAACGTTTCTTTCCTGGTTAGTTTTTGAATATTCACCGACTTGATTCAGAACTGCCTTCTTGAGCTTTGGCGTTTGTAATGTCTTATGCGTCGCTGTAAGATGACTGGCTTTATAAATCGCGTTCGCTTCACTTAAATAAATATGGAGCCTTGAAAATATTTTTGAAATTGAAATTGTTGGAAACGAATATTGTTCTTGCTACAACCGCTTAGCCTCACATTAATTCCCATCAGCAAGCTCATACGTAAAATGAATATCAGTTAGTTTCTTTATTATTTAGTCATTTATACCATTTTTTATTTTTTAGACAGATAATCACAGTAACCTTTTTTAAACCTATGGGTCAAAGTATTCACTTAAAACCTGGCAGCTGAGTTATATCATTGGTCTAGTCTAACTTGTCATTTTTTACAACATACTTGAGTGGTAAGATTACCTCACATGGATAGATATTTTGCTAAGCTTTTTGAATACGACTACGGATGTGAAAAAAACACAAGTGAACAAAGAGTTGATAAGAGTGGAAGAAACTCAATTTCGAAGGGAAAAAGAGTACGTGCTGACGTAAAAAAATCGGGTGGGCCAAAAGGACCATGACCCCCGAATCGACACTTACCTGCATCGAATTTAAAGTTTTAATGAAATTCACTTGTTTTTGACTTAAAGCATATCACATGTGCAAAGTTTTAATAATTAATTTTAGATAAAATAAAACAACAGAAAAAAAATTCCCAACACACCATATTTTTGAAACGAAACGTTTATGACCACATACATATAAGAACGTTCTATCTTATAAATAGCTAAAAAATGACTCTGTAAACTATTATTAAGAAACACTCACGTATAGAATATATTTATATATATATATATATATATATATATATATATATATATATATATATATATATATATATATATATATATATATATATATATGTGTGTGTGTGTGTGTGTGTGTGTGTGTGTGTGTGTACCAAACTAGAAATAAAAATTCCAACACAGTCAGGGCGAGTTTTCATAAAAATCTTTAAAATTCTAATAACTCCCATAAACCTAGAAATTTAAATTTTAGACATAATAAGGATTTATAAAAGTAAGAAAAATATAAAAAAAAATTCAAAATTGCTTTCTTATTTTCCAAAATACAATATATTATATTGTGCACGGTGCACATGCCCATAACGCTCGAGTGGTTACAGAACACCTCGATGATTTTTTTCTGAAAGGTGGATAGGTACAAATCGCGCTGTAAGGTGGCCTGCTAGCTCTTCAGACCTTACGCCGCTTGCTTATTTCCTTTGGGGATATCTAAAAGATAAAGTCTATCGAACACCTTTAAATAATATTGAAGACCTAAAAAACAGAATAACGGTGGAATGTCAGGCTATCAATGGCTGGGTATTTAGATATCTTACTTCTCGTGAACTGTTTCATCGGGCCGAGACTTGCTTGAAAAATCATAGCCGTCATTATGAACACCTCATTTGACAAATTTAGCGTACTATCCTCCTTTCACTTAGGTGTTTGTTTAAATTCGATTTATGTAATATTCAATTATTTTTATGTAATATAATTTTTGCTTCTTTCAAGCCACTTTAGGGAAAAATATGACTTATGATACATTATTGTAAAGGGGATTTGGCATAAATTCCAAATTTTGGACAAAACATACTGGGTATCATTAAAACATTAAAAGTTGTTGTCACTTCCAGTTAAACCAAAAGCTCTACCAATTTGTTGTCCAGTTGCTTTTTAAGATCTCCAACCATATATGCGATAGCCAAATATCAAATATACAACCATGAAACCAGCCGAGATATCCGGTTGGACCCGGAGAACTGGGACACCAAGGTTTTTATATGACAATATATTATCAGCCGAGATATCCGGTTGGAATGGGAGAACTGGGACACCAAGGTTTTTATATGACAATATATTATTATTATTACCGATTTGTTCCCCTGTTGTGTTTGCAAATTATAGATATTTCTCATTTATTAAGAATAATAATATCCACATTTTAATTTGCATTTTAGATAAGTTAGTCGAAGAGAAAAAGCACACACAGAAAAATGAGAAGGAAAAAGATGCAGAACTCATACGTAAACAAGTAAGTTAAAAAACATGTATTTTTCCTTTTATTCAATTAGCATTTCTAAAGTTCAGCACGACCCCTCCATGGGGTAGATGCGGACCTGGTGGCAAAGCCTGGAGACATCCTTTTACAATAGGAATGAATTTTTTTAAATCTATGGTAAGCTACACGCACGTGTAGCTTGATTATAATTTTTATTTTTTGAAGTAGAACTGTACCTTTCACCGTTATTCTTTTCATTTTTCTTTGCGTAGTATGTGACTCAATTTTCATGCAGGGCTGGTCAAATGAAGAAACATTAAAAGAAATCAATAAAGAAAATCAGCCTGATCATGACACAGAAATGTCAAAGAAAATGATGACGACAAAATTAAATCGTAATACCAAAGGTGAGCCAATGATATATCCGGGCAAAAATATTTTTACGACAGTCAAAGATCGAAAACTCTCCCCCTTACGGGAAAGTAAGGAACATGGTGCTGAGTTGGTGACTTTATTAGCAAAGAAAAGAAGGAACAACATAAGAATTCCATTGGCTAGTACAGATGTTACTTCGTGGGGAAAGCATTAGTAAGTATTTCTTTTTTGGAAAATTTTAAATGGTTATGTTCGGGCACTTTAGAAACCCAAGTCACCTCTACACATTTTTAGACCTGACTGTTGTTTCACCAAATGAGCCAGCTCTCTTAAAAAATAAAATAGGCTGTTATCTTACATCCGATTTATTTTGACCTCTGATCAACCTAATTTTGTTAATTATACGATTGTCAGGTATAAAACTGTGTTGTGGTGAAAAGTATTAGCGCCCCACGCAGCTTATAATTTTCACATAGTAAATATTTGGGTATAATACATGTCATCACCGTATTTATATATGTATGTATAGTATTCAATGGAAAATTACTTAGAAATTTGATAAACCCTTATTTTGTCTCTTGATTCAAAAATTCTGCACTCGGGAAATTACTAATTTATTCTTAGACAGCACTTTAGAGAAAAAGTATCATTTGAGCAAAGCTTATATATATATATATATATATATATATATATATATATATATATATATATATGTATCCAATCTGAAATATTTTGTGGTCTTATTTAGAAAATCTGAATAAAATAAATTAAAAACGGACTTTTTCTTCCCCAATTCCTAAAATTTCGAATAAACCATCATACTGAAAAAAATATATAATAAAATTTATTGGCTCATAATTTAAAAAATTTCCCTGTTTTATGAAGATTCTAAAATAATATAAAACATTATCAATACCTCTGAAAATAATGCACTGTCGACGATTGAAAGTAGATTAGGCAGTGAAATCAGGTAGCTAATAAATAAAAACAAACAGATTGTGACATTTACAAAACTTATTTCTGTCAGTGTCAGTAAGATTACTTATTGGTACCAGCTACACACGCGATCATGTCTCAGTAGATTGTTTTTTTTTTCTTTTTTATTCCTTAACGTTCGTCTATTTCCGTCGCCAGAGAGCAGTTTCACCTCACTATCTCGGAAATTTTTCACCGGCGACTTTCTGTTAGCAGGTCAGGGATCTTTAATGTTCGCAACATCGCAGGGACACGGGACCGATGGATTTACGCCCCCTCTGAAGGGCGGACCATGCAGACATTCAACTTGCTCAAATACAATGCCATAACCTGATCCACCGAATCTGTCAGTAGATTGGTTCTCTATTGGACTTCGTTTTATTCTGGATTTTTTGATACAATGGAAAATCGAGTGAATTACACCCATCAAAAGTATACGGAAATGCATCTCATTTATGGAGAGACTCGATAAATGTCGTTTTATGTTGATGATTCTTAAAAGATAAGGTTTATGAAAAACCACTTCCTAACTCTTTCAATCGTCGACAGTCAATTATTTTCAGATATATTGATCATGTTTTATGCCATTTTAGAATCTCAAAAAAAAAGGGAATTTTACTATAATTTGTTTCCAGGCGAAGGTTTGTTCAAAATTTAAAAAAACATTTGGGAAAAAGGTCCAGATTTAATTGTTTTAAAGATATTCTGAATAATAACACAACCTATTTCACATTGATTTGATAACGCCATTATTTAAGATTAACGTGCACAAAAACCATATTCCGGCAATGTTTTTTTTTGCATATGGGGGGCTAAATACCTCAAAATTTGACAATTTAATTTTTTTTCATAAAACTGTCAATATCTTGAAAACCGCAAACTTTTGATAAGATCATGTAGAGTTTTTCTGAAAGCGCTTAAGCAGATCTATCTTCGTATGACTTTTAATTTGCGACTTTTAGAACACCTGTATATATATATATATCTATATATATATATATATATATATATATATATATATATATATATATATATATATATATATATATATATATATATATATATATACAGACTGTTTTAAAAAACATGCACCATCGCTCGTGGGGCAATTCCTTACTAAAAAATAAGAAAAAAAGTTACTGTGCACATGGGCCCGGAAACGCATAGTTTCCAATATACAGGGAGTTGAATTTTAATTTTCATTAATTGAGTAATGTACAAAAAACAAGAGTTTGGAAAAATCATGGTGTCTTTACGATTACTTTTTTCATTTTTTATTTTTATTTTTTATTTATCATTTTTTATCAATGTTTGTAATATTCATTTCAATGTTTATCACCAATAAGTCTTACGTAGGTTAGTTATTTGCACGTTTATTGCTGTAATGTTTACTGTATGTTTTGTTTTTCATATTCTTATGGTTGCAGTAAACATATATTATTATTATTATTATTATTATTATTATTATTATTATTACGCCGACTAATC
Source organism: Tillus elongatus (assembly GCA_964006375.1). Lineage (NCBI taxonomy): Eukaryota > Metazoa > Arthropoda > Insecta > Coleoptera > Cleridae > Tillus > Tillus elongatus. Next base: position 183,262,600 of record OZ023262.1, on the reverse strand, counting down.
GGTACTTTGCCCCTTTTTATAAAATTAATCATATCTCCTAGGGGATACCCTGAACGAAAAAATACCAAGAGGCAGCTTTTGTGGCTTATGTAATAAGCTTCATAACTGATGTATCAAAATTGGAAAAAGACAGTGGCGCACATATTTTCTCCCCAAATGAATTTTTACAGTTACCCCGTACGCACGCCACTGACGCAGTTGTAAGTAGATTTTCACTTGAAAATATGCACTTTCATAATACACTTTCAAGTTCCAAGTTTCATTAAAATCAATACAGTGGTTTTGAAATTATTTATAAAAAATTTAAAAAAAATTCAACTCCCTGTATATTGGAAACTGCGTTTCCGGGCCCATGTGCACAGGAACTTTTTTTCTTATTTTTTAGTAAGGAATAGCCCCACGAGCGATGGTGCATGATTTTTGAAACAGCCTGTATATATAGCTGCGTTGTCCTGTGTTTCTCTATGTCTGCCTGTCTGTGCGTGTGTATGCGTGCGTATGTGTGCGTGTGTGTGTGTGTGTGTGTGTGTGTGTGTGTGTGATTATTATTATTTATTGTAACTGTTGGGTATAAGAGATTCAAAGAGCCCCTCTCACGCTGTCGCTTTTGTTTTATATATTGTCTTGTAAATGAAGCGATGTCATGTTTAAGAGTTTCCCAAAAGGTGAGTGGATCACCATTCTTTATGCATATTTCTTCTAGGTAGGTATTAAGATGTTCAATTTATACTGAGTCATCTAAGAGGGTATTGGGAAAACACCATATGGGAGAGATCCTTATTGGCACTAAATGAATATGAAACGACAGTACAAGATGATCGAACCACGCTGGTAGGAGCTAAGAGGTGGCTACTTGATCGATCAGATTATCGGTACAATAAACTAGGTCAATCTTGGAAGCTGATCCCCTTGTGTAGTGTGTATAGCCTGCCTTAGTAATGTTAGTATGAAGCCACATATCATTTAATGAATGGTGTATAACTATATTTCTCAGGCTGTTAGAAACAGAGCTATTTCTTTCGAGAGAATTTTATATGTCCCTGTTAGGCTCCAAGGTACAATTAAAATCCCCAATCAGTACAGAGGATTCCAAAGCGGACAGGCTTTCCATGTTGAGTCTATTGTTTGGAAAACAGAGTGTGCAGTATCCGCATCATGAGGCAAGTAAACACACAGAATGTGAATCACCCTACTTCCAACACCCACAGATCCCTTTTGCAGGTAACCCTCGTGCAAGACTTGATGATCAATGAATTGAAGTGGAGAAGAGTTTTTGACACCTATTATTGTACCAGAATAGTCAGAAACTTATGAATTAAAATAAAGATTATAAAAGGAACAAGATAGATTAGAGGGCGCCTCTGAAGTGTTTGCCTCTTGCAAACAGATTATGTCGGGTTGAGCATAGTCTAGAAAGCACTGTAACATAATCCATTTATGCTCGCTTCTAACACTTTTAGTGTTAAGCGTCATTATGCGTATGGAATCGAAAGTAATTAGAGAAAAAGAAAACTTCTAATTTGGTGAACATAGAAGCTAGAACAATCGGGTGAAATCCCCTTTTCTACGGATACAATTAATCTTTCGCATCTCTCTTTAAGTCTTCTTGTTTTAACTGATAACAATATTTCTGAGATCATTTTTGTTAGCAAAGGCAACTCATTGATACACTTTTTAGCCACTTCAGTCGGGTTGCTACTACGTTTTACTTCCATCCGGAATGATTTAAATTGTTGAGACAATCAAGGGCGTAGTTATTTTCTTCAAACATGTATTTAAACGAATCACATAATTTAGGTGGGTCCGGCTGCTTCTTGGATCTATTCTTTTTCGGCTTTTAAATTTTTTTTGTCGTCTTTGAAACTGGTGTAGCGCTCGATGTTCGTTGGTGATCGTATTCTGTATTACTTTTGGACAATTTTGTAGAGGCTAGGCATTTTAAACCTGCAGCACTTTGGGTTTGTTCATTTTACGGTGGATTCGTTACGGTGTTATTTTCTGAATTTTGATTTAAAGTTATATTGGAAGTAGTTTGTATTGTTTCGCGCTCCACTGTCTTCTGTTGATTTGGGCAGGTTTTGGATAAATTGCCAGTATTCTTACAAGCAAAACATCGCAGTTCTTCGTTGGAAAGGAAAATACTGTAGCTGTCTTCGTCGGAATTAACAATTATCGAAGATGGAACTTCCTTTTCATCGGGAACAATGAATACTAGTCTTCTAGGACTATACACATGGTGACAATGTGTAATTCCAACCCCAACTCCTACGTAGTTTACAAAAGAGACGACTTTTAAACAACAAGCTTGTAGAGCGTCTTCGATAACTTTATGTGGCATTATCGACGACACATTGGAAAGTACAATACAACTAGCAGGCGTAATCAGTCTGCGTGCATTTATAAATATATTCCAATACTTATTCCAACGTGTTTCGACATAAAATAATTTAGAGATCAGAAACATAGACACTCTTCCATTTGATATTCTTGACGCAAATTTTACATGGGGGACACTTTTTTGAACCCTGACAGAGTTTCTAGTATTTCACGCCCTTATTTTGAATAGAGAAGGTAGGTCGATTGGCGTCTTTTTGGACGGATCTTTTGATTCTATATTCAAACCTGCACTTTTAAAATCTACCAATTATTTTTGTAGATTGTGGTTTGTGATGTACCTCCTGGGTATGCATTGTGAAATTTATTTCTGCCATGACATACTTAGTGGATAGCTGCACTTTTATAGTCTATAACAAGATTTTACCAACATTTTAGCTCTATATCTAGAAAATAAAAAGTGAACGTACCACATATTATAAAAATGCCTGGACGCAGCAAGTGCGTTATGGTAGTGAATTTTCATAGAAATGATCTGGCACAAAAAAAAATTATAACTTTTTTTTCTTTTAACATAGAAAGATACATTTTGGTATATAATTTCTTTTTGATGTCGTAAACTTACGTACCAAATTTAGTTACCAAATCTTATCTATTTTTTGAGATACAAATTTTTTCAAAAAGAAAACCCAAAAATTTTCCGGAAAACCTTAGTCGATTTTCCTGGCTAACGAACTTATCCAAGCCACTTACAAAAGGAAGCGACGTGCAAGATTTTGTCAAAATCGGTCCATTATTTTTTGAGTTATCGGAATGATACACTCACACACACACGCACACACACACTCACACACCATATATATATATATATATATATATATATATATATATATATATATATATATATATATATATATATATATATATATATATATATATAACATATAAAAATTTAAACTAACTGACGCCGGATATGGGTTCCAGGGGTCCTATATCGCACTCATTTGAAGAACTTTTTTCAAAATTCGGGATCTCCCCATTAGTGAATGTTTCCTAAGAAAATTCACTAAAAACACAATTTCGCTTCAATAGATCTAGACTAATATATTAATTTTCATTTTAGCGATAGTTCTATTTGGAAGAGAACTGGATCGGCACATCTTAAAGAGCTCAGAAGACAGATAGAAGAAAAACAGCAGCAATTCGAGGTACTTACAGAAAATGAATCATTTATATAATCAGTACTCTTATATCGTTTATTTCTAGCAGATAAGAAAACGTGAACAAGAAATATCTCAAAGACATTTTGCCACGTGGGAAAGCTTTTGGGGCAGACCAGGCTATGGAGCTCCGCTACGTGTTACGAAGAAACAAAAATTAGGTCCACTAATATTTCCACAGATGGCGCATCTTTATGCTCATTAACAACCAACTGCTTAGAAAAACTTAACAAACAAGTGTTATATAAATATGAAAGTGAATTTAAAATACAGTAGATCATAAAACAAAACAAAAGTTTGTTAAACTTTACTGTTTATTGTTATTATTATCAATTACAATAATACTAGTGATAATAGTAAAACTTAAAAATATTAGAAAAGAAAATTACTTAATTATACAAAAATATACGTAAATATATACTTACATAATCCTATAAATATGGTTATAATTATTATTATCAGAGGTATTGAGTATATAACCGTGTGCGTTATTACTAGTGCTGGGAATTTCTATATTTATGTCGGTTATCGGTTAGTAAAAATAATAACTCTTTTCGAAAAAACTGGTTTTCATTAATCTTGATAACCGGGCTACTACCCACTAAGCATGGTAAGTTACAAATGCTCACCACAACGTTATATAATTTATCATTAAACAAGTTAGGTTTGCAACATTTCTAAATGTTTGCAGTCAAAAAACCAATGCAAACTTTCAAATGAAACTTTAAGATAACTTTCAAATGTAATATCTCCTTTGCCAGCGTGTTGTTTTGCTCCATTTGTAAGCTCGCGTAAAGTTATAATTGTAATGTTTCTGAAAGTTTGATTTAGTTTGTAACTTCTATCTGAATTTCCCCCGTTTTTGTGATCGTGTATGTTCGACCGTATTTCATCGTCGTCCAATAGCAACATAGCAAAGCCAACGCCAACCACTAATTGTCGTTAACTGTCAACGCGACCGCGTCATTAATGGCGTATTCTTGTTATTATTTATCATTTCATCATCACAAAATGTTATTCGATCTGTGTCTATTTATTTTTCTGGAAGGTTTAAAGACTGAACAATCCTATTGTAGCGCGAATTGTTTGACTTTTGGGTAATTAAGTAACTCGTTGCCGGGAGTGTGGATAACGAAATATGGAGCATATCGACAAAGATGTCAGGTTAGGTCAGGTCAGGTCATCTCAGGTCAGGCCAGGTCAGCTCAGGTCAGGTCATGCGATTTGTGTCTATTTATTTTGCTGGAAGGTTTAAGGACTGAACAATATTATTGTAGCGCGAATTGTTTGATTTTTGGGTAATTAAGTAATTCGTTGCCGGGAGTGTGGATAACGAAATATGAAGCATATGGACAAAGATGCCAGGTAAGGTACCTAAATTAGTAAATTATAAACTTAGATGTTTTTAAGTAGTTAAGAGTGGAAGTGAACGTTTACTTTTTTTAAACCAGGCCGGTTTCAATGAAATTTCACATGTGTGTGTTTTTATGGTCGTATATTATGAAGATGGGAGAGAAATGCGTACAAATGTGTGCGTCACAAATAATTTTTAATGAACTTTTTATTTTATTTTTACATAATATATATGAAAAAGGGTAAGCTAATACTCATTTTTTGATATATAGGTAATAAGATATTACACCGTCAATGCGTGAAAAATTGCCATGATCCCTAAATCAGATATATACGTGTGAATATATGTGTGAATTTAAAAAAATTAGTCACTTTTCTGTAGCGTAATTAAATTTTGGTATGTCAGTAATCTACTGGTGAATTATTCCAAGATGGCTACTCTTATTTATATTAGTGAATTTTCGTATTTTTGTTTCTTTTAGTGAATTCTCTTTAAAAAAGATCGCTAATGAGAAGATCCTAATGACCTGACCTGACCTGATCTGACCATTTACGCCATCTTGGCAACACAAGAAATTTCGAAATTTCTGTCACCGATATTCCACCCTCACACATGCTTCCTTTGATTTAATTCCAGCACAGAATACCAGATATTTGAAGAAATGGAATTTTTTCTAATAAACAAACACTAAAACGTTATATTACTCGAGTTTTAAGGAAAAATATCAATTTTCACCATATCACACTCATTCATCCACTACAGCCTGGAGTGAATTTACCCAAAAATAAACCGTTAGTTTGTCGGGTGCTAACTGTATACCAAATTTGAAGACGATATCTCAATTCGTTTTAAAATTATCGTGGCTATTAACAGACAAAAAAAATGTTCGTTCCCAGTCAGGTTTTCTATTTGTTTTGACACTTTCTAAGACGTTTAAGTGAATTTTTTTTCATATTTCTGTCACAGATACCATACTTCCACAAGTATTGACGATAGGGAAGTAAAATAAAGCACCGTTGAAAAGAGCTTTTCGTCAGCTGTAAAATGATGTGGTACTTGTTCTACCTTGTTATTTTAGATTTTAGGGGTGGATCGCATCACCGCTTAAGGGTTGGTGTTGATATGTTGAAAATCACCTAAAAGTCTCCTTCATTGAAAGCAAAATTTACCCCTTTGGACGATTTTCAACAAAATTAGGATAAGTGCTCTAAAACGCGCCTGTTTCGTTTTTAAGTGGCCACCTGTATGTGTTATTTAATGGATTTTTGTAGCCGGCTACTACATATAACATTTAGACTTAGTGGCAGTATGCATAACGTTTAAATTGACTATCGCAATATAAAACTTATGGAAGCTATTAGATTAGGCGTTCAAATTTCAGCGGATTTTTTGCGAACTTTGGTTCTGCTGATTACCAGGAACGTGTAAATAATCTTTCCAAAATTAAGAGATCATTTGGAGTCGGTATCTATGTGCAGACATATTCTGTTATAACGAGGTCGAGATAAGAATAGCTAAATAGAAACCAACGCCTACAGATAAACATGCTGATCTTCTTATTACATATCACAACACGTAAAAGATGAAATTAATTAAATAGAATAAGCAATAACGTGACTCCCAATTGGATACACAATATATGATTAGTTAGTGTGATTTATACCCTCTTGGCAATGCTTGTATAAGTGGTATAGTTATTCCCACAAGTTATTGAACGTATTGTGTCGAAATAGAAATTGATGATAGGTGTTGTTAGTTACGTGTGCTTTGTGTAGTCACTATTAATTTTATGGTTATTTAAATTGTCAAATAAACCAATTTATCTCGGCTAAATGAATTTTTAGAACTTTCCATTCCTGCAGTAAATTTCAATTTACTGTGTATGCAATTTTAAAAATGGGTTTAAAAACCGATTCAGTCGGTTTTCTTAAATTTTTTTAAATAAAATTTATTTTATTTATTTTTAGCATAGAGTATTTAAAAATATAGAGATTTTTGTTATGTTTAACAAGAAATAGCTTCTAACTACAACATTATTTATGTATTATTTTATCTTTAAATTCTACAATTACTATAAAATTTATATATGGGGTAAACATAAAGTAAGCGGTACAAGTATACCCCTTATAAATTTACCGCTTATAAAATCTTATATAATTTTAAGAAATCAAGCTAGTAGCAAAAAGTAAATGGAATTTACTGTATCCCTGGAAATTAAATGAGTTGTCGTGCCAACTGCTGATACAGGTGTCAATTATATACATCGCAATTTAGAGAATGAGGAAGTTGCATATAATTTACTTTTGATGAAAAACGTATTTAAAATACAGCAAAATATTCTAAAAATATATGTCTACAAATAAACCCCCCTTAAAGTGAACCACTAATTAGTAATTAATTATTGAAATATTGAATATAATTCAAAAAGGCAGGGTGGGCGAAAACGCGATGTGATTGGTGAAGAGGTGCCAACTCATTTTTGTTTGATATACTATACACCATAAAATAAATCCACTACAGGAGACATTTAATATATGATTCATAAAATTATAGTAACTTTCTCGGTTGAACAAATTACATTACCAGAGGTATTTAATATAAGGTTACTTTGTACAATTGGAAGCAAAGACGCCTGTTGTTTCAATTGTATGTTACGAAATAGAAACAGATATTCTTATGTATTATGCTCTAAACAGAATGTAGGAAAATTGTTTGTTAGAAAATATTGGGTTAAATTCGAATTAAAAAGATTCCTTATTTGTCCTTGGATTTACAAAACATTTCTTATTACCCTTTCCAAAATCTTTATGTAGAATTTACTGATTTTGTCACAATTGTTATACGGGTCTTTTTCAAAACGTTACCGAATACAACTAATTAGTAATTAATTATTGAAATATTGAATATAATTCAAAAAGACAGGGTGGGCGAAAACGCGATGTGATTGGTGAAGAGGTTTGTGACGTCACGATCCGGTACATCTGCGTTTTACGCGGGCATCACCATTTAACGTTGTCTTGTTTTCGTTTGTGTTTGCATCGAATTCTGAGCAGTTTCATCATAATTTTAAGTAGTTTTGGTGTTTAGTGTATAATATAGGTTCAAAGGTAGTAAGTTGTGTTTAATCTAGTTTAGTGCGTGACTGTGTGATGGCTACAGCAGATTCAGAATCACAATACCGGAATGCAAAAGACATAACAGTGCCTGGACATAAATATTATAAGTGCTGGATAGTGCCCAAATGTACTTCCACAACAACAACAACAACTACCCCCAACAAATTATTCTTTAATGTACCTAAGGATGAGAAAATCAGGAAGAAATGGTGTGTATTTTTCTTGTATATCATTTGATTGGACAATATTTTATAAGAAATTACTACATAAAATCCAACAAAGATATTTATAGGATAAAATAAGGTTAATTTGAGACACGTGCCTCCCAGTTTTTACTCATTTTAGCTCAGCACCCATGAAATTCGGGTTGTTTCCTAAAAACGCAAACATTGCTAGTAAGTACATACATTTTTGGTAAATTATCATATTGTCCTTGGACAAATCCAACTTCTGTAGCCATACTATAAGACTGTGTAGTTTTTAAATAATTAATATGAATATATAAATATTAACAATAATATAAGTCGCATAAACACTAATGGTGAGATGATGATCTCTGTGTGAGTAAGCGATACTCGTTTGGCCGATACCGGATCGTGCCGACACAGTAGGCCGTCTTTGTTTACGGCTGCGTTTTGGCGCCGAGACAATTATTTTGATTTTCTATATTTTTTTTACAGGAAAACTGTTAGTTAAAAATTTAAATTTTATATGGCAATTGATTTTATACAATGTGGGGAATTGAATAAGATGAGAATTAAAAAATGTGAAAATTCCTCATTGTTCTGAAAATAAAACTCACGTAAACGTACATTGAAACGATCTAAACTTTAATAACAAGTATCTACGAACAAGATTTGGTTTAGTACAATGTTATTAAGGTTGTGGTAGAAATTACACTGCTGGATTTACCTACGAAGATTTCGTACGAAAAGGGGTTGTGAGAACAGGGCGCTGTCAAAACGTACCGTAATTTGATTCGCAAATTTGATAGAATAAGGTAACTGTAACTGATCTATCGATATCAGGAAGACCAAGGATCGTGATATCCAATTTGCAGAAGTTCTTCTGGTAAATGAAAACATATCGATATCAGAACGAAACAAATGCCATGAATAGCATAGAGGCTAGGTTCCGTCAAGAAACCAGAGAGCATAAGATTGAAAGATTTTGTGTGATGAAAACAATTTACTTAGCTTAACATATACCTAGTGCTAAAGAAACTATGTACATTCTCGGGATATAATTTAAAGTAAGGCAGAAATAATTATTTATGTACCAAGGGTATAAATAGATGTTTATGCCCCGAGAGCGACGATTTTACAAACCCGAGGGCCTCCGGGCCGAGGGTTTGTAAGTCGCTCGAGGGCATACACAAACTATTTATACCAGCGGTGTATACAAACCTTTATGTCATACTAGTCATACCAAAACAATAAAACCTCAATCACCGTTTGCTGAAAGCAACCTAACTATCACCGGATCTTTTCAGAACTGTCAATTTTATGTTAATTCGACTAAATAATGTTAATTAAATATTTACATATTGCTTCTTTCCATTATTTGTAATTTAATTAATAAAGGTTATTAAATAAGTTTTAAACAAAAATTATTTGTCTTTATGTGCGCCCGGGCCATAAAGTGTACGTGGTGCCCGCGCGGGTCATAAAGTAGACTTTATGGCCCGTGGGCATAAAGTACACCATTATGTAGTTGGTAACTAAGCAATAAAAACATAATAATGAACTAGTATGACATAAAAGTATTTTATGTCACTTTGCTTAAATTCTTGTAAGGTACTGTTGGTGGTCGTTTCATATTTTTTTTAATGAAAACTAGCATATTTGTAAATTAAAGGTTAGGATTAACCAAATATGCCAACACATTTTTGTTTGATATACCATACACCATAAAATAAATCTACTACAGGAGACATTTAATATATGATTCATAAAATTAGAGTAACTTTCTCGGTTGAACGACTGACATTACCAGAGGTATTTAATGTAAGGTTACTTTGTACAATTGGAAGGAAAGACGCCTGTTGTTTCAGTTGAATGTTATGAAATAGAAACAGATAATATTATGTATTATGCTCTAAACAGAATGTAGGAAAATTGTTTGTTAGAAAATACTGGGTTAAATTCGAATTAAAAAAATCCTTATTTGTCCTTGGATTTACAAAACATTTCTTATTACCCTTTCCAAAATCTTTATCTAGAATTTACTGATTTTGTCACAACTGTTATACGGGTAACGTTACAGAATACGACTTTTTTGTTTTTAAAGTGGCCCTAAATATTTTTATTCAGTTAAATGCAGTTTTAAATTTTCTTTGCAGTAAATTTCATAATGTTTCAAGAAAAAATTATATATATATATATATATATATATATATATATATATATATATATATATATATATATATATATGTATATATATATATATATATATATATATATATATATATATATATATATATATATATATATATATATATATATATATATATATATATATATGTTATTGTTATTCATTGTATACACTGTGTCCCAGATTGGTAGTGCATGTATTGCTATCAGGATTATTATAAGATCTACAAAGTCGGTTAAGTAGGTAATGTTTCTCAGCATTCTACTGCCATTTCAGAACAGTCATCACATTTTATCATTTGTTTTTGTTTTTGAAATAATTGCGAAAAACTAAAATGCTGCGTTTTGGACAAACCCCCGTATCTCGGTTTTCTGAGGACATACCGTCTTTTCGTTTAGACATTTTATGGGCACTTTTACGGTCTTTGCAATAAAAAATAAAGCAAAAGAATATCTTTCGAGATAAAATTTTCATAAGTATGACATATTAATGAGAAGAACGACACCGGTCAATCTCTCCTGTTATTTATTTTATTTATTTATTTTTAATAAAGCCCAACAATACAGTGTGTCCCAGATTGGTGCTGCATGTATTGCTGTCTCGGTTATTATCAGTTCAGTCAATAAGGTAGCTTCGGAATTTAATTCCATTAGCCATAGAAATTATGAATAAAGTATTTTTGTTTTTAATTATTTCTGTTTGATACCGGTGATACATGGTCATTCTAAAAATTAGACTTAACATATTTTACAATTTTTATTTATCCTTATAGGTAGATTAGATTAGATTAGATTTTATTGTGAGTGGGCTATTTCAGTCCCTCCACCGCGACCTTAGGTCTATTGTGACTCACGTCTAATTTAGATTTCACCTATCAATTCCAGCTCCCTGAGGGAGGCGATCTTTTCTTGAGGGTGAGAGTTTGTTTGGCATGTGTACTGCCATCTGAGTGAAGTCGCTTGTCCGTTTCGAAGCTCAAAGAGAGATAACCTCTCTCCGAGTTCGTCTGGACCCAACATCAGTCAGTGTTTGCCTCGAGGCGGTATCATGAAGTCCCGCTCTCGAGCAGCATCTAATCTCCAGTTGTAATCTACCCCTAGAGATCTCAGCTCCCCTCAGGCTCTTCCAAACCTGACACCTAACAGTGTTAAGACTTAATGCAACATCCCATCGAGTCCCGCTCCCGAGCATCACCCCAGCGAGGCCGTCCGTCCGTTTCGTAGCACACAGTATGGGCTCCAAACTCCGGGTGTTTACCACTCATCAGAGATCAGAGCCCCCCGGGACGTCTGGAAATACGAGACACGCCAGGGCTCAATCCAGGGAGGTATCATCTGGAACCCCGCTCCCGAGTAACAACCAAGCGAGGCCAATTGTCAGTATCTGGGGCCACAGTGGAGGCGTCAAACTCCGGGTGCATATCACTCCCCAGAGATGTCTGCCTCCCCCCAGCCTCACCTGCACCAGACCCCGCCAGTGTTTCATTGACTCGAGGCGGTATCATGAAGTCCCGCCCTCGAGCAGCATCCAGGCAGGGTCGTTAGCCTGTATCGATGCTCACAGAGTAGGCCTAAGTCTCCAGGTGTAATCCACCCCTAGAGACCCCAGCCACCTCCGGGTTCGTCCAGGTCCAACACCTGCCAGCGTTAGCTTAAATTTCACCCAACAAATCGAGCTTCCGACAGGAGACGACACCTGCGAGGTGAAACTTTGTTTGACAGATGTAATGCCATCCGAGCGAAGTCGCTTGCCCGTCTCAAAGCTCAAAGAGAGATAACCTCTCTCCAAGTTCGTCTGGATCAGACATCCGTCAGTGTTTGACTCAGTGCAGTATCATGAAGTCCTGCATCCGAGCAGCATCCAAGTGAGGTCGTTTGTCCGTTTCGAAGCTGACAGAAGAGGCCTCAACCCTTAGTTTTATTCCACCCCTAAAGATCTCAGCTCTCCTCCGGGTTCGTCTAGACCCGACACCCACCAGTGCTAGACTCAAGGCGACATCCCATCGAGCCCTGCTCCCGAGCATCGCACAAGTGAGGCCGTCCGTCCGTTCCGAAGCACACAGTGGGGGCCCCAAACTCCGGGTGTTTACCACTCATCAGAGTTGTCAACCCCCTCCGGGTCGTCTAGACACACGACAACCGCCAGCACTCAACCCAAGGCGGCACCCATCCGGAACACCGCTCCCGAGTAACAACCAAGCACGGACAACCATCCATTTATAAGCCCAGAGCGAAGGCCTCGAAATCCGGGTGTACATCACTCCCCATAGATATACGCCTCCCTCCAGGCCCACATGGACAAGACCCCCGCCAGTGTTTGATTCCAATTAGTCGCCTTTTACGACAGGCAGGAGTTACCTTGGGCCTATTCTTTTAGTTAGTCCCCGGACCCACAGGGGACTAACTCCTTATAGGTAGCTCCATATTATTTCCTTTCTTATATAGATCTGTTTATGTTTCTTTTTTAGCATTCTTTATTTAATTATTTAAATGTTTCTTTAATTGTCTTTTTTAGTAATATGAGGTCAGGGGGGTGCTGTAGGGGGAAGATAAGGGAAATGAAAAATTCAAAAAATTACCCCATGGATCGTTGGATGCGGTCGAATAATCCTGGCACGGTTCCCGTTTATTCAAATTTTTTGAATGTATTTAAACAAAATGACTCATCCAGAGTCATACGACCGCAACGCTCCGGTCTTTTATTTAAATATATTAATATTTCTCTTATCTTCCCCCCACAGCACCCCCCTGACCCCTTCCCCATACCTTACCTATATAAGCAGATTCATATATTAATCCTTATCAGTCTACTGCTGCTGCTGCTGCTGCTGTGAATTGAACAAGGATTCAATTGACCAAGTGCTCAAGATGTAAGTATGAAACACGTCATTACTGTTGTTTGTAATTTTAATGCTGCTCCTCCAGCCGTCATCCTTCGGTAAAACAGACCACCTTGAGGGCGGGAATTTTCCCTCCACTGACTCCTACTGGGGATTCTGAGGATGTATGCCCTAGTCAGCCGAATATTGTCGTCTGCATTCCGTACCTTGATAGTGGAAATTGGGAGTTCCTTTTCCACCTTCTTGGCAACTCTTGCATGTCCTGTTATTGCCCCCTCTCAGCACCAGTTTCCAGTGTCTCGCATTCTGAGATGCGACGCCATAGCCTCTCTTCTGATGCAGATGGGAAGCGGTGGCAGCATCAGCAAGACCTTTAGCGCGGCTGAGGGTGTCGTCCTCATAGCGCCGGTGATGCTCAGACTTGCCAGCCTTTGAAGTTTGGCCAGCTTCCGGGTAGCAGTTTGGTTCACACCGCATCACCAGACCACTGCCCCATATCGCAGTGTAAATCCAGTGAAGGATCCGAGGATTGAGCCCCATGTCCTCACTATCACACGGCGCAGCCGTCAGAGTGTCGCTACTCCCTTCCTCACTACTCGTTCTATTTGCGACCCGTATGATAGTTTGCAGTCCAGGACCACCCCCAGATATTTGACCTCCCGCACCAAAGCTAAAGGTTTTCCAAACATCACGGCCGCCCAGAACCCATGCAAATTCCTCGTCTTGGTGAACAGGACCATCTCCGTCTTCAACGGGTTCCGTTCGAGCCGATCGAGCATGAGATATTTAGAAATGTGTTTGGAGCAACAACCACATCGTACTATTTTTCAACAACTTTATAAAATTTTAGCCGAGTTTGGATGGTTTACTCAACCCTGCACCAATTATGAGAACAGAAACTTAAACAGTAATCAACGTGTTAAAATTTTATAAATGGTAAATTTAAGGTATTCCTTTATGTAAGAAAGATGAGACGACAAATGTCGTTAATTAGAGGTCAATAACATTGGTGTCAAGTCTATCAAAAATTTTTGAGAAGATGATAAAAAAGAGATTAGTCAAATTTTTTGAGATGCAAAGTGTGCTGTCTAAATTTGGTTTTCGAAAGGGTATATCGGCGCAGGATACGGCACCGAGCTTGGTTCGTAACATAATATATAAGGCATTAGATGAAAACAAAGTGTTTCTATGCATTTTTGTCGATCTATCTAATGCTTTTGATACTGTAGATCATACAAAACTTATTCTAAAGCTAAAGCATATGAGATAAGAGGGCAGACAGGGCGCTTAATCCAGTTATATTTGACTGACAGACGACAGTGCGTCAGGTTGGACTATGAAATCAGCGAAGAGGAAACGATAAAGTCTGGGGTTCCACAGTTTTGGGGTAGATATTATTTACCATCTATATTAACGATTTATTAACGCATGAGTAACAGGGTGAACTATTCAGTTAGGCTGACGACACAGTAATATTTTATAGTGCAGAAAGTTGGAAAATGCTGAAACATAAAGCTGAAACAGATTTGAAAACGATAATAAATTGGTTCTCTGACAACATACTGCTTACCATGAATCCGGATAAGACAGTATACCTCCCCTTTACATCTTATCAAAAATATATATCCACTTTCAAGTCTCTTACAGTATGAGAATTAGAGATACAATCGCAAAATTGTGTTACATATCTTGGTATTATTCTCGACAGTCATCTTAGATGGAACCACCATGTGGAGCATCTCACTAAAAAGTTGCATTCATTTATTAGTAAATTCAAACACTTAAAAGAGATTCTTAATATAAGTTGTTTGCGAGCATTGTACCTTTCATTAATACAAAGTCTACTTACATATGGAATATTAAGCTGGGGCAGAGTCCATGCTGTGTATTTGAGGAGGATTCAGAAATGTATTCTCAAGGTTTTGTATGATAAAAATATATTGTATCCCAGTGATCAACTTTAATGAGTTGGGGTTTCTAGATTTGCGAGAACTGTATGCTAGGTCTGTGTTGTTGTGGTTTTTTGGTAACAAACACACTTATCCGCAAATTGAACACGGATATAACATGAGAGTGCAAAGGTATGAAGCTGACCGAATACATAAAACCATAGGCAAAACATATTATAGATACTGTGGACTAAAAAACTATATCACCGGTTACCTGACTTGGTCAAAAGTATTAGTGGTGCGGGACCTTACAGGAAGGCTATAAATAAATGGCTTACAAATACTCCCAGGTGTAAAATCGAAAAAATTATTACTAGTTGAAGGATAAATGTACCCCACTCATAAAAAATATAAAGAGGTAGAATATAAATTTGATGTATATTTAGTGCATATAAGCTGAAATCTTCTGCAATAAATTTGTAGTATATTCGTCGTAAACTAAAATCTTGAGAAGATGTGCTTAATCTTAGAGTAATTATCTATTTGTAAATAGAATTATATATTTATTATTTTGGATGAATAAACTTGTTATTATACAGGGTGACTCATAAGTGGTGACCAAAAATGAAACCCCATGTTCTTTGAACAATTTTAGAGAGGGTATGTCCTATAAAAAATTGTCCTATAATGCTTCATTAAAAATATACAGGGTGTTGAAGTTGAATTTCAAAAAATAAAATTTCACAATTTTTTTAAAAGTAGCACATATATTTTGCTGAAACTTCGCATGTGTAGGCTGCTATGTAAGGCGCGCATTCTACCATAACAATTGAATCGGCTAATTCAGCAGTGGCGCGCGTACCCACATATAATTGGTTATCCCTCAAGAAAAAAACGGGTAAGCTAATGATTTTTTTTTTTAATTTTTTATTTTTTAAATCTTACTTTCATTCGTGAACAAAATGACTCTCTTGATAATTTTCTGTACGACGCTTATTTTACGAATAAGCAATGAATCAGGTAAGTGTTTTAGAGCACAGTTCATGATTTTTAACCAGTCGTTGTTTGGTAGAATGTTGCAATGATACACTTTTATGCCTCCATTGGCCTGAATACACGCACGACATCTTTTTAATATGGAAAATTTAATGTCTTGATAATTTTTTGTACGACGATTATCTTTGTTGTATTTTAGTAAGTAGTAGTCTGGTTTGCCAAAGTTGTCATTAAGTATCACTTGACGTTTAGGTTAACAAATTATTATTTTGAATAGGTGTAAGTGGTAAACTTTATAATATTGCAAAATTTTCTACTCTTTTACTTCTTTTAATGGGTACACCTCAGAAGAGTATGCAGATATAATTTTTATGTACGGATATGCTGATGGAAATGCTCTAGCTGCTTGTCGGGAATATCAACGTAGGTTTCCCACTCGCCGTCAACCTACACCAAGGGTTTTTTCTCGATCGTTTTCAAGACTTCGGCAGTGCGGTATTGGACAACGTCCTGACGCTAGAGCTAATGGTAGAAGACAACATCAACTTGAAGACGAAGAGAGAGTGGTGGATGCAGTGATGGATCAACCTTCTACAAGTACTCGCAGGATTGCCACGCAGTTACAATATTCTCAAAGCTTTGTTTGGAGAACTTTACATCCAGAAGCCTTATATCCATATCATCGACAGAATGTTCATTGCCTTCTACCTGGAGATAATGTGCATCGACGAGTCTTTTGTGAATGGATGTTGGAAATGAACAATCAAAATATCTTATTTCCTAATCTAATCTTCTGGTCCAACGAATCAACATTTACAAGAAATGGTATTTATAATTCTCATAATGAGCATGTCTGGTCATTGGAAAATCCACATGCAACAAAGACTCGCACATTTCAACATAGATTTTCGATTAATTTATGGTGTGATATTTTTAACGGATCACTGTTCCTGGAAGTCCTGCCACAATATTTAAATGGATCTTCCTACTTAGCGCTCCTAGAAAACCGTGTAGAAAACATTCTATATGACATTCCACTAGCAACAAGATGTATAATGTTGTACCAGCATGACGGTGCACCAGCGCATAATAGTCAAAACGTTGTTACATGGCTACATGAACATTATAATGAAAGATGGATTGGCAGAACTGGACCAATACATTGGCCTGCAAGATCACCGGACTTAACCCCACTTGACTTCTATCTTTGGCGTGATTAAGCGACTGGTCTACAGTGAACAAATAAATACACCAGATCAGCTACAACAACTGATAAATAATGCTTTTCGTCATATTCAAGCAACAATGAATCCTCAAGACATTAAATTTTCCATATTAAAAAGATGTCGTGCGTGTATTCAGGCCAATGGGGGCATTTTTGAACATTTATTGTAATAAATAAATTACTATAAGCCTGATAAAAGTGTATCATTGCGATTTTCTACCAAACAACGACTGGTTAAAAATCATGAACTGTGACCTAAAACACTTACCTGATTCATTGCTTACTCGTAAAATAAGCGTCGTACAGAAAATTATCAAGAGAGTCATTTTGTTAACGAATGATAGTAAGATTCAAAAAATAAAAAATAGAAAAAAACATCATTGGCTTACCCGTTTTTTTCTTGAGGGATAACCAATGACATGTGGGTACGCGCGCCACTGTTAGATTAGCCGATTCAATTCTTATGGTAGAATACGCGCCTTACATAGCAGCCTACACATGCGACGTTTCAGCAAAATATATGTGCTACTTTTTAAAAAATTGGGAAATTTTATTTTTTGAAATTCAACTTCAACACCCTGTATCTTTTTAATGAAGCATTATAGGAATTTTTTTATAGGTTATACACTCTCTAAAATTGTTAAAGAACATGGGGTTTCATTTTGGGTCACCACTTATGAATCACCCAAATATATATATATATATATATATATATATATATATATATATATATATATATATATATATATATATATATATATATAATAATAATAATATTTATTTGGTCCTTTAGTTACAATTATTGTAAATCGGACAAGTCAAAAACTTACAAGATAAAAAAGATAAAGAACGTATCACAACTTATCACAAGGGTACGTGCCCAAAAATCTAAAATATAACGAGCTTCACATCACAACAAAAAAGATACGTTCACAGTACAGCTTCACAAAATTCACTCAAACTATAAAAACTATGAGTAATTAAAGCAACCTTCAGTTGCTTTCTAAATTTTTTTGTGCAATTTGTGTCCTTCAGAGAACAAGGCAGCTGGTTATACAAAAAGCAACCCGCATAACATGGCGACTTCTTAAAAAAAGAATGGTGACATTTATTCAGGTGAAAAGTATTTTTTTCACGAGTGTTGTGGTTATGAAAATCCGAGTTGATAACAAATTTTCTCTTGTTTTTATGAATGTAAGTTAACAGATGGAACAAATAAACTGATGTTAACGTCATAATGTTATTTTTCTTGAAAATGTCACGACAAGGGTGCCCATAAGGTAGATTGTATATTAATCTCAGTATTCGTTTCTGTAGCACAAATATTCTATGGCAGTCCGAAGATTGGCCCCAGATAATGATACCGTAACTCAGATGTGAATAGACAGCCGCGTAATAGACTTTCAGCAGATGTTCCGAACTTAAGGAATCTTTAAGCATCAAAATTGCATAAAACGCGGAATTTAATTTCTTGCACACGTGATCAATCTGGTCTATATATAACAGGCTGCTGTCAATTCTAACACCCAAAAATTTTGCCACCTTTTTGAATTGCACAGCATTTCCATTCACCAAAATAGTGCTGCCGCACATCCTCTCTCTTCGGTGGCAGTTATGCATTTCAAGAGAAAAAGTCTTGTCATAGTTTAAAATGAGTCGATTTTTATAACACCACTCATCAAAAGATCGTACCACTGATTTTAATTTTAATTCAGTTTCCTCCACCGTCTTGCCGTAGACAACAATATAAGTGTCATCGGCGTACATGAAGACTTTTCCGTCTTGTATAAATTGCGGCAAATCGTTTACATAGAGTGTAAACAAGAGTGGGCCAATGACACTTCCCTGGGGTGTGCCCATACTTACCCCATATCTTTGGGAATTAATATTATTCGCTTTTACGAGCAACTGTCTGTTGGTGAGATACGAAAGTAGAAGGTCGTTGCAAGTGCCTCTTATCCCCAACGCCCACATCTTCTCCTTAACAAAAAAAGGATTTACTGTGTCAAAGGCACGAGACAGGTCAAAAAATAAGGTCACCACAATGTAGTTAAGGTCCATTCTTTCATTTACATATTGAATGTATTCGATAAGGGTAGTTTCTGTAGAATGATCAGTTCTAAATCCGTGCTGTGATGGTGATATAATATTATTAGCGCTTAAAAACTTGACCATCCTTCTATGTACTGCCCTTTCTATGATCTTTGAAAAAATGCTTAATATAGAGATGGGACGATAGTTCTCCAAATTGGTACTGTCTCCCGCCTTCAACACAGCAACAACCACAGCCAGTTTCAATATGTCAGCGAATTTTCCCAGACATATACAGGAATTTATAATCTTTGTAAGTGGCGCGGCAAGCTCAGCAGCACATTGCTTAATAATTTTTATTGGAACATCATCAAAGCCGCTTGATTTTTTATTAGGAAGTTCGTTGATGATCTCAATAACTTCACATTCAGTTAAAGGTGTTATAAAAAGTGTTTTGGGTTTATATTGTTCGGCTGTGCAGCTATCAGACATCTGACCCCCGAAATGCAACATGAGCTTCCTCTCAGCAACACCTGAAAAATATCCGGCAAGCACCTCAGCAATTTCTACCCTACTAGTTATATTTTTGTTTTCGTATAGTAAATTCGAAATGCAGTGCTCCTCACTTGGTTTGTTTTTCTTAAGATTAACAAGCTGCCATAGTGCTTTAGTTTTATTTGGGGCGTTACAAATATAAGATGCTGTGTAGTTTTGTTTTTCCTGTTTAATTAGGCTATTTACCTCCGCTTTCATTACTTTATACATAGCGTTAATCTCCCTCTCACCGGATGGTTTACGCATTGAATTTAAAAGCTATATATATATATATATATATATATATATATATATATATATATATATATATATATATATATATATATATATATATATATTCTATGAAAATTTTTTTTGAGGACAAGATTTAATAATATTTTACTTTATTTACCACACAATTATTACTCTGCAAATTATGATTTGCTTAAAAACGTCGCAATTTATTTAAAAGCAAATAAGTATACCTATTGCTGATTACTTAATCCTTAATCAACAACATTTAGCGATGAAAAATGAAACACAGAAGCTTTATTATCTGCATGGACATGACCAACAATTTGTTTACTTATACGTTAACACATTGCTTTTAAGATTTAAGATTGGCTTTCTCCATTGCAGATAGCGATCATATCATTATACGTGCCTGTGATATCTTGCGCAAGGACAACAGTTATAAGTTATACGACTTTTCATCCATAAGAATCTGTGAAATTTACTTTGTTATTCATCACTTTCTTCAAACAGTTATGTCGCCTGTTTTTAAATATGCACAAGTTTACATAAGAATTAAGTCGATATGTTTGGTGCACGGCGTGAACTACAACCGTTTAAGTAAATAAAAAATCGAATAATAGTTGTCTGGTTATAAACATTAAAAAGTCTACAGATTTCTAGCTTCAGGTAGGAGAAATTTTAAACGACGTCATTCTATTTCTTTTAATCTGCGTATTACTTATTTAATGCGTAAAATCTCACTAATTTATGCATATATAATCTTACGAAGGATACTTTGAAAAGCGAGACCCCGAAAAATGTACCTTGGTTATAAAAATCTCAAGGACGTTAATAGTAGACGAGGTGAATAAAAAATAATGTGACCCAAGAATTGAACACTATATGCTGGTTACTGCAAGACAATTATTGTTTTCAGCTCTAATTGCAGACCTTGACTTCACCTGATCTCACCCAATGTGGTTAGTTTGTCAAATTTGAATTTTTTCGATCGAACCGTTCGTTAGTTATTTTAAAGGAGATACATTTTAGGGATCGTCGTGCAAGGGATTCGAGCTCGGTGAATGTGCATTTTTGACAAATGTGATTTATTTTTGTTTTAAGTATCAAAGCGTTTCCATATTTTTATTACCTATTCTAAAAACAATTGCTTTAAAAGATATAATGCACACTGCTAGAAAATGTAATTTCGGCAGAAAACTATTTATATATATATATATATATATATATATATATATATATATATATATATATATATATATATATATATATATATATATATATATATATATATAAGATTTGTCATTCTGTGTCTACCTAATAACAGGTGTACCGAAACATGGTTAAGAAAATGTTTTATTTTTTTTCACAAAGAATCAAATTTGTGTTAAAGTTTTTTTACCTTCGAAAAAACGTAACTGATGATGATTGAATTTAAAATTTTTATAAACCTTAAAAGATAAAATTGCCCTTATGAAGACTAAAGTGTGTACCGTATATTTATATAATATATATATATACACACACTTACACACACACACACACACACATATATAATATATATATATATATATATATATATATATATATATATATATATATATATATATATATATATATATATATATATATATATATATATATATATATATATATATAGACAGGGTGTTTCACGGGTAACGAGACGATCTCTTAGATCTAAACGGCACACTTTTAAAAGATTATTTTGAAGTTGCGTTATGTAGGTCAAGAGTAGCTACATTAAAAAAAAATGGTATACAGGTGTTCCAAAAAAGAGTGGCACACCAAAGGTTTGTTTTTTCTTAGAGAACAGTCTACGTTTCATGACAATTTTGGATTATATGCAAAAAATAAGATCCACTTCTATAGGGGTTCTCTATACCTATCTATTACGGTTTTTCAGATATTTTGATTTTCCGATATTTGTGAAGGTTTGAAGAAAATATATTGGCGTACAACAAAAAATTCTGTAGAAAAATTCTTTTGTAACCTGAAATATTAGGATCATTGCTCTATCCCTAATGCATTTGACAGTTTTGGATAGTTTACAGGGTGCTCGAATTATCCTGGTATTTTATGGGTATATTTAGCTCCAATTATTTTAGTTGTTGTAAATACAACACCCTGTATTTTATTTATTTCTCATTTTGCCATTTTTATTCTCTTTAAAACTACTATAGCATTGCGTATACCTAAATGTTAAGATTTTTATGTGAAGTAAAATGTTGCCAAACTTGTCCTAATTTTCTCTACAATCAATGTTTAACTGTGTACCGTTATCTTTTTAGACGATGTCTACAATGTTACTGTAACTTCAGTGTAGTTTAAGTTTCAAATTGACTCATTATTGCGCACCTGCAAAAATTCAACAATATTCGCTTCAAGAAAGAATCGATAGGATATTAATTATCGGAGAATGTTTAGAAAACTGTTTGCATCAAGGGTCTATGCTGCAAAATTCCCAAATAGAAAGCATTTCCAAAAGAAAGTAACTAAATCAGTTACTAGTCATGAAGACAACGAACCCTAAGCTTTGAAATCTGTAATTGAAAATCCGAATACTAGTACTAGAGCAATTGCAAATAAAACATTTGCAAGTCACAGCAGTGTATGGAGAATTCTTCAAACATAAATACTTCTTCACATCAAAATCTTAACGTTTAGCTATGCAATGCCATAGTAGTCTTAAAGAGGATAAAAGTTCGGGCCGCAGCAAGTGCGTTATGGTAGAGAATTTTCATTAAATGCTTCAAATTTCAATAACTCAATTTTTCATAAACGTAGAAAGTTGAATTTTTGTACATTGGAAGATATTTCCCAAGGAAAAACCTCTACCAAACTTAATCAAAATATATTTGTAACATTTGGAGATAATATTTTTTTCTGGAAGGAAACTCAAAATTTTTCCAGAAATCCCTGTCTGATTTTCCTGATAACTAACACATCCAAGCTATTAATAAAATTAAGGCACCTGCCAAGTTTTATCAAAATCGGTTAATAACTTTATCGTGTGGATACATATATATATATATATATATATATATATATATATATATATATATATATATATATATATATATATATATATATATATATATATATATATATATATATATATAATTCACTAAAAATAGCAAAATTATGATTAAAGCAAATATCGGGTGTTGTGTTTAAAATAACCAAGATAATTGGAGTTAAAGGTACCCATAATATACCAGGATAATTTGAGCACTCCGTAAACTATTCAAAACTGTCAAATGCATTAGGGGATAGAGCGATGGTCCTAATATTTTAGGTTACAAAAGAATTTTTCTACAACATAGGCTGTCCTGTAAGAAAAAACTTAACTTTGATGTGCCACCCTTTTTTTGAACACTTTGTATACTAAAATATATTCTCAAAATATAACTACTATGGATCTACATAACGTTACTTAAAACATTTTTTTAAAAGTGTGCCGTTTAGACGAAAGAGACCGTCCTGTTAGCCGTGAAATCCCCTGTGTGTATATGTATATATATATATATATATATATATATATATATATATATATATATATATATATATATATATATATATATATATATATATATATATATATATATATATATATATATATATATATATATACAGGGCTAGTAAAAAATCGCGGAATGGTGGAATACCTCTGTTATGAATGACGCATTTTTTTTTGATTTTTGTAATGACGAATGGTCACAAACAAGCCTTTTTTTTATAACACATTAACGTTTTTCACTTAACAGGAAATGAGTCCAACTTAATTTTTTTTAATGAGACATCTTCTATTATTTATCATTTTGAGATGCAGGATAAAAAACTACGTTCTGAAACATCTACCCGATTTTCGTAGTTGATAAGATAACACCACAAAAAACGAATAAATGATAACGTAAAATCAAGATCTGCATACCTATTTAAGTGTACTGGTGTCAATAAAGCAGACAATTCAGATGCTGCAGTGACGTTGTCACCTGTCAATTGTAGTTGTTTTGCTTTTTCTTGTGTATTAAAAATTTTGAAAATGCCAGTGAAACTCACAGAATCTGATCGCATTGATATCTTGAGGATGTAAAGATAGGGTGATCGTCAACGATCGTTGGAAGAAGTTCGCACTTTATTTAATACTCTTCATTCGGATAGGCAAATTAGTAAAAGTACGGTGCATCGGATTGTTAAAAAGTATGAGGAATTTCGCCAAGTAAGGGATTTGTCAAGAAGTGGACGTCCAATAACAGTAAGTGGCGAAGACACAAG
The DNA here is from genome assembly GCA_964006375.1 of Tillus elongatus. Classification (NCBI taxonomy): domain Eukaryota; kingdom Metazoa; phylum Arthropoda; class Insecta; order Coleoptera; family Cleridae; genus Tillus; species Tillus elongatus. Next base: position 183,238,141 of record OZ023262.1, on the reverse strand, counting down.
GTTGAATGCTCTATTATCAGTCCAAGAAAATCCTCATCTATCTACAACAGAATTGGCTCAAATTCATGACATATCCCAAAAGTCTGCTCACAAAATTCTGAAGTCTGAAAAAGTGAAACCCTATAAAATGCATGTGGTTTATGAGAACCGAGGATGATCCAGATCGCAGAAATTTTTCTGAAATAATAACAGAACTTAACTCGGCCTAACTTAGTGAATGAAATAGTTTTTTCAAATAAAGCAATATTTCATTTGAATGGTACGGTTAACAGGCACAATTGTCATTTCTGGTCAACAGAGAACCCTCATTGGATGGAGAAAGTCCATACGCAGTATCCTCAAAAAGTAAATGTGTGGGCTCGTTTGGTCGGAAACAAATTAATTGGACCTTTTTTTATTAGCGGAAATTGAAATGGTGATGGCTACTTGAATTTATTGAGAAACCCAATTGTACCAGCACTAAGAGCACTCTTCCCAAATCAAATTAAACCTAATCATCCAAGCGATAATATGTGGTTCCAACAATATGGAGCTCCGCCACATTTTACGAGTAATGTTCGTGATTATTTGGACCAAATATTTCCTTGCCGCTGGATCGGACGCAGAGGAGCAATAGAGTGACCAGGTCGTTCTCCAGACCTGTCGCCATTGGACTTCTTCTTGTGTGGTCACTTGAATTGTCAGGTGTATAAAAAGCGACCTAATGATCTGGAACAATTACACGAGCGGAAAGCTGAAGAACTCAACCATATTACGCCAGAGGTGATACAAAATTCAGTGAGACATTTTGTTGATAGATTATATCACTGTCAAATTGTAGACGGAGCACAATTTGAACAATTACTTTAGTTTAAATTATATTCCGAACTTTTATAAGAGATATCTTGATTTTGCATTATGAATATTTTATTATTTTTTTTGTGGTCTTCTCAATTACCAAAAAATATTGATGTTTCAGAACGTAGTTTTTTATCGTGCATCCGAAAATGGTAAATAATACAAGTGTCCCATCAACAAAAAATAAATTGGAGTCATTTTATGTTAAACCGGAAGTGAGAAAAAAGTGAATGTATTATAAAAAAGGCGTATTTGTGATCATTCGCCATTACAAAAATCCAAAAAAATTGTGTCATAAATAACAGAGATTATCGACCGTTCCGGGACTTTTTACTAACCCTATATATATATATATATATATATATATATATATATATATATATATATATATATATATATATATATATATATATAAGTGCAATTGTATATAAAAGTTAATAACAAGATAAATTACTAAAATGTAAAGAAAGTTATGTGACTGCTTAGGACAGAATATGAGATTTAATGCAATTATGAAAAATATCTGGGTTCATACCTTACCATTCATGTGGCGTCAGACATACAAATAAAAATTAACACTTTATTAACTTCATTTATTAATAAATATTCATTTTATATAAAGCCAAAATGACTATAATTTATTGTGATAGATGGAAGTAGCTATAATTAAAATGAATCAATTTAGATATAGGTTACAGATTAGCAATGTACTGAACTATAGTGTGTATGCCGGTGCTCCTTGGTTTAACTGGGTACGAGAGGGACTGGGGCTACTAAGGACTAGCGAAACCTCTGGATATATTGATGAGATGTTCCTGCTACAGGTGCTTTTGCACGACATGGTGTTGATGGGGTTCCCAAAACGATAGTACTCCCAACACAATGGTGCCCTCAAACCAATGGTATTCTCAGCATGGTGGTCTCCATGGGGCTGCCCAACATGAAACGGGATAGCTCACATGAGCGTGCTGCCTTTTTCTCTTAGCTAGTTATAGTAAATTTTTTTTATTGTTACTAAAATTTTGTTCAAAAGTAAGGCTACACGTGCTTAATGGTTATTGACTATTAGAAAAGTAGCATAATCTGTCTCAAAAGTTAACAACAAAAATTTGAACTTGACAACACTAATAACTGCTCCACAAATGAAAGGTGAAGTGTAAAAAATTTTTAAATTATTAAAAATGAGAAGTTACCAGTATGAATTTTGAACCAAGAAAAAGTATAACGGAATAAATGAAATAATTAGTTGTTACAACTTTGAAAGTCTGAAGGACAAATGATTACTAAAAAAAATAATTTCCTCAAAAATTACTAAGTATTGAAATTTGACCAAATTCAGAAAAATAAGCGAAAAGAGAGAAAACAAAGAATACAAAAATGTAGAAAGAGAAGGGTCTGACAGCTCGCTTGGCAAGTTACGTTCCTTAAAAATGACTGAAAATGACATCAAGAGAGTATTGCAGACATAAAGAAACAGAAGATAGAGGGCTACAATTTATTGTGATAGATAGAAACAGTTAAAATTAAAATGAATGAATTAAAATGTATTTCACTATAGTGTTTATGCCGATGTTATTTGGGTTAACTGGGTACAAGAGGGTCTGAGGCTACTCAGGGTTAGCGGAACCTCTGGATATATTCTCTTGGACTGACATTGTAAAAACTACTCAGGGCTGGGAAAACCTCTAGATATATTCTCCTGGATTGATGAGATGTTTCTGCTGCAGGTGCTTCAGCACGGCATGGTGTTGTACATGGACTTGAAGTTCCTTCAACTGTGAAAGAAAGCGACGAATTTTGAGATGGTTGCTTGCAGAGCAAGCCCATAAGCGAAATTTATCTGAGACTAAAAGATGTCTTAAACTTTTTTCTGATGATTTAATTGATGTATTCTCTTCTTCGGAAATTTAAATAACTTATTGGCAAATCTTCTGGTCAGGTTAATGCCCTAGATTATCCAAGTATTGCCTCGCGCCTACAACATTTATCAGCCAGAATTCACTTTATGTCTACCTCTACACATAATGAAGTTTCTCAAAAAGCCCAACTTAAATGTCAAGTGCTCATCTTTGAATCTGACATGCAAGAGAAAATATAATCTTTAGCATCCCCTCTTGACACCAACTGTGCAACTGGTGTCCCTCAGACTGACCCGTGGTCTTCTTCAATGCCGCCTCCTCAGCTAATACAACCTCAGGCCCAAACGCCTTTCCGTTATGCCTCTCATAATCAAGGCTTGCCTTTGACTAATTCTTTGTTCTCCATTAATAAAAAGATTCCCGTCTATAAATGGATTATTAAAAAAATCTCCGGAAAGGAGTCCCTTATTTAGTTTTTAGAACTAGTTGAATCATAAACGCATTCTCGAGGCTGCAGTAAAGCTGGCTTCTATTCTTCGGCGGGTGATCTTTTCGAGGGCATTGCTTGGGCATGGTGGCACAACGACAATGTGAAGGGTCTGTTTGATGGCTGGGAAGATTTGATAGTAAAATTTAAACAAACGTTCTTGAGAGAAAATTAAGACTGTAATCTTTTGGAAAATATAAGTAGGCGTAAACAGGGAGCTCATGACCAGATTACAACTTTTATCTGCTTCAAGGAGTGTCAGTTTAATAGACTTACTTATTGTCCCCTTTTAGAAACCGAATTGGTTGATATTGATCGCCGAAACTTACTTCCAGATTATACTAAGTCTCTAGCCCTTTATCAGATAGATACTTACATCTCCGTCTCGTCGTTTGGAGGACTCTTTCCTCTCAGGTCAACAGGAATAGTGATCATGTTTGCCAAATATTAACGCACTTGGAACTGCTTCCTTTTCGCCTACCTGTTGAGACTGTGGTCGCAGGAAAAGCACTACGGGTCCTAAATGTCCTTTATGTTAAAAAAAGCTCCGTTCGGCCAGAGTCTTCTTTACCAACTCCAGGGACTTCACAAGGCCAGAGGCAAGTTGGCACTGGAAAGGGAAAGAAAACGCTAGGAATTCCTCTAAAGGGCAGAAAGTACATTTCTCCAGAATTTCATCTGAGTGGTCTAACTGGCTTGAATGGGTTTTCGAACTCGAATTTGAACATATATATATATATATATATATATATATATATATATATATATATATATATATATATATAGTTCAAATTCGATTTTTTAATTAAATGCTTATAACCTTTTTGTTTCTTGTAACACAGTGATTTAAATTTTAGTATAGTTTACTTTTTATAACCCAAACCTACGTACCAAATTTGGTTGACATACCTTTGTTTCTTTCTGAGATATCTTTTTTCCCCTAAAAAAAATACGTCCGTCAAAATATTTGGTTTTTTTTTAAGGGAAAAAAGATATCTCAGAAAGAAACAAAGCTATGGTAACCAAATTTGGTACGTAGGTTTACGTTATAAAAAGTAAGCTATACTAAAATTTAGATATCTGTGTTACAAGAAACAAAAAGGTTATAAGCATTTAATTAAAAAAGTGTTTGGCGCCAGTTCATTTCTATGAAAATTCACTACCATAATGCACTTGCTGCGTCCACACCTTATGATTAATATTTTTATTTTCCAGCTACTCTCATTCTGCCAACTATATAACTATATATCTGAACCTGTATATATTATTATTTATTTACTGGTAAAAATCCTACACTATGTTTAACCATAAGTTCGGACTTGTGTGGTATATATTTTTATTTATAAATTATACATCGTGCTACACAAAAGAGCCATTGGGTGTGTTTGTACGTATCGCAATTTTAGTTTTAAATAGGTACCTAAGTCTAAATATAAGTACAAACCTCTCTGATACATGACATTTCTTAATTCTGTTGCATGTACAGCCTCTCGAAGATCTAGTTAGCAGCCAACATTTGTACCAGTATTTGTAGCTCCAGTTCTTATTTGGTGACAAGTTTTTCTTAGAGGACGTCAACATTCCTTCAAACGAAAATAATGGGTCACGATAATTTTGACATTTTCGACTCAATCTGGCAGTTTTAATTCTAATATCACAGTTGCACTTGTGTTCTCTTGTCTGGGGTGTTGTCCAAAAGATACCCCTGTCGCTCTAGATTATATTCAAAAACAAACTATTCGGTTCATATGAGATTCATCTATCACGGCAAACCTGACTGAGATCTTACTAGATCACAAGAGAAAGGATGAAAATCGTTGACTGTTCTTTCCATAGTCATTGCTCCTCAGAAACTGCTTCGCTAGTACCTCTGCTTACGACCTCAAATCGACAGCTAAAAATGAAGTTCGTGATCTTTGAAACGCATAAGCTTCGCCATTAATGAACTATTTTATAAATAAAAAGAGAATTGAAAAAAAATGTAGTAACTATTTTTGAAGTTATATTAAAAGTGATACAATTTTTTTTTCAATAACTTTCAAATTCAACCTTTACTGACTACGCTCTTACTTTCCTTCTTTTGCGTTTGTATGTATGTAAATGATAAACCAGGAAATGTATATTAAGTATAAATATTTTATTTACATATCTAAATTACCTCTAAATCGATTTAAAGTGGTGATAACCGTTTACTTTCTTCATTTAAATAAAACACTGTGCACTAAGAGCCAAAGCATATAAATAAATTAACACTTTAAAATTCGTACGTTTTGTTTGCTTTATTTATGAGAGAAAATATAGTGATATATTAGTATTTAATTCAAGAGTAAATTCCGACTCAAATTCTTTACTTCTTGTATGATATCTAAGTAAACAACAACTTTAGCCACAAACGAATGACGCAGTAATCGACTCGATTTTACAGATATTTATCAAGGTGTAAATAAAAGAGACAACAATTTTCCTTTGTTTCCAAGATAAAGGATGAAAAGTAAAACTTGTTGTCTTAAAAAATCTGGACGCAGCAAGTGCGTTATGGTAGTGAATCTTCATAAAAATGTTTTTCATAGTAAATACGTCTTTTAGTGAATATTCTTAAAGAAATTCACTAATAAGGAGATCCGTGTTTATATATATATATATATATATATATATATATATATATATATATATATATATATATATATATATATATATATATATATATATATATATATATATATATATATATGTCCGACCGATAAGTCAAAAAATAATGGACCGATTTTGATGAAATTTGGTAGGTGCCTTCCTTTTGCAAGTGACTTGAATAAGTTCGTTAGCCAGAAAAATCGGCCCAAGTTTTCCCGGAAAATGTTGTGTTTTCTTTCGAAAAAAAATTATCTCCTGAAATAACAAAGCAAGGGCAAACGTTTATATCATTACAGGTAAATTGCCTGCCACAATTTAGCTCTGTAAGTTAAAAGGCAAAAAGTTAGAAGCATTTAAAGAAAAATAAATTGAGGTTTTCCTCAAAACGTCAAAGTCGTGGTTTAAAACGTCAAAATTGGCAACATTTAGACAAAGAACTTAAAACTAATACAGGCTATGGAAAGAAAATGTCTCAAGTAAAATGGTTTGCAAACCCTGAAAAGTTGCTTTTAACCGTCATTGTCCTTCATTTTACTAAAATATTTCCAGAAAATTCATTTCAAATAGACCTTTTCTCTGATGCTTTAGCAGTAATCTTAGCTATAGAGTTTATTGTTTACTAGTATATAATTTTTATCGAATTTTCGTAAAAAATCTATAAAACTCAATATATCTATTATTATACAAGATATGAAAAATATTATATACATTAATTATAGGGTATCTTGAGCTACATATTAAAAAAATATTTCTACAATCACAGGTGGCCCATAAGCCGTTGGTGATACAAATTTTCTTTTTTTTTAGTCGAACACGCCTTATGTTATTGCATTTTCCATTGAAATATAATGCACATTTGTAAATAAAGAAATTTGGGACGCAGAAAGTGCGTTATGGTAGCGAATTTTAATTAAATGCTTCAAATTTTAATAGCTCAATTTGCTATTAACGTATAAGGTTGACCAAGAAACGAGTATTTTCGGGAACACTTGAAGTTTACTTTCGGACGTTTGTGTACATTTTTAAACAATAAAGTTATTTGATGAAACACATCACATTGTTTTTACTATATAGGTTATACTGGTAACCAGTTTGATGCCTGCTTTCTTAAAAGATAACACACGTATTTGCTATTAAAAGCATTTTAATGAAAATTCACCACTATAACGCACTTGCTACGTCCAGACTTTTTTTTAAAGTAAACTAGGCATCAAGTTTGGTTACCAGTATAACCTATATAGTAGGACCAATGTTTCATCAAAATAACTTTATTGTTTGAAAATGAACACAAATTTTCCGCGAAAGCTGGTTACTGGCCAACGAACGTTAGGTTAATAGCAAATTAAGCGATTGAAATTTGAAACATTTAATGAAAATTCGCTACCATACCGCTCTTGCTGCCTCCCGAGCTTCTTTTCTTACAAAAATGCATTATATTTGAATGGAAAATGCAAAAATATATTAATATAAGGTATGTTCGATTAAAAAAAAAAGTTTGTATCACCAACAACTTATGGACCACTCTGTGATTGTAGAAATAATTTTATAAAATGCCGCTCAAGACACCATATAATTAACGTAAACAATTATTTCTCGTATCTTGTATAATAATGGATATATTGAGCTTTACCGTAGAAATGCGTCACCCTGTATATATGCAAACAGATAAAAACTGAAACTAACCCCGGTTAGGGAATAGCCTAGTTCGCGCTCATTTGAAGAAATCTGATCAAAATTCAAAAGTGATGGTGTCCTCAATAGGGAATTTTTTTACGATAAACTCTATAATTGAAACTACTGCCAAAGCATCAGAGAAAGGAATTATATAAAATGAATTTCCTGCAAATATGTTAGGAAAATGAAGGACAATGGCGGTTGAAGCTGAAACTTAGCGGTTTGCAAAACACTATTCTTGCTACATTTTCTCTACAGACCCTGTATTCGTTTTACGTTATTTGCCTAAATGTTGCCAATATTGACGTATTTAATCGCCTCTTTGACATTTTAAGAGGCAAATCGCAATTTTTTAAATGCCTATGACTTTAAGTGAATTTTCTTTAGAAAATTCACTAATGAGATCTTACTTATGAATTTTGAAAAAAAATCTTCAAATGAACGAGAATTGACCCACCTAAAAAGCATATCCGGGATCAGTTTCAATTTTATAAGTTTATATATATATATATATATATATATATATATATATATATATACAGGGTGTTACTTAATGATAGGGCGTAATTTGAAGGGCGCATTCCTGAACCAATTTCAAGTAGAAAAGTTCATATAAACATGTGTCCTGAAGAGTCTGGTTTTCCAGATACAGGGTGTCAAAGTTTAAAAAAAAATTGGTTTTTTATTAATATCTTAATGATCATTTTGCCCATTTTGTTGAAATCTGGTAGGGTTAGTCACTATAATAAGACGCTAAGTTGTCACTAACTAAAAGATAATTATAAGTTCCAGTGGCGTCTCGAGGGGCAGTCTCACGAATAATATTGACAAAAAAAAATGTACGCTACTGATTTTTTTTTAATTTTAATTTTTTTCAGATTAAGCACCTAGAAATACAACTTTTTTGCCTCTTATTATCTTTTCGTATATTACTTCCTTTTCGAGGAAAAAAATAAAAACGACTTCATTGCATGTCGAAAAATTGTTAAAATAAAATCAAGTTAATTGTGATCGTTCAGAATATTTATTTCTAAGCCATTTTTTAAAATCTAACAAACGAAAAGTAATAACTATTTACAAAAAATGTTGGAAATGACTACCTCCCGCTTCTATGCAGGCTTGTGCTCTCCTTCTCATCGAGCGACGAACTCTTTCGAAAATTCCATTAGTGTTACGTATGGTTTCACATCCGTCAACAATTCTATTCCTTAGTTGTTCTTCTGTCTCGATTGGTGTAACATAAACTAATGCTTTTAGGTGCCCCCACAAATAAAAATCCAGGCTGTTTAAATCAGGCGATCTAGGTGGCCAGAATTGTGGTCCTCCACGACCTATCCACCGATTTTGGTAAGCTCCATTCAAATACTCACGAGCCAATATGCTAAAGTGGGCAGGAGCACCATCATGCATGAACCAATGTTGTTGACGTAAATATATAGGGACATCTTTAAGAAGCAGTGGCAAATCAGTTTGTAGAAAATGACTGTAAGATTGTCGGTTAAGACGTTGTGGTAAAAAAAATGGTCCAATCAAATAGTCATCTAGGATACCGATCCAAACGTTGACAGAAAATTGTTCCTGAAACTGTGTCTCTGTAATAGCATGAGGATTTTCTTGGGCCCAGTTATGATTATTTCGAAAATTAATTATTGCATTTCTGGAAAAATGGGCTTCGTCCGTAAACATAATGATGGAATCAAAGTGAGGATTTTCTGAAAGTCTTTGATGATACCATCTACAAAATTGCGTACGCGGTTCAAAATCTCTTGGCAGAAGTGCCTGAACTCTTTGTGCGTGATAAGGATACAACAGGGATTCTCTTAAAATTTCCCATACCGTTTTATAGCAAATATTTAATTCCCTACCTATTTTTCGGGTACTAGTTGCAGGATTCTCTTCGACCGCATGTAGGACAGCCTCCTCAACTGCTGGAGTTCGAATTGTACGAGGTCTTCCGTCAGAGGTATTATGTTTAAAACTGCCAGATTCAGTCAGACGACGATGAATGTTTATGAATATTTGTCTACCTGGAAGGATACGATCAGGATACCTTTCTTGATAGAGCCGCCGGGCCTCCGCCGAATTACCATTGGCAAGACCATAAAGGAAATGCATTTGTGTCATCTCCAAATTAGAATAGTTATTTACCATTTTTTAATAGCACAATTAACCTTTTGACCAGAGGGAAAATAATAACAAACTGTCACAGAAAGTCAAAAACATTATGCTCATAATGTCAAAACAACGTTTCCTAGCAACGCTCACAATTAACTTGATTTCATTTTAACAATTATTCGACATGCAATGAAGTCGTTTTCATTTTTTTCCTCGAAAAGGAAGTAATATACGAAAAAATATTAAAAGGCAAAAAAGGTTTATTTTTAGGTGCTTAATCTGAAAAAAATTGAAATTAAAAAAATTCAGTAGCGTAGATTTTTTTTTAGTCAATATTATTCGTGAGACTGCCTCTCGAGACGCCACTGGAATTTATAATTATCTTTTAGTTAGTGCCAACTTAGCGTCTTATTACAGTGAATAACCCTGCCAGATTTCAACAAAATGGGCAAAAGAATCATTAAGATATTAATAAAAAACCAATTTTTTTTTAAACTTTGACACCCTGATCTTGAAAACCAATCTCTTCAGGACACATGTTTATATGAACTTTTCTACTTGAATTTTGTTCAGGAACGCGCCCTTGAAATTACGCCCTATCATTAAGTAACACCCTGTATATATATATATATATATATATATATATATATATATATATATATATATATATATATATATATATATATATACAGGCTGTTTCAAAAAACATGCACCATCGTTAGTGGGGCAATTCCTTACTAAAAAATAAGAAAACGAGTTCCTGTGCACATGGGCCCGGAAACGCATAGTTTCCAATATACAGGGAGTTGAATTTTAATTATTTTTTTTATTTCTTATAAATAATTTCAAAACCACTGGATTGATTTTAATGAAACTTGGAACTTGAAAGTGTATTATGAAAGTGCATATTTTCAAGTGAAAATCTGCTTACAACTGCGTCAGTGGCGTGCGTACGGGGTAACTGTAAAAATTCATTTAGGGAAAAAATATGTGCGCCACTGTCTTTTTTCAATTTTGATACATCAGTTGTGAAGCTTATTACATAAGCCACAAAAGCTACCTCTTGGTATTTTTTCGTTCAGGGTATCCCCTAGGAGATATGATTAATTTTATAAAAAGGGGCAAAATACCGATTAGTCGGCGTAATAATAATAATAATATATGTTTACTGCAACCTTAAGAATATGAAAAACAAAACATACAATAAACATTACAGCAATAAACGTGCAAATAACTAACCTACGTAAAACTTATTGGTGATAAACATTGAAATGAATATTACAAACATTGATAAAAAATGATAAATAAAAAATAAAAATAAAAAATGAAAAAAGTAATCGTAAAGACACCATGATTTTTCCAAACTCTTGTTTTTTGGTACATTACTCAAGTGACTTTAATAACAAAGCTAAAGAAAATGTTGAAAGTGACCACCATTAGCGTCGTTACAATTATTTAACCTTCTGCGCAAAGATCTTCTTACTCTTCTGCAAATATTTTGATCTTCTCTAATGCTGTCAAATGCATATTCTATTCTTCCCAACAATTCTTCTCGTGTATTTACTGGTGTTTTATACACTATTTCTTTTAAATGACCCCACAAATAAAAATCGAGAGGATTCAGGTCCGGAGATCGAGGTGGCCATGACACCGGACCTCCACGACCAATCCATCGGTGACCGTATGTGTTGGCTAAATATGTTCTTACAACTGCTGCAAAATGTGCGGGCGCACCATCATGCTGGAACCACATTGTACCATTTCTCATAAAAAGCGGTAGTAACAACGGCAAATCATTTTGTAAAAAGTTTAAATATGATTCATGGTCAAGACGATTCGGTAGAACAACAGGACCAATTATGTGATTTTCAATAATAGCAGCCCAAATATTGATGGAAAATTGATACTGCGAATTTGCAACTCTTAGAGAGTGTGGGTTTTCATCGGCCCATGTATGTAAATTGTGAAAATTTACGTTACCTTTTCGCGTAAATGACACCTCATCAGTGAATAGTACACGTTTAGAAAAATGTTGGTCGTGCCTAAGTTTGTTTAAGAACCACTGACAAAACATTACCCTTGGTTGAAAGTCTCTAGGTGGAAGTTCCTGGACACGTGTAAAATGATAGGGATATAAACTTTGATCCTTCAGAGTTCTGTGAACTGATGATGCCGAAATATTACCCAGTTCGGTGGCAATAATTCTCGTACTTGTACTAGGATCACGTTCAACTCTATTTAATATTGCCTCTTCAACTCGTACAGTTCGGCGGTATCTTCTGCGCCCAGAGTCAGCTTCTAAAGGTTTTAAAGAACCAGTTTCTCTCAAATGTCTTACAATACGTGGGAAAATATTTTTGTCAGGAATTCTTCTTTGCGGATAAGTTTCCTGATAAACTCGCACAGCTTGTCTAGCATTTTGATTTGTTTGTCCATAAATTAACAACATATCATTCAAATCCGCTGAAGTGTACTTAATGATAACCATCTTGAGAGGAGGAAATAATATTAATGAGCAGCTCAGTATCAACAAATAACTAAAAACGAAAATACTGCACCGTATCAAAATTTAAAGAATAGCACGAAAACTCTTTGACGCCTACAAAGCACTTCAAAATTGTAGAATTTAGAGAACTGTCAAAAATTATAGTTTCATGGCACTTTACGATTACTGTTTTCATTACTCCAACGAATCGGTATTTTGCCCCTTTTTATAAAATTAATCATATCTCCTAGGGGATACCCTGAACGAAAAAATACCAAGAGGTAGCTTTTGTGGCTTATGTAATAGGCTTCATAACTGATGTATCAAAATTGAAAAAAGACAGTGGCGCACATATTTTTTCCCCAAATGAATTTTTACAGTTACCCCGTACGCACGCCACTGACGCAGTTGTAAGCAGATTTTCACTTGAAAATATGCACTTTCATAATACACTTTCAAGTTCCAAGTTTCATTAAAATCAATCCAGTGGTTTTGAAATTATTTATAAAAAATTTAAAAAAAAATTAAAATTCAACTCCCTGTATATTGGAAACTATGCGTTTCCGGGCCCATGTGCACAGGAACTTTTTTTCTTATTTTTTAGTAAGGAATTGCCCCACGAGCGATGGTGCATATTTTTTAAAACAGCCTGTATATATATATATATATATATATATATATATATATATATATATATATATATATATATATTAGGCAAAAAAAAAATGGAACACATAAGTTTGTTTGTGACGGGGGCAACCATTGTTGCCGCAAAAATATAGCCCAAACTTTACCCTCCTAAGCGGGGGTCTCATCCCACAATTTTTCTAATGGGAGCAGGGGTCATATGATAGCTCGTTGAAAAGAGCTTTTGATTCCCCATACATTGCTTTTTTATCTTTTAAATTCGGTCTATTCGTTTAGAAGGATGGATTTTTAAAATATCACTAATACATTTCCCGAGAAATTCTTAATGCTTGAGTTGCGCCTCGCCAGCGTCCATTGCAAGATAAAAATGTTGTTAAAGGTTTGCGTAGGTAATAAAAAGTAATTTAGATTAAGGTGGTTCAAAAAAATTTGAACAAAATGTGTACAATTGTATGGAAGTTGGTGGTGCTCAATTTGAACATGTATTGGACTAAAGTTTGATTGGTTGGTATGTTGCTTTGTTGGTTCAATAGTATGATTGGCACTAATTATTTTCAACATTGACTTCAACATAATGCTGAGTGTTTAAGTATAACGATTTAGTTTTTGGAATTTTTCGTAAAACGAAAAATTCACTAATGAGAAGATCTGTGTTTATATACATGGTGTTTCTAAATTGATGCGAAAAATTTTACAGGGTGATTCTTTGGCGAAAACTAAGGGGTGTCTTTTTTATAAAGTTTTTCATGAAACCCCTTCTCCTCCAAGTTACAACCCTGAAATTTTGTCAAAAAAAAGTTTTCATTAAATTTACAGAGTAGTTAGTAGTTGTTATTTGCTGAAAAATCAAGTACGTGGTAGGCTGTCAAATAAAGTCATAATTACACTAATATTAATTGTTCTCGTTGTTGTCAATCTATCGAGAATTTTTTAAACACTTAGAACAAATAAGTGAATAAAATGGTAAACTATACCAATTCCGAAATGGCAGATATGCATTTTGAATATGGCCGTGCTAATGGCAATTGATTAAGAGCACAGCGCTTCTACACTGAGTTATATCCAAATAGAACTGTACCCCATCACAGCATATTTGCACGCATTCATCAACGTCTGCAAGAAGAAGGAAAATTTTCAAGAAGTGCCACCGATTGCGGGCGTTCTAGAGAAGTAAGAACTGTAGCACTTGAAGAGGCTGTCCTTAATTTAATTGAACAATCTCCTGGTACAAGTACAAGAAGAATCGCTCAAGTCTTAAATGTCAGCTATTCCACGGTATTTAGAATTTTAAAAGAACAACTACTGTATCCCTACTATATCCAACGAGTTCAAGGGCTCTTACCTCCTGATTTTTTACCTCGTTTAATTTTTTGTCAATGGATGCTTCAAATGATCACGCAAATTCCACAGTTCGTATCTCGTATTTTATTTACTGATGTGGCTAAATTTTCGCGAGAATCTATTAGAAATTTTCATAATAACCACATACGGTCTGAAGAAAACCCACACGAAATTACGGAATCTCATTTTCAACACCAGTTTCCATTAAATGTATGGCTTGTGGTCATTGGTGATGACTTGATTGGACCATATTTTCCTCCGATAAGACTGAATGGAGAAGTGTACTGTCATCTACTCAAATAAGAGTTGCCCCTACTTCTTGAAAATATTCCTTTACAAAGTAGACAACAAATGTGGTACATGCACGTCGGGGCTCCTGCTCATTTCAGTATCAACGCTCGTAACTACTTGAACTAAGTTTACCCAAATCGTTGGATAGGTCGAGGAAACCCACAGAATTCAGCCAAAAAAATGGTGATTTTTGTATAAGAAATGAAAAGGGCCTTGAATCTGAAAAAAAATGCTTGTAGCTCTTCCCTCTACAAACATATTTTAATAGGTAATCGCGCCATATTATATTACCGTATGCGTGCGTGTACAGTATGTGTGTGTCCTCTCATAGAATATTCCTGGTCATTATTCTGAAAATTATTCCTTGTGAAAGTATAGATTTTTGTACAGATGGATTTTTCATTTAAATACTGAAGTGCCAGGAGAACGCGTGACCTTGACAATTTAAAAAAAATCGTCTGCGGCTTCATCTCCCTGGACCTCCCTTTGGGGCCGCGCCGATTCTACTTCACCAACTCCCAAAGTCACGAGCCGCCATTGCTGTATGTATGTATGTATGTATGTATATATATATATATATATATATATATATATATATATATATATATATATATATATATATACATTTGTGTATGTGTGTGTATCACACCAATAACTCAAAAATAAGCCCCCGATTTCGCCTCAATTTGGTGAGTCCGTTCCTTTTGAAAGTTACTTAGATACGTTCGTTAGAAAAGTCAAAGTTGCGATTTAAACCGTCAAAATTAGGAACATTTGGGCAACCTTAACATGTGTGTCTACTTGCTTTTGTATATTGTCATTTTCTTTTCGTAGATTTGCGTTCCTTATGTTAATATCTGCAAAATCTTCCTTATATATTTCAATTTGGTTCTTTGCCAGGTTATTTGCATTTAGACGGGTATTATATGATCAATTTAGTTTCTCAAAATCACTTTCAACACTCCAGGCAAGTCATGCTGAATCTTTTGAACAAGTACGTTTCTTTCCTTTTTTTGTGTTCTTTTTCTCTCTTTCTTTTACTTGCCTTAAAAGTTTTTCATGACAATAAGTTCCAAGGTGAAATGGCTGAAAATAAATCTGAATTTTAGGAAACTGAAATGTTAAGCCAATTCACTAATAAAATGAATTTACCACCCTTCTTTAGTCTTTTTGGTGGAGCGCCCAATATTTTTGCCTGTATTGCATCTTCATAATTATCAGTACTATAATGTTTGTTACATATCTTATTCTTATGGTCTATATCAAACTTATCCTTTCTATGACATCTCGCAACTCACACCTTTTGCAGGGCTTTATTTGTCGGAAGAAAATAAAAAGACAAGTTTATTCCAGTTTTTTTTTGCCTCTTCACTGTTACTTTTGCAAGCAGTCCCAGCACCCATATATACCCATAGGCATCTAATATGTATATATATATATATATATATATATATATATATATATATATATATATATATATATATATATATATATATATATATATATATATATATATATATATATATATATATATATATATGTATGTATGTATGTATGTATGTATGTATGTGTGTGTGTGTGTGTGTGTGTGTGTGTGTGTGTGTGTGTGTGTGTGTGTGTGTGTGTGTGTGTGAATCTGAACCTAATAATTTTGCTTTTATGTTTGAGCTTAGTAATTTAGAAATTTCATGTAAACATTTTACCAATTGTTTTTGGTCGGTTCATAATTTTAAAACTTTTTTTTGACACGACACAGAAGACCCAAGTTAATTTTCAAGTTTTTACCTTTTATACGATTACAAATTCGATATAATAAAAACATTATATACTTTTAATAAAATAAATTAAAAATATGTAATTATTTGTTAATTAATCTCATAGTTATCCATTTTATTTTAATAGAACATGTGAAGTGATATGAATAAGCTAAAGAATAATCTATGAATAGAAGTATATTATCATAATTCTATCTCATAATAAAGATTTATCATTAGAGTTCCCAGACGATTAATAATAACATGCATCAAGTAATAATAAACCCAAACTAGTTATTATAAAAAGATTAATTTACATATAAAATACTAAATTACGTAAAGTTATCATCAATAATCACCTAAATAACACTCCTTTAACAAATAAAGAAAATTATAATTAATTATATCACATATTGCTAAGTTATAATAAAGTTTTCATTTCTAGGAACAATTAAACTGCACCTAGATTATAACAGTAGTAGTAGTAATAATAATAATAAAAATAATAATGATGATGATGATGATGATGATGATGATAATGATAATGATAATAATAATAATAATAATAATAATAATAATAATAATAATAATAATAATAATAATAATAATAATAATAATAATAATAATAATAATAATAATAATAATAATAATAATAATAATAATAATAATAATAATAATAATAATAATAATAACTTATCAGGACAAGCTTCAATCTTGGATGCAGAAGCCTCTCCATTGGCGACATATGAATGAGACCTCCCAGGAACATGTCGACAAACTGGCGTCGAACCACTGGTTGATGTCCGGACAGATGTTTCCAGAGAGAGAAGGGTTTTTGCTGGCCATGCAAGATCAGGTCATCCCAACAAGAAACTACCTGAAGTACATAGTTGGAGATAATTCGGTCCAAGATGACAAATGTAGATTTGGGTGTCAGTCATCAGAGACTATCCAGTGCGTCACTGGAGGATGTCAAGCGTTTGCTGCAACATAATATAAAGAGAGACACGACGCAGTTGCTAAAATACTTCATCAAGAACTGGCTCTGAAACTGATACTTTCAAATCTTAGTAAGCTGCCCTACTATAGATACACTCCTGAGCCTGTCCTAGAGAACTCAGGATACGGGTTGTACTGGGATCGGACCGTGCTCACAGATCAACAAGTGGTCCATAACAGGCCAGATATAATAATAGTAGATAAGTCCTTCAACCAAGTGACGCTGATGGATTTGGCCATTCCAAATACTAACAATCTAAAGATAAAGTGCAACGAGAAAATCATAAATACAGAGACCTCGAGATAAAAGTAAAGAGACAGTGGAGGGCAGATAGTATCAGAGTGATTCCAATAGACCTGTCGTCAACTGGTGTGGATCCTAAGGATCTTCGAGAGAACATTGAGAGACTGGGCCTTGTAGAGCATCTTTATAAGGTTATGCAGAAGGCAGTGATACTTGCAACTGTCCACGCCGTGTGGAGATTCTTGGGAAATCCAGATGTGTCGCGTTGTCGTTCAGGGCCCAACAACTTGGAAAGGGCACCATCTGAGCTCAGTTCCTTTGGTATCTGAGATACCTGGGATCAGTGAATGTTTCCCTTTGAGAAGTGTGAAAGTCCTTCAGACAGGGGCCTCAATCTTACAAGACCAAGGCGATCAGAATTCGACGAGGAATTTTCAAGGGTGACAGTATTGGTCCTCGCTGGTTCTTCATGGCACTCTCCTCGTTAAATGTTTAGAGAATCAGGGTACGGGTACCTTCATAGTTCCTTTTATATCTTATTTGTGACCGTAAAACACTTGCTAGGTATGTATTTTAAAATTTGGTCTTGAATTAGGCGCGTATCTTTTTCGTTACCAGAACCATGAAATGCTTTTCCCAATGAATGCACAATAATAAGACTTTCCTTGTTTCGCCAGATTAGATTTTTTGTTCTTTTACTCAGAAAGACTAATTAATTAATTTACATAAATCTATTTTTTCACAAAACATACCTACTAATTTAGCTCAAGAAGGATGGGTTTATCTATGTCGTGTACCCTTTATTTTATTTGTTTTAGTGTTTACTCAATTTTCTTATTTAATTGAAAAATATCCAGTCAGGGATATTTTTCTACTCCTGTAAAATAGTTTTCACATTATTAATTCTTTCTAGAAAAGTACTAGTCATAGTACAGGCTCCAAAATTATGGACAGTGACACAACGGTTTTTTAATAATTCACACTTGTTTAACCCAATCACGATCTACATCAAATGCAGCGAATAAAAGTAAGGTTTGCGGCGGAGGCTTCTTTTAGTGAATTTTCTTTAAAAATTTAACGGATGTTGAGTTCGCGACTTTTGAAAAAAATGTCTTTAGACGAACGCGACCTAGGCCCACTGAAACACATAGCCGGGGTCAATTTAGATTTTTATATGTTTATATATATATATATATATATATATATATATATATATATATATATATATATATATATATACATACATATATATATATATATATATATATATATATATATATATATATATATATATATATATATATATATATATATATATATATATATCTTTTGGAAGTGGCTTGGACAAGTTCGTTGCCAGGAAAATCGGCACAGGTTTTTCCGGATTTGTTTTTAATCTTCAAAAATAAAAAAAGTGGGGCAACCAGATTTAGCACGCGCGTTTGTACTATAAAAAGTTAACCCTTAGGTCTGTAAGTTAAAAGACAAAAAAGTTATAGGCATTTTTAAAAAATGGGGTTTTCCACAAAATGTCAAAGTCGCGATTTGAAACGTCAATCATTTAGGCAAAGAACCCGAAACGAATACGGGTTATGTAAAGAAAATGTCGCAAGAAGAGTGTTCTACAAACCCTTAGCTTTCTGCCTCAATCGTCATTGTCCTTCATTTTACTAAAATGTTTCCAGAAAATTTATTTCAAATAGACCCTTTCTCTGATGCTTTGGTAGTAGTTTTAGTTAGTTTAGTTGGGTTTATGGTTTAACAGTCTATAATTTTTAGCTAATTTTCGTAGAAAAAACTCGTTAATGAGGAGACCACGACTTTTAAATTTAAAAAAAGATGTCAAATGAGTCCAAACTAGGCCACCTAGAATCCATATCCGGGTTTAGCTTCAGGTTTTATCTGTTTACATGAATACAGGGTGACGCATTTCTACGCTAAAGCTCAATATAATTGTTATTATACAAGATAGGCAGAAAAATTGTATACGTTAATTATAGGGTGTCTTAAGCTGCATTTTATAAAATTATTTTGAAAACCACAGGTGGCTTATAAGTCGTTGGTGATACCTACAAATTTTTTCGAACATCTCTTATATTATAAAATTTTTGCTTTTTTCATCAACACACGATGCATGTTTGTAAGAAAAAAATTGAGACACAGTAAGTGCGTTTTGGTAGCGAATTTTTATTCAGTGCTTTAAATTTCCATAACCCCATTTGCTATTAACCTAAGGTTCGTTGGCTAGGAAACCAGTTTTCTCAGAATCATTTTAAGTTTCTTTTCGGAAAATTATTATACATTTTCAAACAATTATTTTGATAAAATATGGTACATTGTTTCTACTATATAGGTTATACCGGTAACCAAATTAATGCCTGTTTGCATTAAAGAGACATATTTGCTTTTAAAAATATTTTTCTGAATTTACATACATAACGCACTTTCTACGTCCAGATTTTTAGTGAATTTTTATTTTAAAAAATTCTAATAGAGGTATCTATGGTGAGACTTTGCAAAATTATTTAAAATGAGCGCGAACCTGGACCCCTAGAACCCATATCTGAGGTATATATATATATATATATATATATATATATATATATATATATATATATATATATATATATATATATATATATATATATATATATATAAATTGAAATTGGCATTCTTCAACAATGCGTCGTCGTAATTCTTCCAGAGACTCTGGTTCTGTTGCGAAAATTCTACTATTTAAATGGCCCCATAGAAAGAAGTCTAAAGAAGTTAAATCCGGTGATCTAGGGGGCCACTCAATAGCACCTCTACGCCCAATCCATTGCTCTGGAAACTCTCTGTTCAAAAACTCTCTAACGCGTTGTGAAAAATGCGAAGGGGCTCCATCTTGTTGAAACACTAATTGATTTTCTTGATAGCGATCATCATTTTTAACAATGTCAATTGGTAGAGGGTAAACGATATCTTCTAGTAACTCCAGATACGTTTCGCCACTCAAATTGCCATCAAGAAAAATTGGTCCGATTAAACGGTCTCCAAAAATGGCAGTCCAGACATTCAATTTCTGTGGAGTTTGAGTGAAAATTGCTTGGATTATTATCTGCCCAATAACGACAATTATAACGATTGACTGTAGAGTTTAATAAAAACGTACACTCGTCTGAAAAACAGATATTGAACAGAAAGTTCCCGTTATCAGCTATTCGTGGAGCCATAACTTCACAAAACTCCAGCCGCCGATCAAAATCATATTCATTCAGTTGTTGTACAAGATGAATTTTATACGGGTGAAATTTATGATGCTTCAATATTCGCTGAATAGTTCTTCTTTTGATGTTTGAAACAGTGGCCAATTTTCTCGTACTCAAAGTTGGGTCTGCAGCAGTTTGTCCTAAAACTTCAATCTCAGTAGTCTTATTTTTAACCGGAAATTCACGTTCAGGACCCCGTTTTTTGTTGGCTACTGAACCACTTTGTCGAAACTTTGCAACTAACTCCAAAATGTAATTTCTGTTAACATGTCTGTTCGGTTGTCATTCATTAAACAAATTTGTGGTACGGTTCGCACAGTCATCGTTTTTGAAAAAAAAGAGTAATTATTTTAACTCTTTCTTCTACAGAATACACCATTGTGAAATTAATTTTCGGTAGTATTATCAAGTATTAAACCGACCGGTAAACTGAAATAATAAACCGCATTTTTCTCATTCCGATAAGAATTGTTCTGATAGTCAATTTCTTGTTTACAAACCAACAAAACATTGACTATCAGCACATTCCTTATCAGAATGAGTGAAATGCGTTTTTGCATCTTCAACTGTGAATAATTTTTAAACGAGTTGATAAAACTTCCAAAAAAATTTGTGTGCTGAATTCAGAAAAGAAAGAGTTTTCAAATGATGTAATACTCGACCCATGTTCCCTATTTAAAATATAAGGGTTGTTATCACCACCCTTAAGGGGTTGATGTGACAAAGTTTAGTTTTATCAAAATATGTCCCCCTCAATATTAAAATTGACGTGTTTCAGCGTTTTTAAAAAAAAAATTCTCTGGACGCAAATCGGTCTGTTTCCACCCTATATATATATATATATATATATATATATATATATATATATATATATATATATATATATATATATATATATATATATATATATATATATTGAGATTGCCCCCCCCCCACCCCACCCCTTTCTTAATTTATTCTAATTGAATTTCGACATTTTATTATTGTTTTATTTATTTACTTACACATAAGATATTTACTGTTAAATTCAACTCAACAAGTACCACCATTTGTAGCACAAGCAATACATGATCTTACCTTTTATTATTTTCTTTGCAATTAAATAATTACCTGATAGAAATGTTCCGTGATCACCCCGTGTTAGGACCCCAAGTTGTGAGAAGTACCATGCCCTAAATATTTTTTTCTATTGCACATTTTTTCTGCTGCACTAGGGATGAAGGATCAGAAAGAAAAAGCAACTCTCGACTTAACATGATTTATTTAGTACCTTCAAAGTTAGCATGACATTACAAAAGTGTATCCCTAGCTAAACATCGTGACGTCGCGAGGCAATCCGAAAATATCCTACAATGATAAAAAACGCGTTACCTAAAGCATCCGTAATGAGCGCTGATTCCCTGTTTAGTAATAAGACGAGCCGTTACTGACTTGCAACGAAAATGCATCTCCTGAGCTTGAGTGACCCTATAGCATGGGGTTTCCATTGTTTAGATATACTGGGATTTATAATTTTAGCTTTCAGAGTTAACCTTTAGTTTTCGAGTTTTAGTTTCATTTACATTTTTGTACTGTCGTAGAAGGATAACCACAAGCACAGAGCACTCAGAAAGGATAATGCAGCGCAATCGCAATTCGTCAGTCGCCCATCTTCTCGCGCTATCTTTCAATCAACCAGATCACTTATATGAAATTTACCTTTTCATCTGTCCTGACACCTGTAGTTTCGCGAATGTCCTTCAGGGACGTTTTGCCGCTATGCGCGGTCTTGGCGGGATGCCATCGCAAATTTATAGGTTTCATTCATATTAGTGTCCACTTATTTACAGACTTATCTCCATGTCCAGCCCCTTTTAGTTATATTTATCTTTAGTGCATGCTAAGTTGCCAGTTGTACTTCACTCCTGCATCTATGTACGTTTCGCGTTTATCCTTCTTGGATGGGTTGCCAAATGCTGGTCTTTCGGGTTGCACAAATCGTGCAATTCATGAAGCACAAATTTCACTTAGGCATGTTTAAAATCTCGTTTATTTATTAAGCAACGGCTGGAAGACATAGTGAGAAGTCACAACAACAACAAAGTATTTTAAGCTTAATTTAATCGAGGGAACCAAGCGTACGTTACGGAATTTCTTTTCTATTTTAGCGATGTATATTACTTTTCCCTTGTTGCTAGCAAATAACCCTTTATTATGCCTATTCGATACCTGAACAGGGTTGCCTGTGCGACGTCGGGACAGTGACATATCTAGTTCCCTAACCCATTTTACACAATCAGTCTGACCTATAAAAATACATACTAGGCACATAGATAATTCGCTAAGCTCAGGTATATGAAGTACACATGCTTGGTTCATGTGACGTCAGTGCTGTGACGTACGGGTTTGCTTTGCATCAAACTAACCCGTTGAAAACTAATTAACTCTAATTTAGGACAATATTGCCCTAAAAATACATGAGTAATTTGACCATGGGTGAGAGACATGGAAATACCTATCCTAAACACACCTTAATTCACTTGAACATCGCGTGACGTCAGTACGGTAACGTATTTGTTTTTCTGCTTACAAACCTAAAGCATCGAAAACCAAGTAAGTAACCCTGAGCTACAATAACATTTACCTAATAATACATAGACGACTTTACTAAAGCGAGAGACATGAAAGTACCTATTCTAAACACACGCTAATTCACTTGGATATCGTGTGACGTCAGTACGGTGACGTATTTGTTTTCCTGCTTATAAAGCTAAAGCATTGAAAACTAATTATGTAACCCTGAGCTATAACAACATTAACCTGATAATACAGAGACAATTTTACTAAAGCGAGAGACAGGGATGATCTGTTTCTTGCTTAAACAATGACTCAGGTGCCGTCACTACGGTGACGTTTTTTTTTTTATTACTCGTGAGACTAAACCGTTGAATATTCATTTGCTCCGATTTATTGGAAAATGAATATTAACACATACCTATCGAGTCACGCTAAAGGAGGTGGCATAGGCTTTCTGAACACGAACGGGGTTGCTTGAAGGCATCCTTATACCTATACTTAGATGTAAAAAATGTGATAAATGCCGGATTGTCCCTACACTCTAGCACCCTCGTCACCTCGCGGAATTACAATACTAATTCAAAATATGCAAGGTTTTTTACGTGTCCCCCTTCATAATGGCCAACAACGCATTCCTTCGGACTGCAAGTAAAAATAAAAGTAGTATATAGAAATATACGAAACTCACCCTCTGTCTCGCTGCCGGACATCGTTATCAGGGGGAAATCTGGGGGCGGCGTGAATGGCAGAAAAGTCTACGTGGGTATTGTGGTGATTCTCCCTATGATGGCAGGGGTCGCTACGGTTTTGTGGCAATTATTGTATAGTGGTAGTGCTCAGCCTTCCCGGGTCAAAGGATTATGCGGGCGTCTACTGGGAGAGGCCAAGCTTCTAACAAGGATGGTGCACTAAGAATCGGCAGGAAAAATAAGGGGACGGTTCTCAATGCGCGCTGATGTCGTGGTAGTGCACGGCTCCTAGGGATTTGATAGGTAACTAAGTGAGGTCTGCTGATATCAGAACTGGTGTTTTTCACCCGGCAGTAAAACAAAGTAAATAAGAGAGCGGGTTGAGTAATAAATGCTTACTTGTAAAATCGTGGATTCCACGGCGCCACGGACCTGGTGTGGTCAAACGTAGGAAGTGTGGAAACAACCACTCTTTCACAAGGGCAATGTAGGAGCGACAAATGTTAGGACCTGGTGTTTTTCACCTGGCAGTAAAACAAAGTAAATAAGAGAGCGGGTTGAGTAATAAATGCTTACTTGTAAAATCGTGGATTCCACGGCGCCACGGACCTGGTGTGGTCAAACGTAGGAAGTGTGGAAACAAACACTCTTTCACAAGGGCAATTTGGGGACGACAAAGGTTAAGACCTGGTGTTTGTCACCTGGCAGTAAAATAAAGTAAATAAGAGAGCGGGTGGAGTAATAGATGCTTACTTGTAAAATCGTGGAATCCACGGCGCCACGGACCTGGTGTGGTCAAACGTAGGAAGTGTGGAAACAAACACTCTTTCACAAGGGCAATTTGGGGACGACAAATGTTAAGACCTGGTGTTTGTCCTCTGGCAGTAAAATAAAGTAAATAAGAGAGCGGGTTGAGTAATAAATGCTTACTTGTAAAATCGTGGATTCCACGGCGCCACGGACCTGGTGTGGTCAAACGTAGGAAGTGTGGAAACAAACACTCTTTCACAAGGGCAATTTGGGGACGACAAATGTTAAGACCTGGTGTTTGTCACCTGGCAGTAAAATAAAGTAAATAAGAGAGCGGGTTGAGTAATAAATGCTTACTTGTAAAATCGTGGATTCCACGGCGCCACGGACCTGGTGTGGTCAAACGTAGGAAGTGTGGAAACAAACACTCTTTCACAAGGGCAATCTAATGACGACTAGTAAGAGAACGGGGTCGCAATGAGCGCGAATTTGAGGCAGATGTAGCGAAGTAGATAGGGAGAATCTGTCTCTCTTGATATCCGAAACACCCTTGCTTTTATATGATGTCCCTATCCCTTCTCAATGCTAGAGACGCGAACGCTGGTTAATTGAGGCGAAAGTCCCGCGTCTCAGACGTTGCATATCGTAACGCTGAAAACGACATTAGGTTCATATTGCCGTGTATTCTATATGAATTCGCCTATACCATGTCTCCTTATTAATCCTACATTCGCATAAAGTTAGCCTGACAACAATTGCATTATATTTAACAAAATATTCTAACAACTTACAAATTTACACAGAAAATCATTTCATGTCCTACTTACATTAACTAAAATTACAATATTTCAAGATAATCAGAATCAGGGAACTAGAATATCAGGAATAAGTGCATTTTACCTATTAAAAATATATGTACAAATATAGTTGCTAGTATTCATTTCATGGGGCATTTCCACCTGTTCTACCATTTAATAAGTTTTGTTTTCATCAACAATATGAGGTGAAAAATAATTAGATTTATATTATTTTCTTTACACGATCCGGTTACTATAGAAAAACAATACATATTTTTATAAATTATTTAGTACAGCCACGTTACCCGAAATATTACACATTTCCCTAGCACTACGTATTCTCTTCATCCTTGCTTGTTATTATTTTTTTTACACGACACGTGCACAACTTTCATTTACTGGCACGAATAAGCATATTAACCCTAATCCAACGATAGCAAATCTAGCTTATCAGCGAGGCGACGCTTACGTTTCACTTACTTGTACGAAAAACAGATTACATTACCCTTTCATTCAATGACTGAAGCCTAACTTTAATTACTTGTATGAATAAACTCAAAGCAATAGTCAAGTATAACACGGTGTCGTGATAAATCTGGCTCTCCAAATTATGCTTATTAGTGCTCATCACAGGTTCCAAGCTACAACAATTTGCAGCAAAGTGCTTCATCGCATTTAAAATTATGGCAAACCGTTTCTAATTCCTGTAGGCATGCCCAAAACAATGAATACAGCCCACATATTTATTTTTATTTTACAACAGATATGTGATTTCTCTTGTATAAAGGTTTACCTAAGCGACTCATGAACCCTGCTTTACTTTAGCGGTAAATTAATACCAAATATGACCTTAGACAATAAAACTTGTTCTTTAAATCAGCCGTCCCCTGTCTAACCTTCGCAATTGACCGGGTTTACATTGGCCAATTGCAACATGCAGTACATATATTACAAGTACGTTATGGTTCCCAAAGTTATTCATGTAATTATTACACGGTCTGTTTATCAAAACATTCTTTCTCTCGCATACCTCGCAGTCAAGATAAACATATCACTTGTTTTATCACCCTCGCGATCATCGAGTTCAACCCTCTATCTTCCCCTTAACACAACAACGATAATCTCAAGCATCTAGCCGTAAGAACTGCATCTCATCTTAGCTGAGTGGCCATTAAGATATTAATTTACTTATTTAGGCTTTTAAAGCGCGACATTAGTGCATGTTCTTAGGTGATAGTATATTTTTTATCGCTCAATAGACAAGAACCAGACTTTGCAGAACACACCACGCTTCTAACATTTTGTCAGGATAGGTTACCTTATCTGACGTTAAATATTGGTAACAGAAGGCACACATACATTGCTATTTCATTAATTTCAAGGCAGGTCTGCGAAGTCAACCCCCTGGTCTATGTGAACAATACGGTGAAAATGCCACATAATGTATTTTTACAATTTAACAGTATATTGTTTTCTTAGAGTTCTAGCATCGACACATGTAGACGGGGAATTAATTGTATTGATAATAAAAATTATAATGTACAGCATGTCCAAGAGCGGGGACATCTCACAGCCTCCTTAAATTTTTTTAACTTGAGAGCATCCTATCGAGAGTTAAAAATTTGAAATACCAATATAAACAGAAACCGGGGTTGTTGCAACAGATTCGCTACACCGAAAGTTTAAAAGAATTGGGGCTCCGCTTTTCGCGTAGCTAGGTAAATATTTACCTGGATAATTAGGGAAAAGAAATCAACAAGCTCACTCTACTACAATCAGTTAAAGCCTCTTTAACCAGAAAAAGTTTGGTGCTAATGCAATGTGACGTGTAATCACACAGTCCTCGAAAATTTCTTGTCAGGACATCGACGTCATGAACAGAAAATTTTATATGAGCCATAGATGCACAATGAATACTACTCACGAGAAAGGTGCCTCCTTCGACTATGGCACCCCCCACCAATGATGAATAACTTAAATACGTCTAGATTAGGCTGCCTCGGTGGTTCAGTGTAAAGAATGCGTATCTTCGTACATTCCTTGGTGCCTCCCTGTATTTGATTCCCTGTAAAAGCAACAGTACGTTTTCAACACGCCGTACAAATAACCATTGACTACGAAGGTGGAAAAGCAGGTTCACCTCTTCCAAGGGCGAAACGATGTCGGTCCTGTGTACCATGCGATGTCTGGTGCGCTAAAATTTCCTGTCCTATAGAAATAAATGAGAGACTCGGCAAACTCTCCATTTTGTGAGGTGCAACTGCTCACTCTAGTCAGTGATAAGTCGCAAAACATACCCGTGTTACAGAAATGTAGTACAACACAAAGACAAATGACCAAATTACGAAGATAACAGGATAATGGCGGAGTATAGCTGGGTGGTAACACTAATCTCACAATGACATATTTAGCAAATATACACTACAATCTGTTCTGATTTTCCAGCTTTTCTTTCCCATATGGGGCACTCAGAAAAACAATTGTAGGACCCTACTCAAGCTTATCGCTACGACTCTGGTCTAAACTTGCTCTGAAAATGTAGGAGAAGAAATACAGGTTGGTCATTCGTCACCTCGGACTCAAGTACGTAGAAACCCGATACTACACATGTAAAAAACTAGTCTATTTTCTTGGTTAGGAGACTAGAGACCTTAAGAAGAACAATCCATATTTCTTTTGCCAACATGCG
Source organism: Tillus elongatus (assembly GCA_964006375.1). Lineage (NCBI taxonomy): Eukaryota > Metazoa > Arthropoda > Insecta > Coleoptera > Cleridae > Tillus > Tillus elongatus. The sequence continues at coordinate 183,210,044 of OZ023262.1, read as the reverse complement.
TATGCGAAACAACGAGTTTCAAACTGGACCTTCTTACACACAAAAATTATTCAGAGAACTGCTTAAGGAAGCTCATACGGTTATTTGGAAAGTGTATAACAGAAAGCGGCGTAAAACAAACGAACACTCAAAACTGAAAAACTCTAGACACCTGTACACTATACGAGGTCATTCTCTAATGTTACATTTCAAAAGTATTTTCCTTTCCTTAAGATAAATAAAATCATTGTGACATTTGCAAACAATAGTATGTTTTCCGAAACAACAACAATCAGTTATACAATCATTATGATACCTTTCTACAAGTGCCGATGACTGTTGTATTGCAGCAGACTGCTACCGGAGTGACGTCATCGCGGCCGGACCCTGGCCAGCGATGTTCCTTCCAGTCCCTCGATGCCAGGCCGCGGAGAAATGAAGCCGTGATGACGCTATCTCCCGGTCTGCAGGGCTGTCCTCCGTGTGCAGGAACCCATCGTTGTTCGCAGGATGACCTGGTGCTGGGTCGGGCGACATGCAGTTTACATCGCCAGGGCGATTGATTAATGATAACTAAAACAAAACAGAATACACGGCAGAAAGCTATACCATAATTATGCATGAATTGATTCCCTTATCCATCCTTCGGTCCCCATGTGCAGCAAACCTGTCACGGGCAACAGTGAGAGTCGCTCAGGCGACTTTGTAGTAACCCAGTAATATGTGCAATAGAAATAACAACCCTTTTCATACCGCGTGTAATTAAAAGTAATTAATTTAGTACATCCTGGTCGCGGCCACAACAGTGAGATTGCCCCCCCCCCCACCCCACCCCTTTCTTAATTTATTATAATTAAATTTCGACATTTTATTATTGTTTTATTTATTTACTTACACATAAGATATTTACTGTTAAATTCAACTCAACAAGTACCACCATTTGTAGCACAAGCAATACATGATCTTACCTTTTATTATTTTCTTTGCAATTAAATAATTACCTGATAGAAATGTTCCGTGATCACCCCGTGTTAGGACCCCAAGTTGTGAGAAGTACCATGCCCTAAATATTTTTTTCTATTGCACATTTTTTCTGCTGCACTAGGGATGAAGGATCAGAAAGAAAAAGCAACTCTCGACTTAACATGATTTATTTAGTACCTTCAAAGTTAGCATGACATTACAAAAGTGTATCCCTAGCTAAACATCGTGACGTCGCGAGGCAATCCGAAAATATCCTACAATGATAAAAAACGCGTTACCTAAAGCATCCGTAATGAGCGCTGATTCCCTGTTTAGTAATAAGACGAGCCGTTACTGACTTGCAACGAAAATGCATCTCCTGAGCTTGAGTGACCCTATAGCATGGGGTTTCCATTGTTTAGATATACTGGGATTTATAATTTTAGCTTTCAGAGTTAACCTTTAGTTTTCGAGTTTTAGTTTCATTTACATTTTTGTACTGTCGTAGAAGGATAACCACAAGCACAGAGCACTTAGAAAGGATAATGCAGCGCAATCGCAATTCGTCAGTCGCCCATCTTCTCGCGCTATCTTTCAATCAACCAGATCACTTATATGAAATTTACCTTTTCATCTGTCCTGACACCTGTAGTTTCGCGAATGTCCTTCAGGGACGTTTTGCCGCTATGCGCGGTCTTGGCGGGATGCCATCGCAAATTTATAGGTTTCATTCATATTAGTGTCCACTTATTTACAGACTTATCTCCATGTCCAGCCCTTTTTAGTTATATTTATCTTTAGTGCATGCTAAGTTGCCAGTTGTACTTCACTCCTGCATCTATGTACGTTTCGCGTTTATCCTTCTTGGATGGGTTGCCAAATGCTGGTCTTTCGGGTTGCACAAATCGTGCAATTCATGAAGCACAAATTTCACTTAGGCATGTTTAAAATCTCGTTTATTTATTAAGCAACGGCTGGAAGACATAGTGAGAAGTCACAACAACAACAAAGTATTTTAAGCTTAATTTAATCGAGGGAACCAAGCGTACGTTACGGAATTTCTTTTCTATTTTAGCGATGTATATTACTTTTCCCTTGTTGCTAGCAAATAACCCTTTATTATGCCTATTCGATACCTGAACAGGGTTGCCTGTGCGACGTCGGGACAGTGACATATCTAGTTCCCTAACCCATTTTACACAATCAGTCTGACCTATAAAAATACATACTAGGCACATAGATAATTCGCTAAGCTCAGGTATATGAAGTACACATGCTTGGTTCATGTGACGTCAGTGCTGTGACGTACGGGTTTGCTTTGCATCAAACTAACCCGTTGAAAACTAATTAACTCTAATTTAGGACAATATTGCCCTAAAAATACATGAGTAATTTGACCATGGGTGAGAGACATGGAAATACCTATCCTAAACACACCTTAATTCACTTGAACATCGCGTGACGTCAGTACGGTAACGTATTTGTTTTTCTGCTTACAAACCTAAAGCATCGAAAACCAAGTAAGTAACCCTGAGCTACAATAACATTTACCTAATAATACATAGACGACTTTACTAAAGCGAGAGACATGAAAGTACCTATTCTAAACACACGCTAATTCACTTGGATATCGTGTGACGTCAGTACGGTGACGTATTTGTTTTCCTGCTTATAAAGCTAAAGCATTGAAAACTAATTATGTAACCCTGAGCTATAACAACATTAACCTGATAATACAGAGACAATTTTACTAAAGCGAGAGACAGGGATGATCTGTTTCTTGCTTAAACAATGACTCAGGTGCCGTCACTACGGTGACGTTTTTTTTTTATTACTCGTGAGACTAAACCGTTGAATATTCATTTGCTCCGATTTATTGGAAAATGAATATTAACACATACCTATCGAGTCACGCTAAAGGAGGTGGCATAGGCTTTCTGAACACGAACGGGGTTGCTTGAAGGCATCCTTATACCTATACTTAGATGTAAAAAATGTGATAAATGCCGGATTGTCCCTACACTCTAGCACCCTCGTCACCTCGCGGAATTACAATACTAATTCAAAATATGCAAGGTTTTTTACGTGTCCCCCTTCATAATGGCCAACAACGCATTCCTTCGGACTGCAAGTAAAAATAAAAGTAGTATATAGAAATATACGAAACTCACCCTCTGTCTCGCTGCCGGACATCGTTATCAGGGGGAAATCTGGGGGCGGCGTGAATGGCAGAAAAGTCTACGTGGGTATTGTGGTGATTCTCCCTATGATGGCAGGGGTCGCTACGGTTTTGTGGCAATTATTGTATAGTGGTAGTGCTCAGCCTTCCCGGGTCAAAGGATTATGCGGGCGTCTACTGGGAGAGGCCAAGCTTCTAACAAGGATGGTGCACTAAGAATCGGCAGGAAAAATAAGGGGACGGTTCTCAATGCGCGCTGATGTCGTGGTAGTGCACGGCTCCTAGGGATTTGATAGGTAACTAAGTGAGGTCTGCTGATATCAGAACTGGTGTTTTTCACCCGGCAGTAAAACAAAGTAAATAAGAGAGCGGGTTGAGTAATAAATGCTTACTTGTAAAATCGTGGATTCCACGGCGCCACGGACCTGGTGTGGTCAAACGTAGGAAGTGTGGAAACAACCACTCTTTCACAAGGGCAATGTAGGAGCGACAAATGTTAGGACCTGGTGTTTTTCACCTGGCAGTAAAACAAAGTAAATAAGAGAGCGGGTTGAGTAATAAATGCTTACTTGTAAAATCGTGGATTCCACGGCGCCACGGACCTGGTGTGGTCAAACGTAGGAAGTGTGGAAACAAACACTCTTTCACAAGGGCAATTTGGGGACGACAAAGGTTAAGACCTGGTGTTTGTCACCTGGCAGTAAAATAAAGTAAATAAGAGAGCGGGTGGAGTAATAGATGCTTACTTGTAAAATCGTGGAATCCACGGCGCCACGGACCTGGTGTGGTCAAACGTAGGAAGTGTGGAAACAAACACTCTTTCACAAGGGCAATTTGGGGACGACAAATGTTAAGACCTGGTGTTTGTCCTCTGGCAGTAAAATAAAGTAAATAAGAGAGCGGGTTGAGTAATAAATGCTTACTTGTAAAATCGTGGATTCCACGGCGCCACGGACCTGGTGTGGTCAAACGTAGGAAGTGTGGAAACAAACACTCTTTCACAAGGGCAATTTGGGGACGACAAATGTTAAGACCTGGTGTTTGTCACCTGGCAGTAAAATAAAGTAAATAAGAGAGCGGGTTGAGTAATAAATGCTTACTTGTAAAATCGTGGATTCCACGGCGCCACGGACCTGGTGTGGTCAAACGTAGGAAGTGTGGAAACAAACACTCTTTCACAAGGGCAATCTAATGACGACTAGTAAGAGAACGGGGTCGCAATGAGCGCGAATTTGAGGCAGATGTAGCGAAGTAGATAGGGAGAATCTGTCTCTCTTGATATCCGAAACACCCTTGCTTTTATATGATGTCCCTATCCCTTCTCAATGCTAGAGACGCGAACGCTGGTTAATTGAGGCGAAAGTCCCGCGTCTCAGACGTTGCATATCGTAACGCTGAAAACGACATTAGGTTCATATTGCCGTGTATTCTATATGAATTCGCCTATACCATGTCTCCTTATTAATCCTACATTCGCATAAAGTTAGCCTGACAACAATTGCATTATATTTAACAAAATATTCTAACAACTTACAAATTTACACAGAAAATCATTTCATGTCCTACTTACATTAACTAAAATTACAATATTTCAAGATAATCAGAATCAGGGAACTAGAATATCAGGAATAAGTGCATTTTACCTATTAAAAATATATGTACAAATATAGTTGCTAGTATTCATTTCATGGGGCATTTCCACCTGTTCTACCATTTAATAAGTTTTGTTTTCATCAACAATATGAGGTGAAAAATAATTAGATTTATATTATTTTCTTTACACGATCCGGTTACTATAGAAAAACAATACATATTTTTATAAATTATTTAGTACAGCCACGTTACCCGAAATATTACACATTTCCCTAGCACTACGTATTCTCTTCATCCTTGCTTGTTATTATTTTTTTTACACGACACGTGCACAACTTTCATTTACTGGCACGAATAAGCATATTAACCCTAATCCAACGATAGCAAATCTAGCTTATCAGCGAGGCGACGCTTACGTTTCACTTACTTGTACGAAAAACAGATTACATTACCCTTTCATTCAATGACTGAAGCCTAACTTTAATTACTTGTATGAATAAACTCAAAGCAATAGTCAAGTATAACACGGTGTCGTGATGAATCTGGCTCTCCAAATTATGCTTATTAGTGCTCATCACAGGTTCCAAGCTACAACAATTTGCAGCAAAGTGCTTCATCGCATTTAAAATTATGGCAAACCGTTTCTAATTCCTGTAGGCATGCCCAAAACAATGAATACAGCCCACATATTTATTTTTATTTTACAACAGATATGTGATTTCTCTTGTATAAAGGTTTACCTAAGCGACTCATGAACCCTGCTTTACTTTAGCGGTAAATTAATACCAAATATGACCTTAGACAATAAAACTTGTTCTTTAAATCAGCCGTCCCCTGTCTAACCTTCGCAATTGACCGGGTTTACATTGGCCAATTGCAACATGCAGTACATATATTACAAGTACGTTATGGTTCCCAAAGTTATTCATGTAATTATTACACGGTCTGTTTATCAAAACATTCTTTCTCTCGCATACCTCGCAGTCAAGATAAACATATCACTTGTTTTATCACCCTCGCGATCATCGAGTTCAACCCTCTATCTTCCCCTTAACACAACAACGATAATCTCAAGCATCTAGCCGTAAGAACTGCATCTCATCTTAGCTGAGTGGCCATTAAGATATTAATTTACTTATTTAGGCTTTTAAAGCGCGACATTAGTGCATGTTCTTAGGTGATAGTATATTTTTTATCGCTCAATAGACAAGAACCAGACTTTGCAGAACACACCACGCTTCTAACATTTTGTCAGGATAGGTTACCTTATCTGACGTTAAATATTGGTAACAGAAGGCACACATACATTGCTATTTCATTAATTTCAAGGCAGGTCTGCGAAGTCAACCCCCTGGTCTATGTGAACAATACGGTGAAAATGCCACATAATGTATTTTTACAATTTAACAGTATATTGTTTTCTTAGAGTTCTAGCATCGACACATGTAGACGGGGAATTAATTGTATTGATAATAAAAATTATAATGTACAGCATGTCCAAGAGCGGGGACATCTCAATATATATATATATATATATATATATATATATATATATATATATATATATATATATATATATATATATATATATATATATGATGTAATACTCGACCCATGTTCCCTATTTAAAATATAAGGGTTGTTATCACCACCCTTAAGGGGTTGATGTGACAAAGTTTAGTTTTATCAAAATATGTCCCCCTCAATATTAAAATTGACGTGTTTCAGCGTTTTTAAAAAAAATATTCTCTGGACGCAAATCGGTCTGTTTCCACCCTATATATATATATATATATATATATATATATATATATATATATATATATATATATATATATATATATATATATATATACTCTATTTGTTAATAAATTATACTCCGTACTACACAAAAGAGTTTAGCGTACCGAAATGAAACGGATCCTACTTTTCATATTTCCTGCTATTTAAAAAAAAATTGTTCGCTGAAGTCAATTTCTATTTCTACCTGGGGTGAGTATCTGTCCTAAAATTTTAAGTGGAAAGGGATATCAAATGACACTCATTTTGTGCAAGTTTTTAAAAATCGGTTGGGTAGTTTTGATGAAAACGCATTTTAAAATGTTGTCTGCTAAACAAAACAAACAGGTTTCTTACATTATTCTGTTATTGCCTTAACTGTATACTAATGTATTAAATTTCAAAATGTTGACGTCCAGGTTCCATGCAATAATACAAGTATTGTTCCAAGTAGATTCAAATGTGGCAAAGCCTTTCTGGTGAAATTTGCTGACATTCGGCGATGATACATTAGCGTAAATCATCTATGCTATCTGACAGTGTAGCGTAAATATTATTTTCAACGTGGCCTCACAAAAAAATTTCAAGGGTTTAAATCTGGCGATCTTGTAGGCTATTATATTCCTCGTCTTCGCCTAATTCATCTCCCAGGAAATGTTTGCTCCAGATACCAACGAACAACAACTGTATAGTGTGAGTGTGCTCCATCCTGCTGGAATATTAATTCATTTTCATTGTAATGGTTACTTTGTTTACAAATTTCTATTAGCGCCATTTCCCCGGGGAGATGGATTGAGCGAAGGGGAGTAATATAATGGGCGGCAAGGTTGCCAGATTCAAAACCTTTTGGCTATTTTCGTGGAGCCACCTGAAAATAAGATTTACACTACACTATGAGAATGCGTAGATGATTTACGCCAACGCTTCATAGCCTGATAATAAAATTCACCTCAAATGCGTCGCAATGTTCGAAACCGCTTTAACCAAAATTTGTGTTATTTCATGGAAGCTGGAAGAAATCATTTCGAACATTTAATACATAATATATTGCTAAAAGGTAATAAAAAATTGAGCTGCAAATTGAGCCATAACTTCCAAATAGCTGTGATAATCTACTCTCCTCAGAAAGACATTCGCATGAAATCAATTAGGGTTCATATTTAACCACAAAGAAAATATTTGTATCCTATACCGATAAACTGCTGAAACATTATATCACTCGAGTTTTACGATATTATATCAAATTTTACCAATTAGAAGCGTTCCTCTGTTGGTTGCTGACTGGACACCCAGTTTGAAGATGATATCTGACTGACCGACCGACAGACAAAAAATGTTCATTCCAGATTCAAGTTTTCAATATGTTTTGAGATTTATACGCCGTTTTCGCAATAAAAAATTTCGAAATTTCTGCCACCGATATTCCACCCCTGCACATTTAACTACTAATCTAATTTTAGCACATAATACCAGATGTTTGATGACATTGAAAGTTTTCTAATAAACAAACCAAATTTTCACCAAATCATCCTCATTCATCCTCTACCCCCTAGAGTGACTTCACCCAAACACAATCCGAACTGTTCGTTTGTCGGTTGCTAACTGTATACCAAATTTGAAGACGATATTTCAATTCGTTCTAAGGTTATCGTGGCTACAAACACACAGACATACATACCGACAGACCAACACACCGATAGCTAGACAGACCGACAAACCTACAGACGAACAGTCCGACAGACCAACAGATCGAAAGACCGACAGACATAAAAAAAGTCTTTTCCAAATCATGTTTTCTATATGTTTTGACACTTTTAAGACGTTTAAGCGAAAAAAATTAATTTCCCTCTCCGATGCAACACTTCCACACGTATCGACGATGTGGAAGTACTAATGTGAGAAACTGTTTTTTGTGTGGCAGACAACATTTTCAAATGCGTTTTCTTAAAAACTACTTAACCGATTAAAAAAAAAACTGATACTTTTCGAAGAGAGAATTTGATTAGTTTCAAAATGAGATGTGACCCAATACCCCTTTCCATTTAAAATTTAAAGGGTGAGACTTTCTCCCGCTAGAGGGATAAACTGTCAGAGTTAAAAATATCGGCAAAACGTGTCTCTCTTAAAATAAAAATTGCCGTATGCGAGCGATCTTTTTAAATAACAGGAAATACGAAATATCGGGTCTGTTTCGTTTTCACTGCGCCACTCTGTATATATATATATATATATATATATATATATATATATATATATATATATATATATATATATATATATATATATATATATATGTGTCCTTACATTGATTTTTATAAATTTAACATTATATTAACCGCCAGTATTTTTCAGAATAAATTATTTTATAAATAAGGAACATTTTATGAAAAAAAATCCATAATCCGAGGGTTGTCCCAAAAATACATATAAAATAGCTATAACTTTTTATCGGACGATTAATTAGCTAGCTGAATATTATCCCCTTAAAACTATTTTCAACTGATTTAACTCAGTTGCATCACCTCGGTTTCCACTGTTCAAAGCATATTTTAAAGTCCTCGGGGATGAGGCTTAGCTAACTCGTTATAGCTTCTTTCATAACTACCACGTCCCTCAAATACCGTCACTGGGGCCACTTTTTGACGGGTTATCGGTAACTATAAACTAATTGTATGCCATAACTCCCTGAGGACCTGTAAGCATGTTCATTCTCGTGGAACATCAGTCACAGAAATTTCGATTTTTTTTTGCTAAAACGGCGTAAAAAGTCTCAAAACCTGATTCTGGAACTTTTTTTGACTGTCAGTGGGTACATCTGTCTGTTAGTAGGCGCAACAATTTTCGAACGAGTTGAGGTATTATATAATTGTCTTTTGGTAACATCGCTTCAGGGGGAATGACCATTCAAAATCATTGCTCGTGTACAAAAAAGCTACCACAATTACTCTGATTTTTTGAATGTTTATTATCATAAGGCACTTGCTGCTTTCGGGGTTTTTTACTGGCATCATTATTTACACCAGTTTTTATGAAAACTTGCCAACATAACGCACTTGCAGCTTCAACCGTTTCTTGTACTTGAAAATAAGATTAAAAGTAATAGATACTAAAGTAAGAATTAGTATACTATTATCATTTACGACTTTTTACGTCGAGACAATCTACTATTAAAATTAGATGGAAACTTCGTGCAGTCAAGATATTATCTAATAATCTTATTCAGTGTCATGAAACTTAGTTTATTCTACACCATTCAGGAACACAACTAGGTATGACATTGAGAGTGAAACTGAAAACGTTTCGCATTTCCTCTTGAATACAAATTGATTAAAATATATCCATACGCCATGCACCTTTCTTTATTTTTAATTTATGTAAATTCGAATATTGTAGTAGTTTTTCAAAACCTGCTGAACGTAGTTATTTCCATAAGAGTGTGTATATTACAAGTGCATTAACCGAATAAATAGTGAATAAAATTGATTATATATAAACATATATATCTTGATGACAGATGAAATTTGTTACTGAATAATTTATGTTTAAAAAATGCTCCATAGAACTTTCGTCTTTTATCAGAGAGTTAATGTCAAGAAAATTTTCAAGTTTGTTGACTACACTAGAATAAAACAAGATATGAATAAAGCTTTGTGCGACATTTGATCAAATAAAGTATTTTTCGCATTTTGACTGATAATGTGCTTTTTACTAAATTCAAAATCGTTTATTACGTGACATTTTATCGCATAAAATTGTTACTTTACTATGTAGTACTGTCACTGTTAATAAAATACAATTTGACAGCAAATTCCTTATTTCAAATTGTGTTTTTGTAACAGTGACATTACTACATAGTAAAGTGACAATTTTATGCGATAAAATGTCACTTAATAAACGAATTTTCAATTTAAATTTTTCAATTTTGAATAATCCTACTTTTAAATTATATATGTATATATATATATATATATATATATATATATATATATATATATATATATATATATATATATATATATATATATATATATATATATATATATATATATATATATATATATTAAAAGTAAAATTATTAAACTTTGAAAATTACAACACCAATTTTATTCAAATATATTTGTTCTTCCTGAAAACTATTATAATTCTCTATCTGTATTGCTGAATCATCTTGAGGTGCCACTAGTTTTTCGTGATGAAATATACTTATTGAGATTTGGCGAAGGTTTCCTTGATATATCCTTCAGCCACACTAGTGTATTTCATCTTCAATGCCTTTCAAGTGTTTGAATGTCAGCTCCACTGTCAGAGAGGAATTTACTCCTCAAGCAATGGCCAGTCTAACTGGATGCATTTGGGAGTTTTGGGTATTCTGCACCTTTTTGAGGAATTTTTGCAAAATTGTTGATTCCCACTGGTTGTATTGTGCACATACCGTGATTATAGTAACTAAAAAAATCTATTATGTTTTACTTGTTTGTGTTCCAATTGTGAATACTTATGATGCATGTCATATTCCTTGTACTCTGATCCTACGGTAAATGCACGTTTCGTTTGGTTTTGGCATCATGTAAAGTTAAAACCAAAACCTTCACCGTGTTTTCTGTATAACTTATAGTTAAGCTTCACAATTCTGCACACCGGCATGCCCCATCTAAATCAAATATTAGTACTTACCACTTTCATTAATAGCAACTTATCATCTGGAGCCACTTTCAAAAAATTAGTAACCTTTTCCATAGTAAAAAATTTTGATTTCCTTGTTTCGTATGTGTCATTTTGACGTTTTAAAAAGGCAACAGCTTTTTTAATGTGATATATCCAGATTTTCATTTATTTGTATGGAACTTTTCAATCTAGAATATGTAGAGCATAAACTGAATGCCTCTTAAGAGCTTCTGCCTAAAATAATGTAAGACATTCTGTGAAAAACAATAAAATATGTATGAAAAATTGCTTACCATCTCAAAAAATCCGCTAGCGTTACACTTTCATGAGTTTTATTTTCGTTTTTTGTCATCCTCGATTTAAAGCATATTTCATATACTTTTCGTATTTTTCCTTAGATTTTAAAGAAAGGCGCTTCTCGGGCGGCATTTAAAATGTCTTAAGAACAATTTTCTAAATTGTTTTGCGTAGCAAGACTCACTTTTATAATTAATGTGTAACTTAAACTCAATAATTGGACTATGAATGACTATGCACTGTAGGGCTATCTTGGGCCAGACTATGTCTGTAGGCTTGGTTTTGCTGTTTGTTGTGTAGGGTTTTGTGACCTTGTCTTCACCCTTGTAGTTGTTTCGTTCGTTTAATAGCATTGATATAGGTCGCTTGTATTTCGTTTCGGTGTTGGGTTTGTAGTTTACAATTTCTTGTAGCAGCGGATTTTCGTGGTTTTAAATTTTCTGTATGTTGTGTCGGTAATTGTCTTAACGTATTCTTTTATAGTTGGTAAATCAGCGTCTTGGTGTAGTTGAGTGTTCCTGATGTACCATGGGGCATTAAATATGAGTCGTAAGCATTTGTTTTTGACTATTTGTATTAAGTTGAGATAAGTTTTGGCTATATGTCCCCATGCTGGAATACTGCAAGTTAAAACTGGTCTGATTACACTTTTGTAACTTAGCATTTTGCTTTCTGGCGACATTATACTATATCTTCCGGTTAGTGGGATCAAAGCCTTTTTTACTGTTCCCATTTTGGTTTTTGTTTCTGTAGCGTGTGTTCTTAATGTGAGTTTGCTGTCTAGTAAGACTCTAAGATATTTGGCTTTGTGGTTCCAGGGAATCTGTTTGTTGAAGAAGATGAGGTGGTGTGAGGGCGAGTCTCGCCTTTTTGTGAAAGTTATTGCTGTACTCTTTTCTGGGTTGTCTTGAATTTGCCAGTTTATTAGGTATTGTTTGAATGTGATGAGGTTGGCTTGCAATCTTTGTTGTGCGAATCTTGTTTTTAATAATGCGGTAAATATAGCTGTGCTGAACGGGGAAGAAATATGAGCGGAAAATGCTAAAAAACCAAATTAGTGGGACTTTGAAAAGATGCGTTTTTCACATTTTGCAGCAATACCTCCTTGAAACCCTGACTACCCCACACAACATTCATATTCGCCCAGGTCCAGTAACTTTGTTGGGGGTTGCTCCTAAGAAATTTTTCTTGTGCTCTATGCTTTGAGGGTAAGCTGCATGCATGCACAAGGGGAAGGATAACCCTGCGTGTTTTTGGGTGAGGGGGCAGAAACCCTCTTACTCCTGGGGGTTCTCCTTTACCTTCTGCATGCATACAATCACACTCAAAGCATGAACCATATGATTTTTTTATGTTCTGCTTTCTGGTGTATTTTTTATTGAGTATATTTCCTGTTTATCAGTTGTATTGTTTGAGTTTTACATGCAAATGACTATATACATATTTATGTTAGAGATCAAGTTTTGTTTGCCCTTCTTTACCCTATATTTTGCTGTTCCTAATTAAATAAAGTAATGTTTTATAACTATATAAGGCTAAATCACTATAATATATTATTCTTGTGAAAATTCACTACCATAACGCACTTGCTGCGTCCCAAACATTTTTTTATTTGAAGCAGTGGGTTAGTAAGATATGAAAATCAGATGCATGTGTAGGTATATTTGTGTGTTTCTTACCATTAATTTAGTTGTTTTCGGTATAGGGCAGAAATCCAGAAAGTCTTCTACATTAAATTATCTTGATTTTTTATTATGCATTTCCTTAATCACATATTGATATTCCCCTGTCTCTACTGCATAGAAATCCTTTATAATATGCCTATTTTTTGGTAAATTTATCGAAACCAAACTTTTCAGAGTACCATATAAATTCTTTATATATTCGTGATTTCTCTCTCTTTCTCATCTCTCTATATCTGTGTGTGTGTGTGTTAGTGTGTTTGTGTGAGCAAATGCCGTCAGTAGGTATTGCGACACTTGGGACAGACAGTGACGTCACAGGTAGTGGGGGTAGGAGTGGGGGTACCCCCCTCCCCTAGCCCCACCCCTTGTGGCCACGCCCCAAGATGGCGTCCAGCCACGCCCCCAAGATGGCGTCCAGCCACGCCCCCAAGATGGCGTCCAGCCACGCCCCCAAGATGGCGTCCAGCCACGCCCCCAAGATGGCGTCCAAGATGGCTTCCAATGTAACCTGTATTCTAAGGTCATTGACCTGTCTAGGAAACTTTGGCCAGACAGTGACGTCACATGACTTGGGCCAGACAGTCACATGCAAACATTCCAAAGTGTCTAACCTATTACTTCAAATTATTATATTTTGAAAAAAACCATTTGGAGCAGGTGAGTTTCGAACCCCGGGCACTCAGATGGGAGGCAACGATGCTACCCATTGAGCTAAGCAGACGCTTGTTAATTTATTGTTTTAGGATGGTATATATATATACGACTTTTAATTACAAACAAACCATACATGTAACATAATTAAAGTTTTTGTTATTATTAGACAAATGGATGATTTACAAAATAATAATTAATATGTTTAATATTAGAGGCGGAACCAAAACGGAGGAACCAAAATGGCGGAATAAAAAAAAATGGCGGAATGAAAGATGGCGGTCAAACCTGTGATACCTTAAGCTGACATCCCTGACATTATAAAAAATGGCGGCTTTCGTTCTTAAAGATGGTGCCTTTCGCTTGATGGTTGAAGACTCCATTATTTAAAGTTACGTCACCCCAACCTTTAGAGCCGACAAATGAGAGTGAGGTTGATAAGCGAGAATAATGGTATTGGTCGAAGACTCCATGATTTAAAGTTACGCCCCCCATTAAAACAAACCATTCATAAAGCTTTTGTTATTAGACATAAGACATAATAATTAATATGTTTAATATTAGACAGACTATTAGATTTCGCATAGAAATTAGCCGAACGCCACAATTGTTATATGGGTAGGTTCTAAAAATAACACACAGAGGTCGTTGGCAAACAAAAGAAGGAAGTTCAGAAACAAAATAGACAACAGGTTCAAATAGGAAACCAAATATCGTAGAGACAATAGAGGTCGCTGGCAAAACAAAGAAGGAAGCTCAGAAACAAAATGGACAACAGGTTCAACTCTTAAGCTTAGAAACAATGGTTGGTTACAGGTTCAATTCCTTTCTACCCCTCGTGTTTAGTGTCATGTTACTCGTCTAAGTAAGCAGAATTAAAAAAATGGCGACTAAAATAAGATAAAAAACTTAAAACCCTTATCGCGGAAGATCCGTGAGATGTACGATAGAACCAACACATGCACGGTGTTAAGGAGGCCAAATCAAATTGGAATATACAATAAAATGGCCACTTCCGGTCTAAACTTTAAATCGTTATATCTTTTCAACGGAAAGTGATAGAAATGAACCGACTTTAAAAATATATCGTTTCATAACAAGCTCTACAAGAAAATGAGATAAAAAACTTTAAATCCTTATCGCGGAAGATCCGTGAGATGTACGATAGAACCAATACATGCACGGTGTTAAGGAGGCCAAATCAAATTGGAATATACAATAAAAGGGCCACTTCCGGTCTAAACTTTAAATCGTTATATCTTTTGAACGGAAAGTGATAGAAATGAACTGACTTCAAAAATGTATGTTTCGTAACAAGGTCTACAAGAAACTGAGATAAAAAACTTTAAACCCTTATCGCGGAAGATCCGTGAGATGTACTATAGAACCAACACATGCACGGTGTTAAGGAGGTCAAATCAAAGTGGAATATACAATAAAATGACCACTTCCGGTCTAAACTTTAAATCCTTATATCTTTTGAACGGAAAGTGATAGAAATGAACTGACTTCAAAAATATATCGTTTCATAACAAGCTCTACAAGAAACTGAGATAAAAAACTTCAAATCCTTATCGCGGAAGATCGGTGAGATGTACGATAGAACCAATACATGCACGGTGTTAAGGAGGCCAAATCAAATTGGAATATACAATAAAATGGCCACTTCCGGTCTAAACTTTAAATCGTTATAACTTTTGAACGGAAAGCGATAGAAAGGAACCGACTTCAAAAATGTATGTTTCGTAACAAGGTCTACAAGAAACTGAGATAAAAAACTTCAAACCCTTATCGCGGAAGATCGGTGAGATGTACGATAGAACCAATACATACACGCTGTTCAGCAAAGCAAACTCTAATAGCATATTCAATAAAAATGTTACTTCCGGTAGACACTTCCGGTATAGCCGTTCTTAGAGCTACATACATGTGTGACACATCAAAATAATCGTCTTGTTGAACAGAAGAAATATAATATTTAAGTAAGTCAGAACAAGCTGTGTTAACACCTAAAAACAACACACTCTCTCTTAGACTTAATGAAGTTACTTTCAGAGAAAATTTCAACCATACCAGAAAGAACAGTAATCAATAGCGTATTTAAATGTTGACTACATCAAGTGATGCGTGCTACAGACAAATTTTAGTACACCCTCTTAGACTTATTGAAGTTGACGGCACAGGCAGCTGTCAAGCGTACCTAACAAACCAAAGTAAATATGTCTTGAAGAACAGTCTTCAATTGCCCTAAACCAACACATCTCTATCATTTCAGAGTAATCTTAGCCATGTGACCAGTTAAACTAAGTATCTTGAAGTGTAGCTTTTATGTTTATGAGATATAAAATAAGAAAACCAAAGAGTTAATTGTCTATTACAACAACAAGCAGAAGGGGTTGACTTGGTACCTACAGCTGCTACATACTTGGTAAAAATGGGGTGCCACTAGCATTTCAGAGTAATTTTAACCACACAACACTCTAACTAACTGTCTTGAGATGTGGCTTTATGTGTTAATGGGTGGAAATAACAAAACTAAAGAGTTGATTGTCTATTAAAACTGTCAGCTAAAGAAGCATTTAGGTAGCCGGAATACCGATATCCTAAATATTTCAAGAGTAATCTTAGTCATACAACACTCTTAACTAACTGTCTTGAGATGTGGCTTTATGTGTCATTGGTTGGAAAATAAGAAAACTAAAGAGTTGATTGCCTATTACAACAGTCAGCTGAAGGAACATTTGGGTTATCGGAATACCGATATGCCAAATGTTCCAACCGAAGGAGCCCACTTAGAGTCATCTCCAGGGGCTCGGAATACCGATGCCCTAGAAGTGTCGGAAGCAACATTTCAATTAACACCAACAACCGCTAAATACTTGTTGGACTTTAGTATGTTTGGTATTAAATTTGGCTTGTTGGATAACCAATCATTTTTATGAAAAATGCAACAATTTTTATTTCTGCGTAAGCGAATTTAATCAGAAATATAGAACCAACCTTCAAGAAACCGAAAAAAGAGGATAAGAACATTAAGAACAAACATTCCGATACCGAAGTGATCCTAAACACACCATATGATGCAAATTCTGTAAATCTCTTTAACAGAAGAAAAACAGAAGTGAAACATCGTAAGACAAATAGAACCGACGTACATAAAAGATGTGTCTGAGGAGAAACGTATACAGAACCTTATTGAGTTTACTAAGTTTTAAGTATACGAACATAACAGTCTATGTACCAACCAACCAACCAACCAACCAACTGTTTTTGAGGTGTAGCCTTTATGTATGTATGTAGGTAATTTAATTTTCGATAGTGTAAAATAAAATTAAAAAGTGTGATATATGAAAAAATAAGAAAACTAAAGAGTTGATTGCCTATTACAACGGTCAGCTGAAGAAACAATTAGGTAGCCAGAATACCGATACCCTAAATATTTCAACCGAAGGAGTTCACTTAGAGTCACATCTAGGGGGCCGGAATACCGGCCCCCTAGATGTGCCGGAAGCAACATCTCAAGTAACACCTAGAACTGCAACATACTTGGTAAAAATGGGTGGAGCTCAGATTGTAAACGACTTGATAGGTGGTACATATGTTTGCAAAGATTTCATTCTAAATTTAACCTGTTGGATATCCAATCATTTCTATGAAAAGTGTAACCAACCAACTAACCAACCACCCAACCAACCAACTAACCAACCACCCAACCAACCAACCAACCAACGTTGAGGGGCGTAGAGATAGCAAGCTATCTACAAGTGGACCCCTCTGAACCTATGATGTTAATAATGGATTAAGAGATTGAATTGGTACGTGTTTATATTGAAGGCTTGCAAGCTACGTACAAGTGTCTGAATATATGATGGTAATGATGGGTTAAGATATTTAATTGACATGTATTAAAGGCTTAGCGGTTTTCACTTGAGTCATCGTCATTCGAAAACTATTAGAACGAAAACCAGGTCCTTTACTCTGGTATATCTTACTCAGTAGGAACCAAATGTCTTCGAAAACAACATTCTTTGCTTTTCTGAAAGGCAAGTGAGCAGCCCCCTTGTCGAACCCCTCCGAGCTAAAGGTAAACCCCACTCTGTCTTCGGGATCGACATCATGGACTATATGACTCACAATATCTTTAATACGATCTTTGACCCACTTCTCTGGATCGTTGATATCGTCAGGTATATCTTGTAGTCTAAAGCATACGCTTCGTCTATCAAGTTTAAACTTCTTATTGGAGGTCACTGTATCTTCAAGTATTTGGAATGCCATTGTTTCATGCTACACAACTGACTGTGTTGGTTAAAGGACCGAAGTTTAGCCTCGTGTTTATTAAAGACTAAAGTTTAGCAAGTACTATTTGTTTTTCACCTTCACTGCTGGCTACCGACTGAACCTTAGCTCCTCGTCTTAATATTCGACAAACAACACAGACAACACAACTTATTGTTTTCACCTTCACTGTTGGTTAACGACTGAACCTTAGTGGACGCTTCACGTCTTAATATTCAACAGACAACAACGACAGCTGTCATACAGCTGTCTGACATGACAGACAGCTGTCATACAGCTGTCATACAGCTGTCTAACACAGCTGTCTAACACAGCTGTCTAACACAGCTGTCTAACACAGCTGTCATACAGCTGTCATACAGCTGTCATACAGCTGTCTAACACAGCTGTTTAACACAGCTGTCTAACACAGCTGTCTAATAGGGCAGACATATGTCTAACACATGTCTAGCAGATGTGTAACAGTCACTCTTTTGCGGAACACAAGCTGAATGTTTTTAAGTCAAACAAGAAGAAAACAATTTAAAACACATCTACGATGACCATGAGGCAGCCTACATGGACTTTGAACAATTTTTTAAAAATAGATGCGGCCAGGTTAGTTGATTAACCATCCAGGTCAGTCACAGCTGACGCTATAAATAAAAACGATGCTGGAAGCGAGTGACGTCACAAGAAACGGTGGTGCATGTGCCCAGGTTATACCGGGTTAGCTCCATGACAAGGTGGTGGACCAGTCGGGTCAGCTAAGAGTCGGGGTGGTGGAATGGTCGGGTCAGCTAGGTGACCGGGTCGCCTAGCTGACCCGACCATTCCACCACCCCGACTCTTAGCTGACCCGACTGGTCCACCACCTTGTCATGGAGCTAACCCGGTATAACCTGGGCACATGCACCACCGTTTCTTGTGACTATAGCATGTTCCAAATTTCAAGTTCATTTCTTTATGAAAAATCGACACTGCACAGGGACCACCAACTGTGTCTCTTCATTTTTCATTTCGGGATCATAATGGAAAAGAACTCTATTTCTGACAGTAAATCCTCGTTCTGACCATCTTCTGGAGTGTAAACCATAGCTAGTTTCTAAAGCCTCAATCACATTCTTTAGCTCCGTGTCATCCAGTTTTGTGATTGAAAATCAGTGGAACCTACACTAGCCATTTCCACAATCACCAAACATATGGTATAGACCAAATGATTTTTGTGTTCACAAAACGGTCTCAAAAGGACATCTGCAACGACATTTGACTTCCCAGTGGTATACACAATCTCCATATTCATTCCCTGTAGCCTCATAAGCCATCTGGCAAGTCTGCCAGTCGCCGTTTTCAACGAATGCACCCATTGTAGAATGTGAGTTAAAGATTGTACATATTAGCCGATATATTTACAGAAATAATAGTTTTTGTCTGTTTACTTATTTACACAAGCGCACAACACTAACATCCGTCCATCACTCATTGCATCTAAGTTCCAACTACCCTTCTTAAGTGACACAGGGTTGTCATGTCAGAAAATTTCTCCGGCTACACATTATAGAATATTTTCGAAACAAATATTTTCATATCATTTTCGTGTTACCTAAGTCAATTTTTGTAAAAAAGTGGCAAATTCTCGTGGAAGAAATCGTTGCTATTTTTTATCTTAAAATTGCTTCTTCGAGTTTTTGTCAAAAAGTTTTTTGCTAATAATGATATCTTGGCGGATGTATTTTTCTGTAAATTGCTTGGTTGGTTAGTCAGGAAAATAGGATCAGTTTTTTCAGGAAAACTTTAAGTTTATTTTCGGATAATAATTGTACTTTTTCAAACAATGCAGTTATTTTCATGAAATATGGTTTCTACTATAACGGTATACTATCTAACATATTTGATGGCTTTCATTCAAATAACACATATTTGACATTAAAAACATTTTTATGAAAATTCATTACCATAACGCACTTACTGCGTCCAGGCTCTCATAGCTTGTCTGATTTTAAGTTAAATACACTATATTATGTGCATGAATATTTCAAATGTTTAACATAACTGCTTTTAGCTGCAATTGATAATCTTTTCAATTTATACGTAATTAAATTTAATGACAAAAACATCTCATCTTTGTTTAACAGCGGTAAAACATTTTGTAACGTAACCGTTTATTTATTCCTTAATTTTATGCCAAAGCTTACAGTTTATGACTTTAGATTCGTTAGACAAAAGAATCAACTTGAGATACGGAAATCGTAGAGTAATTAACCTAAATCTCGAGTATAATAAATTTTAAACTGCCAGCGCGTAACAACGAACTAATAAAAAATGTACAGGCTTTTAAAATTAAGCTATATAAATGAAAGTAAAGTAACTTCTTCAAGTGAATTATATAATCAAATAGCACAATTATTGTATTTTGCGTGGTCCTACCTATTTTTTTATGAAACTTATGTGTCTCGAAGACACGATGAACTTGATTGTTGTCCCACAAGATAGATGTTTTATGTTTTCTTACTTCTTGAATAGCTGTAAATTAATGTCATCAGGTGGGCAATGTAAAGTTAAAATGATCTAGCAAAGAACGAAGAACTCTTTGACAAGTTGATAATTTGTCACTAATCATTAAAAGCATACACGCCTCGGCTACAACGAGTTTTCCGACTAAAGTCCCAAGTGGATGTACTAACGAAATAATTTTTCTGAGGGGAAGTGTTAATCACAATATAGACGGGTAAGCCATAAATATCCGACATCTTTTAGTGAATTTTCTTAGAAAAAATTCACTAATGAGGAGATCTCGACTTTTGAATTTTGAACAAATTTCTTCAAATGAGCGCGATCTAGGACCCCTAGAACCCATATCCGGGGTCAGTTTCAATTTTTATATGTTTATATATATATATATATATATATATATATATATATATATATATATATATATATATATATATATATATATATATATATATATATATATATATATATATCACACCGATAACTCAAAAAATAATGGGCCGATTTTGATAAAATTTGGCATGTACTTTTCTTTTGTAAATAGCTTGGATAAGTTCGTTAGTCAGGAAAATCGGACGAGTTTTTCCGGGAAAATTTTGAGTTTTCATTCGAAAAAAATTCTTATCTCAAAAAGTAATTAGCCGATTTTAATAAAATTTGGCATGTACCTTTCTTTTGTAAATAGCATTGACAAGTTTGTTAGTCAGGAAAATCGGACGAGGTTTTCCGGGAAAATTTTGAGTTTTCATTCGAAAAAATTTTTTATCTCAAAGAATAATAGGCCGATTTTGATAAAATTTGGCACATACCTTCCTTTTGTAAATGGATTTGACAAGTTCGTTAATCAAAAAAAATCGGACGAGGTTTTCCGGGAAAATTTTGAGTTTTCATTTGAAAAAAAAATATCTTAAAAAATAAAAAATCTATGATAACCAAATTTGGTAGGTAGGTTTACGATATAAAAACTAAACTATACACCAAAATTTAGATTTCTATGTTACAAGAAAAAAAAGTTATAAAATATTTTGTGCCAGATCATTTCTATGAAAATTCACTACCATAACGCACTTGCTGCGTCCAGGCTTTTTAGTGAATTTTCTTTAAAAAAAATTCACTAATGAGGAGATCCCGACTTTTGAATTTTGAAAAAATTTCTTCAAATGAGCGCTAATTAGGCCCCCCAGATCACATTTCCGGGATCAGTTAAAATTTTTATATGTTTATATATATATATATATATATATATATATATATATATATATATATATATATATATATATATATATATATATATATAAATTGATTTTGATCAAATTTGGTGAATACCTTCCTTTTGCAAATGGCTTGGATAAGTTCGTTAGCCAGGAAAATCGGTTCAGGTTTTCGCGGAAAATTTTGTGTTTTCTTTCAAAAAAAATTTATATCTCCGGAATTAACAAAGTAAGGGCAACCAAATTTGGTACGCAAGTTTACATCCTTATAGGTAAGCTACACACCAAAACTTAGCTCTGTATGTCAAAAGATAAAAAAGTTATAGGCATTTGAAGAATCATAAATTGAGGTTTTTCACAAAACATCAAAGTTGCGATTTAAACGTCAAAATTGGCAACATTTAGGAAAATAACTTGAATCTAATCCGGGCTATGGAAATAAAGTGTCTCAAGAAGAATGTTTTACAAACACTGAAGTCTTAGTTTCAACCGTCATTGTCCTTCATTTTAATAAAATGTTTCCAGAAAATTCATTTCAAATAGACCCTTTCTCTGACGCTTGGCAGTAGCCTTAGCTATAGAGTTTATCGTTTAATAGTATATAATTGTTGTAGAATTTTCGTAAAAAAATCAATAAAGTTCAATATATCTGTTATTATACAACATATGAAACAAAATTGTGTATATTAATTATAGGGTGTCTTGAGCTACATCTTAAAAAATTATTTCTACAATCACAGGCTGGCCCATAAGTCGTTGGTGATACAAATTTTCTTTTTTTTTAATCAAACACGCCTTATGTTATTGCATTTTTGCATTTTCCATCGAAATATAATGCATGTTTGTAAGAAAAAAAATTCTGGACGTAGTAAGTGCGTTATGGTAGCGAATTTTGATCAAATGCTTAATATTTGAATAGCTCAATTTGCTATTAACCTATAAGGTTGACCAAGAAACGAATTTTTTTGGGAACACTTTAAGTTTACTTTCGGAAATTTTTGTACATTTTCAAACAATACAGTTATTTTGATGAAACATGGCACATTGTTTTTACTATATAGATTATACTGGTAACCAAATTTGATGCCTGCTTTCTTAAAAAAATACACATTATTGCTATTAAAAAATAGTTTTATGAAAATTCACTACCATAACGCACTTGCTGCGTCCAGAGTTTTTCATAATCTAGAGAAGTTAAGTTCCTGGTAAATAATTATTTTATAAGGCGCGCTGCTTGTTTTTTCCAGTTCTCTTCGGGACAGCCTCCTAGATATGATAACCGTATTCCAATGGCGGATATATCTGTCCCTACCTGTACAGTGTAAGAATCTGTTGTAAAAAAATAAACTTTGTTCACGAAACAGAAACACAAGCTTCTTCGCTGCTATCTTTGCTATACATGCCAGCAAAGATCATCTGAAAATGTTACATCCGATGTAGAGAAGTTGGTGTTTTGGGCAGTATTTCGGCAGCCATCTAAAAGTCTTTGCCTTGTATATCACTTTTTCTGGAAAAGCTGCAACTCTGTATTTTTGTTGTAATAAACGTAATCAGATTTGTAGAGACGGCTAAAAATTGTAGATGATGCATCCTTTTTTTAAACTTTAAGGTCATTATATTTCAGTCACTATGGCCAATCACCGACACCAGGAAAGACTTCCACCTCACTATCCGGGAAATTTTGCAAACTCCTGCCCTTTTCTCAGGACGGTAGGAATCTTTAGCGTACTCAACATCGCATTGGCACGGGGCCCACGGCTTTACTCCCCCTCTGAAGAGTGGAACGTGCAGACATTTAACTTGCTCAAATACAATGCGACCACCTCGATTGGAGTTAATTTTTACAGTATGTACTGAAAACGTGAAAGGGGAACCCTGGGAATCGAACCCAGTACCTTTCAGTTCACAGGCACACGGTCTTACCCCTGGTCCACCGAGGCTATGATGCATCATTTAGGACGTTGGTTGTTCTAGCGCTCATTGATAAGGAAGCAACAATAAATATTGGACAAGTCTATGCGAACGCACTATCATTAGTCAAACTGTGGATAGGATTAATAGTTGTTGAATGGAAGTTATTTGTGGTAGGCAACACTAAACCCTATGGAACACCCGGATTAATATTTAAATTATCTGATGAAACATCGACAACAATGTAAAATGAGCTCCCTTTCAAAAAAAAATATTTATAAGCAGAGTCTGGAAGGCAATCTATATGATTGAAGTTTATTGTATTGTGTCGTATATCAGACCCAATCGACTGCTTTAGAATCAATAATTGGTAATCCTTTACTTGAGCCCTCCCAAACGGCAAAGTCCCAGCGCGCTAGAATTTCGTTATGCCCTGTTGCCACATCACAAAATTTAGCAAGTAAAACGGAAAATTTTAAAATATACCTATATTGATATGTTATGGTAGAGAGTATGATATAATTTAGCAAGTGAACTAAAAATTAAAAAATATACCTATATTGACACAGCAAGTGCGTTACGGTAATAAATACGAATACAATTAATACATGTGCGTTATCGTAGGGAGTATGATATAATTTAGCAAGTGAAACGGAAAATTAAAAATATACCTATATTGACGCAGCAGGTGCGTTACGCTAATGAATACGAATACTATTAATACATGATCGCTTTGGTAGGGAGTATGACATAACGTAGCAAGTAAAACGAAAAATTTTAAAATATACCTATATTGACGCGCAGCAAGTGCGTTACGGTAATGGATACGAATACAATCAATACATGTGCGTTATGGTAGGGACTATGATATAATTTAGCAAGTGAAACGTAAAATTAAAAAATATACCTATATTGACGCAGCAAGTGCGTTACGGTAATGAATACGAATACAATTAACACATGAGCGCTTTCGTAGAGAGTATGACAACGTAGCAAGTAAAATGAAAAATTTTAAAATATACCTATATTGACGCAGCAAGTGCGTTACGGTAATGGATACGAATACAATTAATACATGTGCGTTATGGTAGGGACTATGATATAATTTAGCAAGTGAAATGGAAAATTAAAAAATATACCTATATTGACGCAGCAAGTGCGTTACGGTAATGAATACGAATACAATTAATACATGTGCGTTATGGTAGGGAGTATGACATAGTAGCAAGTAAAA
Source organism: Tillus elongatus (assembly GCA_964006375.1). Taxonomy (NCBI): domain Eukaryota; kingdom Metazoa; phylum Arthropoda; class Insecta; order Coleoptera; family Cleridae; genus Tillus; species Tillus elongatus. The sequence continues at coordinate 183,185,108 of OZ023262.1, read as the reverse complement.
CGGAATTTTTTTAAATAGACCTATATTGACGCAGCAAGTGCGTTAATGTTATGGTTTAAAGTATCGCATCTTTTATCAAGCAAAAGATGAAAGATTAAGAGAGAAGTTTTGTAAGAACATGTATCATTTTCTAAGTGGATTTCCCATGTTGACCTATGTCTGCTAAAATTCAAGTTTCTGGACTAGTGGATAAGAGACTGATATTTTTTTCAATCGGTTTCGCCTCTTACGGCATCTTGAGGCGTGATAATTAATCGTACGCGTTAATATGACACCAGAAACAAAACCGGTTGCTGCATTTTTCAATGTGGCACTATTTAAGTGACAGGAGAAACCGTTAATGTATACAGTACATAGAATGTTAAGTGGGTAAATATATCACCAAATCATCTAATTTTTATGACACTTTAATACATTTGCTTACTCATCTTTCCTTTGGTCTCAAATTAGCGCGAACTAGGACCCCAAGAACCCATAACCGGGGTCACTTTCTATTATTATATGTTATATATATATATATATATATATATATATATATATATATATATATATATATATATATATATATATATATATATATATATATATATATATATATATATATATATATATATATATGTGTGTGTGTGTGTGTGTGTGTGTGTGTGTGCGTGTGTGTGTGTGTGTATGTATGTGTGTATGTATCACACCGATAACTCAAAAAATAACGCTCCGATGTTGATGACATTTTTTTTTGTAAATGGCTTGGATACGTTCGTAAGCCAGGAAAATCGAACAAGATTTTTCTGGAAAATTATGGGTTTTCTTTTGGGAAAAATTTTTCTCAAAAATTAGAAAAGCTATGGTAACCACCATAACGCAGTTGCTGCGTCCAGACTTTTACTTTAAAAATTATACCATACTCTCAACCATAACAGTAACGCACTTGATGCGTCAATATACGTATATTTTTTAATTTTCCGTTTCACTTGCTAAATTATACCAGACTCCCTAGCATAACACACAAGTCTTAATTGTATTCTCATTTATTACCGTAACGCACTTGCTGCGTCAATACAGGTATATTTTAAAATGTTCCCTTTTACTTGCTGCATTATGTCATGCTCCCTACCATAATGCACATGTATTAATGAATTCGTATTCGTATTCATTACCGTAACGCACTTGCTGCGTCAATATAGGTATATTTTTTAATTTTCCGTTTCACTTGCTAAATTATATCAGACCTATCATAACACACATGTCTTAATTATATTCGTATTCATTACCGTAACGCACTTGCTGCGTCAATATACGTATATTTTTTTAATTTTACGTTTCACTTGCTAAATTATACCAGACTCCCTACCATAACACACATGTCTTAATTGTATTCGCATTCATTACCGTAACGCACTTCCTGCGTCAATATAGGTATATTTTAAAATTTTCCGTGTAACTTGCTACATTATATCATACTCCCTACCATAACGCACATGGATTAATTGTATGCTCATTTATTACCGTAACGCACTTGCTACGCGTCAATATAGGTAACGTCAATAACGTACTTGATGCGTGCATATTATTTTCATGAATTCTTTGATCTTTTAAATTGTTTCTACTATAAGAAGGATGTGACAACAGCGCGTGAGTTCTAGTCACGAGATTCTAGTGCGCGAGGACTTAGCCGTTTGGACGGGCTCAAGTAAAGAATTACCCAATAATTAATATTTTATCTAATTGCGTGAGATTCTCAAAATTCTAAAAGAGCAGAACTATGTGTGTGTGTTTATTTCTTTAACGTCGGCCTATTTTCGCGACTATTGCCAATCACCGACGCCAGGGAGTAGTTTTACCTCACTATCCTGGAAATTTTGCCGAACCCCTAACTTCCTGTAAGGGGGTGGGGATCTTTACGGTGCTCAACATTGCTTGGACATGGAACCGACGGCTTTACAGCCCCTCCGAAGGGCGGAACGTGCAGACATTCAACTTGCTCAAATACAACGCCATAACCTCGGTTGATGTTAATTGTACAGTATGTACTGAAAAAGTGAAAGGAGTACCATGGGTTCGAACCCAATACGCTTCAGTTTAGAGGCACACCTTCTTGCCACTGAACCACCGAGGCTCCGAGAGAAGAACTACAAAGATGAGTAACTCATGAAGAAAATCGCCAGTGGATCGGTTTTGTAGAACATTGTATTAGCGATCACTTAGGATTTTTCGACATAATTCAATATAAGTTCTATACCGATAACTTTTTTCATCACTGAATAAAACTTATTGAATCTAAATTGGAAGAGTATTGCCCATATTGGACTTGTCTCCCTTTTTAAGTACAGCTGAACTCGCGCTTGTACAAATACCTCCACCTTGTAGGACATCGAAAAGAGGCGACATAAAATTGGAGTCAGTTCAGGAGCACATATTTGAACAATTTATTTTATTGTGGGAATTCCGTCGGGTTCTGACGCTTTTTTGGTATCTAGCTTTTCCGAAAGTACTTAACAGTACGATGTGTAAAAACATTTATCTCATTAGTGAATTTTTTTACAAAAAAATCACTAACGAGGGGATCCCGACTTTTGAATTTTGAAAAAATTTCTTTAAATTAGCGCTAATTAGGCCCCCTAAAACACATATGCGGGATCAGTTTCAATTTGTATATGTTTATATATATATATATATATATATATATATATATATATATATATATATATATATATATATATATATATATATATATATATATATATATATATTGCTATGACAAAAAGCTTAAGGCAATTTGATATTGAGTATGAAAATTAAAACCAAATTGAAAATGTAAAAATTATGTATTTTCGATCGTCATAATGAAATGTTTATTTATAGCAAAACTAATTATACTTATTAGCTTCAATGTGTAAACAAAGACAATAGCAAGTGTTAAGGAATATGTACTAATTAAGTAAACTATGTACTTATTAAGTAATTTTAAGAAAGTTTAAAAAATGTTTTAGGTTAAGTATAGTATAGTGAGTTATAAATTTTGAACTTGGCGCTTATGAACACAGTTTTTACTCACCTTTCAATCAAGCAGTAGTTTAAAAAATCATGAACTTTAAAGCAAATGATTGTTTTGACTAATGCGTAAATGGACAGCAACCATTGGACATGTGAAAACAAAAATTTGCACGTTTTAAATTAATGCAACCGAATTGGCGGAAAACAAAGATGACACATCCGGCACCTTCGATAACAGAGAGAACCTTTTAAGAGGACAGAGCGAACATCACGCTTTTTAAACATCCATTGTGTTATTCTCCAAAATAGTATTAAAAACTTGTAATAAATCCAGTGAAAGTGTTTTAAAAGTACAGTGTATAGTCGGCATTGTTGTTGAACATGTGTTGGCAACCAAGAATAACCTCACGCAGCAAATAAGTGATTGTAAACGATAAGTATCTGAACAGAAGCCGTCACCGACGCCAAGGTATTTATTAATACAGTTGAAATATAAATCTAGATATCGCAACTTCAAACAGAAACAACTCGAATTAAAAACACAATTGTCAATAGGAACTTTTACAACGCCTTCAATGTCATTTACGTCTAAAATTGAAATAATAGTAGAATTTATAACGTTAAATAAAGAGACTCAAGTAAATCCCCATTGATATCGTTACGCTACCCTCGTAGGAATATTAATAATCACATATCAACCATTTTGGCATCAAAGCCGTTGCGATAGGAACAGGATAGGAGTTTGCAGAAGAGAATAGCGGCAAATTTAAAGTCAGGTCGCACTGCAAACTAGTTTTTAAAAGTAATTTATAAAATTGAATGGCCAATATTTAAATTAGAGGATCCAGTAAGATATTAATGTAAATGTCAAATGCTAGATAAAATTGTTCATATAGTGGTAAATCTGTTAAAGTATAAAATACTTATCAATAGAAAATAAGTTGTTAAATTGAGATATTTTGTGGTTTCATTTCCTATCAAGATACATAATTTTGAGAAAACTTTACAGAAAATTAAGGTTAATGTAAGAATTTTCACTTGATCCCACTACATCGCCGCGGAATAGAGCTTACATAAAGCCGTGGATAAAATTTAGAAGAAAACAAATTAAAAATTCTGGACGCAGCAAGTGCGTTATGGTAGTGAATTTTCATAAAAATGTTTTTTATAGCAAATATGTGTGTTTTTTTTAAGAAAGCAGGCATCAAATTTGGTTACCAGTATAACCTATATAGTAAAAACAATGTGCCTTGTTTCATCAAAATAACTTTATTGTGTGAAAATGTACAAAAATTTCCAAAAGTAAACTTAAAGTGTTCCCGAAAAAACACGTTTCTTGGTCAACCTTATAGGTTAATAGCAAATTGAGCTGTTCAAATATGAAATATTTGATCAAAATTCGCTACCATAACGCACTTGCTGCGTCCAGAATTTCTTTTCTTACAAACATGCATTATATTTCGATGGAAAATGCAAAAATTCAATAACATAAGGCGTGCTTGATTAAAAAAAATGGAAATTTGTATCACCAACGACTTATGGGCCATCCTGTGATTGTAGAAATATTATTTTAAGATGTAGCTCAAGACACCCTATAATTAATATATACAAAAATTTTTCATATCTTAAATAATAACGGATATATTGAGCGTTATTGATTTTTTACGAAAATTCGACAAAAACTATATACCATTAAACGATAAACTCTATAGCTAAGGCTACTGCCAAGCATCAGAGACAGGGTCTATTTGAAATAAATTTTCTGGGAATATTTTAGTAAAATGAAGGACAATGACGATTGAAACTAAGACTTTAGGGTTTGTAAAACATCCTTCTTGAGACATTTTATTTCTATAGCCCGTATTAGATTCAAGTTGTTTGCCTAAATGTTGCCAATTTTCACATTTTAAATCGCCACTTTGACGTTTTGAGGAAAACCCCAATTTATTTTTCTTTAAATGCCTATAACTTTTTTGTCTTTTGACCTACATAGATAAATTTTAGTAGGGAACTTACCTATAAGGATGTAAACCTGCGTGCCAAATTTGGATGCCCTTACTTTGTTAATTCCGGAGATATAAATTTTTTTTGAAAGAAAACACAAAATTTTCCGGGAAAACCTGGGCAGATTTTCCTGGCTAACGAATTCCTCCTAGCCATTTGTAAAAGGAATTTTTTCACCAAATTTAATCAAAATCGGCCCATTATTTTTTGAGTTATCGGTGTGATACATATATATATATATATATATATATATATATATATATATATATATATATATATATATATATATATATATATATATATATATATATATATATATATATATATACATATAATTCGGAATTCATAAGTTTAGAGCATAATAACCATTATAAACTAAGCATGCAAATATAGGAAACTAAATATATGCAAATATTAAACACGAAATTCAACTCAAAGATAAATAAACAATATAATTAAACTACACATTAAAACATTACAATTGATAGTACGCATATAAAGCATCAAATAATAAGCCGATTTTGATCAAATTTGGTGATTACCTTCCTTTTGCAAGTGGCTTGGATAAGTTCGCCAGTCAGGAAAATCAGCCTAAGTTTTCTCGGAAAATGTTGTGTTTCTTTTGGGAAGAAAATTATATCTCTGGAAATAACAAAGTAAGGGCAACCAAAATTGGTGCGCGTGTTTATATTCTATAGCGTGAACCACGTACCAAAAGTGAGGTCTGTAAGTGTAAAGGCAAAACAGTTATGGGCATTTTAAGAAAAAAAATTGGGTTTTCCTCAAAACGTCAAAGTTGCGATTTTAAACGACAAAATTGGCAACATTTAGGCAAAGAGCCTGAAACAACTACGAATTATGTAAAGAAAATGTCGCAAGAAGAGCGTTCTGCAAATCATTAAGTTTCAGCTTTAACCGTCATTGTTCTTTATATTACTAAAATGTTTACAGAAAAGTCATTTCACATAGGCCCTTCTCTGATGATTTGGCGCATAGTTTTGGTTAAGTTTGTGGTTTAGCCGTCTATAATTTTTAGCTAATTTTCGTAGAAAAAATTCGTTAATGAAGAGATTGCGACTTTTGAATGTTAAAAAGATTTCTTCAAATGAGCGCAAACTAGGCACCCTAGAATTCATGTCCGGGTTTACATTCAGTTTTTATCTGTTTACATATATACAAGGTGACGCATTTATACGGCAAAACTAAATAAAATTGTTATTATACAAGATACGAGAAAAAAATGTACACGTTAATGATAGGGTATCTGAGCTGCATCTTATAAAAATATTTTGACAATCACAGGTGGCACATAAGTTTGGTGATCCCTACAAATTTTTTAGAACACCTCGATGTTATTGCATTTTTGCATTTTTTATCGAAATATGATGCATGTTTGTAAGCAAAAAATCTAGACGCAGTAAGTGCGTTTTGGTAGCGAATTTTTATTAAATGCTTCAAATTTCGATAACTCAATTTGCTACTGACCTAAGGTTTGTTAGCTAGGAAACCAGTTTTCTTGGAAACATTTTAAGTTTATTTGCGAAAAATGTTGTACAGTTTCAAACAATAAGTTATTTGGATAAAATATGGTACATTGGTTCTACTATATAGGCTATACATGTAACCAGATGCCTGCTTGCATTAGAGAGACATATTTGCTATTAAAAACATTTAAATGAAAATTCACTTCCATAACGCACTCGCTGCGTCTAGACTTTCTTGACTTTACAGTTGGAATAATTGGTCAGCTCTTCCCTTGTCAATCAAGCGTTGAATTACAACGGCGAATAAATTTGCTTTTCTATCGATCATACTGCAATTACTCCCACATTTAAAGGCAGGGGAGAAAATAATCTGGTGGTGAAATTTCGACCGACAATTTTTTCCATAGACCAGAAACTTTGGGTACTGTTCGCACATCAGATAACTTTCTCCCTCTGTGATCGATCAAAGTATTTTTTTTGGCTGATCCAATATGCACTTATGCTGAGTTAAGAATGGAACGTGTGATGAGCACTCATTTTTAGACCACAACACATCTTTTTGAAGACTAGGCGATGAACACTAACAAAGTTAGCATCATCAGAGGGTGAAAATTTCTAAGCTACTGACAAATAAACAGCACCTTTTATACTACGTCTTACGTAAAGACCGACAAAGAGAGAGACGAAATCGCAGGTAAATTTTCTGTGTATTGTATTTTAATTGCCGGACCAGATTTTTGAACTTTCGTTATAACTTTACCTGCCGAGTTTTGGAATATCTTCTATGTCAAAGAGAGAGTGTAAACAAAGGCTATAAATCAATGGCGGAGCTCGGTTTAAGGAACCTTTATTTTTTATTGCCTATAAATACTTTCGTACGCATCTAGTTTCGCTGGCTGTCTAACATTTTTGATCAGTTTCAGATTATCTTTATCAATGTGTGGTGATTATTATCCCAATTATGTTGTGACACGCATGACTTGTTTATACCACTGTATCTCAGCTGTGCCAGATGCTCCTTCAATCTGGTTCCAATGGTTCTTTTAGTCTGCCCAATGCAAATATGTCATTAAAGATAATCTGAACCCTATCAAAAATGTTAGACAACCAGCGGAGCTGGATGCGTACGAAAGTGTTTATATTTCTAAGGCAATAAAAAATTTAAGTTTCTTAAACAGAGCGCCGTCATTGATTTATAACGAGCGTCTCGCCAAAGTAATGACTGGCTGCATTGATCATGCACACTTCGCAAAATATTTTATTTAACGAAATAAAAGACATCCTTGACGTGCCTTTTACACACAATCCTCCCAACTGACTTTCCTAATCTGCCCTGACATCAGTTTGCCTAATTAAAAGCTAAAAGGGGAAAGAAAATCAACCCTGCGATTCAAATGAGCATAATGTACGTTTTCTTCCCCTTTTTCCTTCTTTTAGCTTTTGATTGGGCAAACTGATGTCAGGGTAGGTCAGGAAGGTCAGCTGGGAGGATTGTGTGTAAACAGCACGCCAGGGAGGTTTTTTATTTCGTTACTTAACATATTTTGCTTTTGATCAGTGCAGCCGGGTCATTACTGCGGTGAGACGCTCGTGATTTATAGCCCTTTGTTTACCCACTCTCTTTGATATGGAATATATTGCAAAACTCGGCAGGTAAAATTAGAAGGATAGTTCAAAAATCTCGCTTGGTAATTAAAACATAACCCAAAAAATTTGCCTACGATTTGCTGCCTCTTTGCCGGTCTTCACCTAACACGTAGTATAAAAGGTGATGTTTAGATGTAAGTAGTTTAGAATTTTTCATCCTCTGATGACGCTAACTTTGTTAGTAAAACGATCCGCAGGTCTTTAAAAATATGTTTTGTGGTTATTTGGGTTCCCTAAGTGTACTTATGTACTTGCAGTTGTTCTTTGCTGATAAAAAGCGAAGTGAGTTTTGCTACTGTGGGTGATGCGCCAAAAATGGAAGGCTGAAATTTTGGTAACTACTGTTTTTGGGAAAGCACATTGTACCGGTATTTTAATTTGAAATTTAATTATCTCGATGTATAAGGAATATATTTCATGCATAATAAGATAACATCAGTAAAAGACTTGGCGCATTTTTATTCTGATAATAGGTTAACCAGGAGGTTACTCTTCAGAAAAGATCAAGAATATAGGCTGTGTGGCCTCTGATATCTGGCATGCTAGTTGGAACCGCAGCTAGCTGCGTCAGACATCGGCTGATAGCAGCTCATCTCGTGTAATATACATAATTAAAAAAAGTCTGGACGCAGCAAGTGCGTTACGATAATGAATTTTCATTAAAATATTTTTAATAGCAAATAGTGTTTTCTTAATGAAAGCAGCCATCAAATTTGATTACCCATATAGTAGAAACAATGTACCATATTTCATCAAAATAACTTTACTGTTTGAAAAATTACAAAATTATTTCGACAATTAACAAACTGTTTCCGAAAAAACTGGTATGCTTTTTCTGGCCAACGAAGCTCTTCACGTTATTTACCCACCCACGAAAATATAATTATTCACCAAAACCTTTTCGACGAAACTTGAAAAAAAATTAATGAAAATTACTATTTTTTCAAGAAAATCCGAAAACTTTTTATATAATAACTTTAAACATTAATCATGAATCATTAATTACCAAAATATAATTATTCACCAAAACCTTTTCGACGAAACTTGAAAAAAAAAAATTAATGAAAATTACTAACTATTTTTTCAAGAAAATCCGAAAACTTTTTTTATAATAACTTTAAACATTAATCATGAATCATTAATTACCAAAATATAATTATTCACCAAAGCCTTTTCGACGAAACTTGAAAAAAATTACTATTTTTTCATCAAGAAAATCCGAAAACTTTTTTTTATAATAACTTTAAACATTAATCATGAATCATTAATTACCAAAAATTCACAACAAAATCTTACAAAAAAAGATTTCTACGGAAGCACAAAAAAATTTCTGCGAAAACTGGCTGAATATTTTTGACAGAATATTTTGCTAAAAGAATACATAATATTCAAATTATATACCTAATTCGTAATTAAAATTGAAAATAAAATAATACGTTTGCACGAACATAATTAAAAACCTTATTTTCGACGAATTTCGTTTAATAAATGTTTTATCATTTGAATAATTTTTCAAACAAAAATTCGCAACAAATGTTTCTTCAAAGAAAATTCATTCAATTCATTGATAAGAAAATTCGCTATTAGAAGAACATTTCGTACGAGAAAATTCGCTAATGAAAATAGATTAAAATTTTTTTAAAAACTGGACTGATTTTCCTGGCCAGTTTCAAGTTAAAAACCTTTTCGCGAAATTTAAAAAAAACCATAAAAATTTGCAAACAATTTTTTCAAGAAAATCTGCAAACATTTTTTTTATAATAACTTATTAAACATTAATTACCAAAATTTCACAAATAATCTTACAAAAAATGATTTCCACGGAAGCACAAAAAAATGCGCAAACTGGCAAAATATTTTTTTACACAAAATTTTGCTGAAAGAATACATAAAATTAAAACTATATACCTAATCTGTAATTAAAATTGAAAATCAAATAACTTGTTTGCACGAAAGCCCATTAAAACCTTATTTTCGACGAATTTCGTTTAAAGAATGTTCCAATCAATTCAATAATTTTTCATGGCAAGAAATGTTTCTTCAAAGGAAATCCATAATAAATTAATTTATAAGAACATTCGCTATTAAAAGATCAGTTTGTGCAAGAAAATTCACTAATATAAATAACTTAAATAAATTAAAAAATATTCAAATTCTGATCTAAATACAGAAGTAAATACTTATTCTGTGGCTTCGCAGAGAAAACTATTTAGCCTGTCGATGCTATAAAAAGCCTGGACGCAGCAAGTGCGTTATGATAGTAAATTTTCATAAAAATGTTTTAAATAGCAAATGTGGTTTTTTTTAAGAAAACAGACATAAAATTTGGTTACCAGTATAACATATATAGTAAAAATAATGTACAATATTTCATCAAAATAACTTTAATGTTTGAAAATGTAAAAAAAAATTTCGAAAATAAACTTAAAATGTTTCCGAAAAAACTAGTTTCCTGGCCAACGAACCTTATAGGTTAACAGCTGGCTCAGAACTGGCACTGATAGGAGGAATCCGTCTGTCTAATTAAAAGAAAACATTGTTTAATCTATTTCAACTGAGCAGATTTTCCTGGTTAACTAACTTATCCAAGCCACTTGCAAAAGGAAGGTACTCACCAAATTTGATCAAAATCGGCCCATTATTTTTTGAGTTATCGGTGTGATACATATATATATATATATATATATATATATATATATATATATATATATATATATATATATATATATATATATATATATATATATATATATATATATATATATATAAATTGAAACCGACCCCAGATATGTGTTTTCGGGGGCCTAATTAGTGCTAATTTGAAGGAATTTTTTCGAAATTCAGAAGTCGAGACCTCCTCATTAGTGAATTTTTTTAAAGAAAATTCATTAAAATTGAATCCGGTTGCATAGAAGAAAACAAACTCTTCTGAAGTAATAAATCTCGACGTCTGTGTTAACTGGAGAACGGTTTTACAAAGTAAGGGCAACAACAGCTGCTATTAAACTTAAATTAAAAGTCTTAACAGTGCTTATCTTTCATTAGTGATTTTTTTTTAAACAAAAAGTCGTCAAAAATATTGAAATTACACAATCTGATCAGATAACGTTAAAATTGAATCAAAGACGAAAAAAGTTAAAAAACAAGTTGAAAGAGAAATTCAGTCAACAGTGAGATTTCAATCCACGTCCCTTCGCTCATGAATCAGCCATCTAACCTTTCGACTACCGTAGGCCTTGGAAAAGAAAGTTCAATAAAAGGTAAATAACCCATAATGGCCTTCAGTTATTTTCAGTTTGTGATATGTAAGGTCTATTTTAGAGTAATTTTTTGCAACTATTTTAAATATTCGAAAATACATTTTAGGCAATATTTACCATTCATAAACCGCAATAGTTATATTAATTTTCACGTTTCAAATCTCCAGTTTGACATTTACAGGATAAAAATTTTAAAATTTTCAAAGTAATTTTCTTTCTTGATCTTTCTGCGCGAAAAAAAATGTATCTGTAAGATTTAATACATTTTGTTTAACACATACAATATCTTCATTTGCGTCTTCTCTGACTTTTAATGGCACTAAAATTTTGCTGCATTAGATGCCTATAGTTTTTTTTTCTTTTAACTTGGTGATCTAAATTTTGGTGCATAGTTCAATGTAAACCTGCTCACCCAATTTAGTTGCCATAGCTTTGTTTATGGGTTCTAGAGGGCCTAGTACGCGCTCATTTGAGGACATTTTTCCAGAATCAAAAGTTTGGATATCCTTATTAGCAATTTTTTAAGAAAATTTCTTAAAATGCATGGAGTTATGGTTATGGACACTAAAATCGCCAAATAGAGCAATTTTGTAACATGGATAATTGTGGCGCAAATATAAACTATTCTGGATAAGTGACAATAAATTAATTATATAGATTCGGTAAACGATAAGCCCAACCTAAAAACTTCGGTAATTGAATTTGACCACACATGACATCCTAAGAACAGATGCTAAAAACGTTTGTCTTTAACATAAAACATCACTTCAGAAATATACACCCCCTTTGAACCGGATAGGTTTAGAAGATTCATATTGACGACACAGAATATGATGATAAAACTGCGAATGAAGAAAAGCGAGTTCAAATTATAACTAGAAGATTGTGGTGGTTTGTTTCTCGTAGAATTCTTGTCTTTTGCAACAGCTATTGGATATTATCCAATGTTTGCTGAAGAAATGAGCTGGTCTAATTAAGGCTGTGTTCTTTCAATTTCATTGGAAACCTATAAACTCATCACTTTGTAAACTAAATCACTACATGTACATGCATCAGTTGCTCTATTATCACGTTTTTTATTATTAAATTAAACAGCATCAGTTATTTGCTTTACTTTCTCTAGAATAGTTCTAAATCACATATGAAAAATACCGTTACATTGTGTTACCACACCCAAATTTAAACTGTCACTACGAACATAATGATTAAAGTATTACTAGGCAAATGATTTTAATTACCTGTATCAGTTTTACGTTAGAGCTGTCCAACAAGAACCGTCACTTTTGAAACTGAAAGTAATTAATTTAGGTAAAAAAAGTAGACACGAGGATACAAAGTTTAAGAACGAGTGTGTAAAAAATATACCTATATCGAGTTTGTTTGTAATAAAACATCCAAAACAAAAATAGAAGCTTGGACTCTCGTTACTCATACAATATCACATCTATTTAACATTTATATACCATAAGCGTTGTGAATATACTCATAATTATTGACAAAGCTTTAAAAATGTAGTTCATCAAAACGTTGAAGCTTTTGCCTTCTTTTTTGACGTACATAGTCAGAAAAATCGGATAAGTTTTTCTTGGATAACTTTGGTTTCATTTTTTCGAAAAAGTTTTCTTCAAATGAGCGCGAGCTAGGCCCCCAGAACCCATCTGGGTTTAGTTTCAGTTTGTATCTATTAACATATATACAGGATGACCCACTTTTACGGTAAAGCCCAATATATCCGTTATTGTACAAGATACGAGAAAAAATTGTATACGTTATTTCTAAGATGTCTTGAGCTGCATCTTATACAACTATTTTGCAATTTCAGGACGGCCTGTAAGTCATTGGTGATACAAATGCTTATTTTTTAATCGACCATCTCGTATATTAGTGCATTGTTGCATTTTCCATCGAATTATAATGCATATTTATAGGGAAAAAATTGATAACGTTTTTGAGGTATTTAAATTGTTTTGCAAATGTTGAGATTATTGACATACAACAAAAATTATGATACGGCGTTTTTACCAATAGAGAGCAGTCCCATGAAAAGGTTGGTACTTTTTCAAACATAAAGTTATTTTGATAAAATGCGGTACATTTTCAGCGAATATTTCGTAATCTATATATACATATATATATATATATATATATATATATATATATATATATATATATATATATATATATATATATATATATATATATATATATATATATATATATATATCGTACCGATAACTCAAAAAATAATGGGCCGATTTTTATAAAAATTGGTATGTACCTTTCTTTTGTAAGTGGCTTGGACAAGTTCGTTAGCCAGAAAAATAGGAGTATTCTTTCCGGAAAAAATTTGAGTTTTCTTTCGGAAATTTTTTGCACATCCGAAAATTACAGAAATATGACAACCAAATTTGGCACATACGTTTCTACTATCAAACTTGCCTCACATACCGAAATTCAGATCTCCAAGTTAAAAGAAAAAATGTTATATTCCCAGTTTCACAAAGCTCGATTAAATATTTAATGGCCGGTTAGTTGATCAAGCATTAAGACGACCAATCACAGGTTGTGATCCGGGTTTTTGGCATGAAAACTAAATATGTTGAAGCTGTGATTGGTGGTATTAAGCCTTGATTAACTAACCGGCCGTTAAATATTTAATCAAGCTTTGTGAAACTGGGCAATAGACATTTAAAAAAATGGGTGCCATGGTGATCAGAGGAAAGCACAACAACAAAATATGTTGTGTAGTTAACAACACCAATTGAATATTACTCACAGCGGTTAAGATTTCTTAACGCAAGAAGATCAAGAAATAGCAGAACAAATATTCTTACCATTTGATAATTTTCCTTCTTAAAACGTCAAAGTCGCGATTTGAAACGTCAAAATTTGCAATTTTCAGACAACGAATCTGAAACATATACTGATTATGTAGAAGACATGTCAAAGTAGGTGTGTACTACAAAGCTTTAACTTTTAGCTTCATCCATCATTGTCCTTCATTTTACTAAAATAATTTCGGAAAATCCATTTCAAATAGAACCTCTTTATGATGTTTTGGCACTAGTTTCGGCTATAGAGTTTATGGTTCAAGAGTCTATATTTTAGCAAATATTCATAGAAAAAAATCGTTATTGAGAAGGCCACGACATATGAATTTTAAAAAGGTTTCCTCAAAGCGGGAACTAGATGCCCTAAAACCGAGGGGTCTTTTCCAGTTTTTGTCTGTTTATACATATGCAGAGTGACGCATTTCTACGGTAAAGTTCAATATATCCGTTATTATACAAGATATGAGAAAAAATGATATACGTTAATTATAGGGTGGTGCCTTGAGCTGCATCTTATAAACTTATTTTGACAACCACAGGGTGCCCATAAGTCGTTGGTGATACACACTTTCTTTTATTTAATACAAACCCCTTATGTTTATGCATTTTTTTATTTTCCCTCGAATTATAATGTGTGTTTGTAAGGAAAAAATGTACAACAATTTTCCGAAAATACACTTAATGTTCCCGAATAAACTGGTTTCCTAGCCAACGAACTTTAGGTTAGTAGTAAATTGAGTTATTGAAATATGAAGCATTTAATGAAAATTCGCTATCAAAACGCCCCCAATTGTTTTAATACAAACTTAGATTATATTTAGATGAAAAATGTTGAAATGCAATAATAAAAGGAGAGTTCGAGAAAAAAAAAAGAAAATGTTTTATCATCAACGACTTATGCGCCACGTGTGATTATAAGAATAATTTACTAAGATGTAGCTCCAGAAACCCTATAATTAACATATACAATTTTTTTCGTATCTTGTAAAATAACGAATAGAGCTTTACTGTAGAAATGCGACATTCTGTATATACGAAAATAGATAAAAACTGAAGCTTACCTCGAATATGGGCTCTAGCGGTCCTAGTTGGCACTCATTTGAAGAAATATTCTCAAAATTCAACAGTGCGGTCTTCTCATAGCGAATTTTTTGTACGAAAATGTTTTCTACGAAAAATTCGCTACAACTTCTAGACTATTAAACCATAATAAACTCTATAACTAGTGCTAAAGCGTTAGAGAAAAGGTCTATTTGAATTGATTTCTCTGCAATTATTTTAGTAAAATGAATGACAAATTTAAGGTTTTGTAAAACACACTTCTTGCCACATTTCCTCTACATATCCCGTTTTCGTTACAAGTTCTTTGTTTGCTTGCTGACCTGACACCTTTTTGAGCCAAAAAAACCTACTCTTTGTAGTATACAATAGATTTTTGTTGTATCGACACAAACTATTTTGGTTTTATGCGTTTCTCTGGTCATCAGTGGCAACCATTATTTTTTGAGTTATCGGTGTGATATATATATATATATATATATATATATATATATATATATATATATATATATATATATATATATATATATAGGTGCCCATAGTTTTTGAGTTATCGGTGATATATATATATATATATATATATATATATATATATATATATATATATATATATATATATATATATATATATATATATATATATATATATATAGGTGCCCCATAATTAATTGGACGTTAGCTAAGGGGTGATAGCTGGCACAAAAATAAAGCGATTGGGCTCAACATGCCTTAGTAAAATGTTATTCGTTTTCGTTTTACGGGGTGTTTAAATAACTTTACTTGACACTATTTTTTCAAATAGCTTATAAGTGGTTCGATATTAATATGAAGTGTGGCATGTTATTATTAGGCATCATGCGTATTACAATGGCGGTATCAATTTCACCACCACCGCTTGGTGGCGCCACCGCCAGCAACACTGATTCATTAACATGGTCATTATTTTTTGTCGACCATGTATGCACATTTTCGAACAAGAATAAACAAAGCCCATTTAGTTTCACACAAAAACGTTATACTTCTTTGAAATCGAAAAAGTTGACCGTTTTCAAAATAAAAGTACTTTTTCGATGAAATTAAATTAACGATTATGCGCAAACATTATGTATTCTCGAAGGCTTCGAGCATAGTGTAAATTGTGTCTATCTGTTGTAGATACTTTTTAACACAATAAAATATACGTTATATAAAGAAACCTTTTTATTAAGAATTCAGTAAAGCCATTAAGAGAATAACATCTATAAAACAATTAATTAAAAAGAAATAGTTAACAAAATGCATATCGAAACGATTGTCACAAATTGCATTAATCTACCTACTTAAATTAATCTAAAATTAAACTGCAACTTTAGAAGCAGAAGCACAGCAAATCAGAGTAAGTGCTCAAACTGTTCACCATTTGCGGCAATGCATTTCTCACTCGTTTATTAAAATTATCTCTGACTTTAGAAAATGAATTTTGTTGGGCTCTGACATCATTAAGACAAGTACGAGCTTTTCCCATAATTTGTGGCGATTATTTATTTGGTCTTTGTAGGCCAGCGACTTTAAATAACCCCAAAAGTAAAAATGTAGCGGATTTAAATCGCGACTACGCGCTGGTCATGGGTGCACACTACCTCTATCAATTCACCTTTGAGGGTACATTTCATCTAAATAATTTCGCACATCTCGGATGTAATATGCTGGAGCACCATCATGATGACCAAGAGTCACTCCTGGGGTCGAGGAGTCGGGGACCAAAGGACTCCATGGGGCAAGCTGAGGAAGCGGAAACAACAACATGAGCTTTCGATGAAGCTTTCCCCAAGACAGTCATGCGCGGTGAAGAGCCGCATCCTGCACGAGGTGAGCCTGCTTATAACTAAACATGACAGATCTAGATGTGAAGGTCGAGAAAACTCCCCCAATCCACGGTGTCTCGTGACCCGTGCTTGGGATGGATGGCACCAGGGTGATGGTGTCGTGAACGGAACCTCTGGAGTACTGGGCAACCCTCCAGAGTAACCCGCCTTGCACCACACAGGGGACGGTATTTCCCCCATTCTCGTAGGAACAACATGAAGAAGAGAAATTTAAATAAAACCCAAACCAATGAGGCTCGGGAAGTGGCTCTACAGAGTCGTACCCTAAGTATATTCCGCAAACGAAGACGAACCGGGGGGCGGCAGCGTCCGCGGACTCTGAAGGTCTCACGACTGACGTAGATACGGGGGATCGGGAGGTAGCTTCGGGCACAGACTTGTCCCTGACACCCAAGCTGGAGGCTGGGTCCCACCGGAGGGCGGTGAGGTCCGCGGACTCTGGGGGCCCCTCCACCGGTGAGGACCCTACTGCAGGGTAGAGGGACTGTCCCGGCAGTCCAAGCGCCTTTCCGGGGCGCGAATAGAGAAGTTCCGGAGGACCCAGAAAATGGCGGCCGGGGCGTGGACGGTCGAGAAACCTGTAAAGGCGCAAGAGGGGAAGGCGAGACAGAAGAGGCCGCGCTCGGACTCTAACACGGCTACTACAGACAGACGTCCCAAAAGGGTCAGGGCACCTGTAAAGGCGCAAAAGGGGAGTGCGAGTCAGAAGAGGCCGCGCTCGGGCTTTAGCACGTCTACTACAGACAGACGTCCCAATAGAGCCAGGGCCGGAACAGCGGCGCAGACTGGCTCGTATAAGGAGGCTGCGGAGGGCCTCGGGATGGCGGTGCTTGACAGACGCCATCTTAAAGTCACGCTAAACCAGGGGAAGGCGGACCTGATCCAGGCTGCGGTGGTAGCTGCGGTGGTAGCTGCGGTGGACTCTCTTCAGGAAGGGGAGAGCCCGCCTCAGTTCCACCGGGCGCCACTGGCGGGAGGCATCCTCTGAATAACCTGTGCCGGCCCGCAGTCGCGAGACTGGCTGCGGAAAACTATCGGGGCCTCGGTCAGATTTGGGAGGAGGCGGACTTGATAGCCGTCCAGCCCAAGGAACTCCGAAAGAGACTCAAAGTCCTCTTACGGATCGCTGACACCGTCCCGCAGCAGACAGTGATCAGTAGACTGAAGATGCAGTACATTGAACTGGGGAAACAACACTGGTCGGTTCTAATCAGGCAGGCAGAGGAGAAAGGACAGACTCTCGCCTTCTCGATCGACCAAGCGTCTTACAGAGCCCTTAAAGAAACCTCCTTCAAAGCATTCTGAAGCCTTGGAAGGGTTAGCTTCCGCCCACTGGGGAAGCAACTAGGGGCTAATGGGACTTAGGTTCCTTCAGGTCAACCTACAACAGACTAGGGCAGCCACGGCCGGACTACGGTATGGTACCGGGACCCCCGCAAGGCGGACTGGGAAGCCTACAGGGCAGACCTGGCTGTGGAACTGCGGGGGGTTAAGAGTACCATAAAAAATTCAATAGACCTCGAGATTGCGGCAGCCCAAAAGCGAGACGCAATCACCTCGGCCTATGACACCAACTGCCTCCTGAAAATGAGGGCCTCCACCAGGTACGTCCCGTGGTGGAACGAGGACCTCAGGCAAAGGAGCACGCAGGTTCGTAAGCTGTTTAACGCGGCCAAAAGGTCGGGAGCATGGGATGAATATAGACATTCCCTAACGACCTATAAAAAAAACTTAGGGACGCCAGGAAGGAGTCGTGGAGGAGGCACTGCGAGGAAGGGGAGAACACATCCGAGAGTGCTCAACTACACAAGATCCTCTCCAAGAGCACTCAGGCCAACTTAGGCTCCTTTAGAAGATGCACGCGAGGCTTTGCAAGCTCGGGGGAGGAAATTATGGAAGTATTACTTCAGACGCACCTCCCCAGCTGTAACATAATAAACCAATCACTTTCGGACTGGGAACACTCAGAAATAGAGGCGTCGTACAGGCGGGCATCTAGTAGACTGGACAGTCAATAGAGAGGTGATTACTTGGAGAAAAATCAGATGGCCCATTAAGAGCTTCAAGCCATTCAAATCCCCGGGATTTTATGGCATAATACCCATCATGCTCCAACAAGGTATAGACATACTGGCGCCAGCGCTTACCCTCATTATCAGGGCCAGCCTGGTTCTAGGGTACATTCCGAGGACATGGAGGCTAGCCAGGGTTGTATTTATTCCTAAACTTGGGCGTCCAACAGACCAGGCAAAATCTCTGAGGCCAATAAGTCTCATGTCCTTCTTGCTAAAAACAATAAAATAAAACTGCTCGACCGGCCCATTAGGGGCGGTGTACTGGAAGCATATCCCCTACACTGCGGAGAATATGCATACAGAGCAGGACTCTCAACAGAAACAGCACTGCACCAACTTGTGCTGAAACTAGATAATACGCTGGAGAACAGCGAGGTGGCGCTGTGGGCCTTCCTGGACATAGAGGGCGGCCTTCAGCAACACCTCATTCAGATCGGTAGCGGCAGCTGTCAGGGACCGTGGAATAGAGGAGACCTGCTGCAGGTGGAACGATTCCATGCTCAAGTACAGGGCGGTGTTCATCTAACTCGCGGGAGGGACTCTGCTAGGGTGGGTCGCGGCGGGGTGTCCGTAGGGGAACCTCCTGTCTTCCCTGGTCTGGCGCCTAATCGTGGACGGCCTGCTAGGGAAGCTCTTGGGAGGGGGTACGAGGTACAGGGCTATGCGGACGACATTGTCATCATAGTCCAAGGAAAGGTTACACAATCAGTGTGGCAGCGCATGCAGACAGCACTGAAAGTGGTGGAAAGGTGGACGGTTGGCCAGGGGCTCGTGGTGAGCCCCGAGAAAACAACCGCCATACCGTTTACAAGGATGAGGAAGTGGGAGAGCCACAGAACTCTCACTATACGGTAGAAACATCTCAATGGCTAGGGAGGTAAAATATCTTGGGGTCGTATTGGACTGTAAGCTAACCTGGAATGATCACGGTGAAAAAAATACTACGTAAGGCAGTTATGGCATCACTAGGCGGCTATATGGGAAAATGTGGGAACTAAGACCTAGTATGGCCCACTGGCTGTACACAAGGGTGGTCAGACCATCGTTAACATACGCGGAACTGGTCTGGTGGCCTAAGGTGACACAATTTAGTGCCAAACACAAACTAGGCAAGATCCAAAGGATGGCTTGCCTAGGAATCACAGGGGCCATAACTTAAACCCCAACAGACGTCATGGAGGTGTTGCTGGATCTGCCCCCACCCCCTACACTTAGTTATCATGGGGGAGACCAAGCTAGGACTATACGGACTAGCCTGCAATGGTAGACCAAAGATCAACCCAGGCTTCAGCAGCCACTGCAAAATTTAGGAGATCGTGAAGGGGTCCTTGCTTGAAATCAGGTCAGGCTTCGCAAGCCCGTGAATCTGCAGGGAAAACAATTGTACATTGGATATTCCCTGACCGCGAGGCATGGCAGGGGGAGACGCCGGGCTTACCACGGGACGTGCTCGTCTGGTTCACGGACGGATCCGGCGGGGAACGTAGAACGAAGGCAGGTGTTTCTTCGGAAGGACCGAGGGTAAGTCATACTATTTCCCTCGTATCCCATGCAACGGTGTTTCAGGCCGGGATGTACGCCATCCTGCACTGTATACGGGAGAACAAGAGGAGGGGCTACACCAACAAGCGGATCCTCATGGCCACAGACAGCCAGGCAGCCATTAAGGCCCTAGGTAGCCCACCGGTAAACTCCAGGTTGGTAAGTGAATGCCTAGACGAGACGAGCGACCTGGCTGGGCAGAATGAGGTCACCCTCTTTTGGGTGCCGGGTCACTCGAGCGTCAAAGGCAATGAATAAGCTGACAGTCTCGTGAAGAGAGTCATCAAAACCATTTATAGGACCAGAACCGGTTCTGGGCGTGACAAAGAGCACTGCCAGGGGATCCATTAAGTCCTGGGTCAGAAACAAACACAAGGTGTACTGAGCAGACTGTCCAGGTCACATACATGGAAAGTCAGTAATCGACGAACCCAGTTCAAAGAGAACTGTGGAGCTGCTAAATATTAGCAGATGACAACTCAGAAACATAACAGGTCTCTTGACGGGACACATGGCTGTCAAGAAACACCTGCATAAAATGAGGTGGTTCGAGGGGGACTTCGCATGCAGACTCTGCGGCGAGGAGGAAGAATCAGCCCAGCACATCTTGTGCGAGTGTAAAGCTCTGGACCGCAAAAGACAATTGATCTACGGTCAGTCTAGACCGGAGACAGAGCAATATAAAACTTAACCCTACCAATCGCTGTGCTGGTTAGTTCAAGGCACAGTAATTTTGAAATGGGTGGAGTAGAAAGGCTAAGGGCATGCACAATAAGCCAAAGGTTGCAGTGCTATCGGGGCGGCAAAGACGTGCACGAGCCCTGAAGGAGAAAAAGAAAAGAGTCACTTCTTAAATTTAAGGGTACATCTTTTTAACTTATCGGAAATTATCTCTCAAAAACAGGAGGTACCTACGTTGCTCCGTTAAGTCTGAGTGGCAGTTCAAATGGTCCCACAATACAATTTCCAAGAATGCCACACCAAAAGTTTATTCAAAATTCATGTTAAAAATGATATTCGCGGATAGCATGAGAAATTTCAATCGCATAGGTATGACTATTCCGCAACTTGAACATACCTCTTCTGGTGAATGGGGCTTCATCAGTAGATAAAATTGTCTTGTAGAACATTGAATCCTCTAAATAGCGTTCTCTCATAAATTGGAAAAATAGTAGTCTTCTTGGTAAATCCTGCGGCAAAAGCAGCTGAACTCGAGTGAAATGATATGGATGCAACTTTTATTTGCGTATGATTCTGGACACCGAAGATTTGCTTATACCCTTTGCTGCACTAACACGTCTCGTGCTGGTTTCCGCGTCTTCTACAATACAAACTATAATTTCGTCTTCCATATCAGCATCAATTACACTCGGTTTTCCTGCATTTCTGTTTTTGGGGTGAAATGAGTCAGTTACACGTAATCTATCGTACACTGCGTTAAAAGCCTTATGGTTTGGTTGCCTTCTATCAGGAGAAAACCCAAAATAGCGCTGTGCTGCTCTGCGCGAACAAAAATTTTCCTGGGCATAAAGACACACCATATCTCGCATTTGTGAATTTGAAAAATCGTTATGACGCGGCATTTCAACGCAAATAACAATAATAAAGTGACAATTAAGGATACTTGTTTAATGTCAGTAGATTTTAACAAGTGATAGTAAATAAGTTCCTAGTTGCTACCGTAACATACTAGCAACAAAGTAAGCAGAGATTTTTGGTTTTCATTGAAAAAGTACGTTTATTTTGAAAAAGGTCAACTTTTTCGACTTCTTCTTTATTTGTGCTCGAAAATGTGCATACAGGCTGGACAAAAATTATGACCATGTTAATGAACCAGTGTTCCTGTCGGTGGCGCCATCTAGCGGCAGTGGTGAAATTGATACCGTCATAGTATTACGCATTATGCCTGATAATACCATGCAACATTTGATAATGTTGAACCACCTACAAGATATTTGAAATAATAATTTTAAGAAAAATTATTTAAACACCCTGTAAAACGGAAACGAGTAACATTTTACTAAGGCATGTTGAGCCCAATATATATATATATATATATATATATATATATATATATATATATATATATATATATATATATATATATATATATATATATATATATAAGTGTCCCAAAAGTGGTAAATCAAACGTCACACGAAGATAGGCAGGCTCAAGTCCTTTCACAAAAACCCTATATGATCTTATCAAAAGGTTTACGGTTTTCAAGATTTAGTAGTCACAATCAGTATATCTAAAAGTAATTTACTGTTGACGATTGAAAGTAAATTTGGAAGTGAAATCAGGTAGCTAATAAATAAAAAGAACAGTTAGATACTGTCATTTAGTTCCTGTTTAAAATTTTAAAATGTTGTATTTAATAAGGAATGGTTAGAACAGATTTTTATCCGAAGAGAATATTGATATGGTTGGAAGCTGTTATGAATGTAGGCAATGATTGAAACATTAGATGGGAGAAGAAGGTAATTAAATTTTCGTACGTCAAAATCTGAAGTTAATAACTTTTGGAAAGCATACGTCAAACACATTTGGGCCAAAACGATTTAAATTATATCTAACAATTTATGTACAAGTCTCTGACTTCTTTATATGGACATGATGTATTATTATATACCAATAAAGCATTAATAATTAATAATTAATTAATTAATAATAATAATATATATATATATATATATATATATATATATATATATATATATATATATATGATGACATTGAAAAAAGTCATATGCATAATACCACGCGATAGAGGACATCAAAATGCAAAAAAATTCCTGTGCACTTATGTCCATAACCCTTTTGTTTTCGAGATACCGTTTTTTAAAATATTTTTTAAATTCATTTAACATTTAACTTTCTGTCTTAGATAATTTAATGTTCTACAAAAAGTTACTTTTAATTTGAACATGAACATCCCTGCGTCGTTTAGTCTTTTAGGTGACATTGGTCTGTTTCATTGTTAACAGGTATATCCATTATACATTATACATGATACATGATACATGATACATAATACATTATACATTATACATTATACATTATACATTATACATTATACATTATACATTATACATTATACATTATACATTATACATTATACATTATACATTATACATTATACATTATACATTATACATTATACATTATACATTATACATTATACATTATACATTATACATTATACATTATACATTATACATTATACATTATACATTATACATTATACTTTATACATTATACATTATACATTATACATTATGCATTCTGCATTCTACATTATACATTATACATTATACATTATACATTATACATTATACATTATACATTATACATTATTCATTATTCATTATACATTATACATTAGACATTAGACATGATGTATTATTCATCATATATTAAACATTGTGCATTATTCATCATGCATTATACATTATGCATTATGCATTATACATTATACATTATACATTATACATTATACATTATACATTATACATTATACATTATACATTATACATTATACATTATACATTATACATTATACATTATACATTATACATTATACATTATACATTATACATTATACATTATACATTATACGTTATACATTATACATTATACATTATACATTATACATCATACATCATACATCATACATCATACATCATACTTTATACATTATACATTATACATCATGCATTATACATTATACATCATACATTATACATCATACATTATACATCATACATCATACATTATACATCATACATTATACATCAAACATTATACATCATACATCATACATTATACATGATACATTATACATTATACATTATACATTATACATTATACATTATACATTATACATTATACATTATACATTATACATTATACATTATACATTATACATTATACATTATTTAATATTAAACCTACAATCGTGAAAGCAATGTTTTCTCAAGATTTTGAGCACCCTCTGCTCATCGCAGAGGCTTGAACTTTCTGGATTAATGTAAGGTTGAGCACGCAAAGCTTTTCATCTATACTATATTTCCGATATATAATTTATAACCCTATACAGAATACTTCAAGAGTTATAGACATTTTTCATAGAAATCTACTTATTACCACTTCCTGTTGAAAAAATTTTTGAATTACCTGTTACTCGAAATAAAATCTCTTCTTGTTCGGGAGTGATATTTTTGCACGCCCTAAAGTATCACGTTTTGGACGAAACAAACCAATTTCACATAATTTGTATTTGTAGAGATTTTTGCAATATTTGTGTCTTCTGTGTGAATCCTCTTATCATACATCTGCACGCATTACCTCCGTTAAAATTCGCTTTGCCATACAAGCAATCCATAGCTTCAATTTGTTCATAGTAAAAACAATTATGTCGCGATATATTTTAGGTAACCTTGTACGAAAGCTTATCAAAATAATAACTTATGACAACGAGTAGCGATTTTAACAAGAACAGTCAGGCACCTACCATTTGAAAACTATTACGAAGAATATGTTGTAGCTACTTATAAAATCTCAAATATAACGAAAATTGTTAATATAAGCATCATCTAACTGGTATACATTTTTTGTTAATTAAATATAAGTGTATACTATTTTCTAACTATTTCCTAGTGACGCGAGCGCCTATTTTTAAAAATTCAAGGGCACCGCAAGCTTCACCCTCTACGCGGTAGAGGCAAGTTGGGCATGAATTATTTTTTATCACTATGGAAAACCCATCTGTATTAATTTTTAGGACAATACGTCGAATACTTTTTTAGGTAGGGGAATGTGGGGCAAAGTGGACCCTCGGGGCAAAGCGGACTTCTCCCACCACGCATAAAAGAAAAATCCGCGCGCGACCACAGTTAGCACGTCTTGAAACTCACGCCGAAACCGTATTGTTAGTATGCTTTCGACAGCAGCCGCGTCACAACCCTGCGCGTCCTTGAATGCCTAAGTTTTTCGTGATCTGTGATGCAATATTTAGTGTTTACAAAATAAGCGATAATAAGGTATGTTTTTGGAGTTTTTAAGTTGTTAATGTGTCTTTGAATTGTTGAATTTGTAGCTAGAAGTTATCATCAGTAACTTTTTGGTAGACAGTTCCATTCTTTTTTTAACGGCTTTTTTGTTCTAAAATGGCCCTGCGGGGCAAAGCGGGTTTTTTCAGCGGGGCAAAGTGGTCAGTGGCCGCTTTGCCCCTATACCTCAAGATTATTTGTTAAAATTTTTGTGTAGCTTACTATAGTGTTGTGAAACCAGCATTTAGACACTCAGCATGACGTTTTCAGCTACATATTATGTTTTAACAATCTTTTGTACCAATTTTTATATTACTTATACCAGTTTTAAACTGCATATTTTTGATTGTTTTAGTTTGAAAATGGTACGGAGCTATAAACGAAAATCAAACCAACAATCTTGGTCCGAAGAGGCTATGGCAAGGGCTATAGATGACGTAAGAAACAAATCCATGCCTATTAAAAAAGCAGCTTTAACCCACCAGGTGCCTAGAACCACTTTAAGGCGCCATTTGAATAAGAACGAAATGGAGCCAAACGATGCAGCAAAAAAAAGTTGGGACGATTCACCACAACTTTTACAGCCGAACAAGAAACGGAATTAGCCAATCATATCCTAGAAATGGAAAGTCGACTTTTTGGACTTGGGACCACCGATCTGAGAAGGCTGGCGTTCGAGTATGCGGAGAGAAACAATATTCCTAATACATTTAACAGAGAAAAAGGTTTAGCTGGGCGCGATTGGATTTATAATTTTTTAAAGAGGCGCAAAAATATTTCTTTGAGGTTGCCAGAACCCACATCACAAGCAAGAGCTACAGCGTTCAACAAAGACAATATTTCAAAATTTTTTGCGCTTCTAGGAGAAATGTTGGAAAACATAGTTTCTTACCAAGTCGGATATTTAATTGTGATGAAGCAGGACTACTGACAGTACCAAACAAACCATCAAAAATATATTCTTTAAAAGGAAAGAAACAAGTTGGAGCACTGTCGTCAGCGGAGAGAGGGACCCTTTCTACATTGGAAGTTTGTTTTAATGCTGCGGGCTTTTATGTTCCCCCTTTAGTAATTTTTCCGAGAGTGCGAAGATCTCCTCTTCTTGAAAAAGGCTTGCCTCCAGATTCAATTGCTGCATATCATCAATCAGGATGGATGCAATCTGAAATATTTTCAGGTGTCTGGTTCAAACATTTTTTAAAGTATGCTAAACCCACCAAAGAAGATCCGGTCCTATTGGTATTAGACGGGCATGCAACCCATACCAAAAATTTGGAATTTGTGGAAATGGCGCGAGCCAACAATGTTATAGTTCTACCCCCACATACATCTCATCGACTGCAGCCGCTCGACGTGACTTTTATGCGACCTCTTATGACATATTACGAACAGGAGGTAAAAAAGTGGCTGGTGAATAATGCAGGAAAACTGGTAACCATTTACGAAGTAGGTGATCTTTTTGGCAAGGCATTCCAAAGAGCTGCTACTACAGAAACGACTTTGAATGGGTTTAGAGCCACTGGAATCTATCCCTATAACCCGAACATATTTCCAGAATATTTATTCAAACCCTCGGAGACCACAGATAAACCTGCACCTCAGAATGAAGAAACTCAACTTCAGAACGAAATGGCACAATCTCGGAACGAAGAGATAACATGTCACAACGAAGAAGTTGAGGCTGAGAGTACACAAAAGCGTTCTGCATCACCTCAACCAGGTCCAAGCACTAGATCATCTCCACCATCTACTCCAGTTGAGACAGTAAAAAAAAGCGTCGGCAAAGATAACTGCGAAAACCTGAAACAGCTTTATTTTTCTCCAGAGGATATTCTGCCACTTCCAAAGGCTGGACAACGTGAACAAAAGAGATCAGTGAAAAGAGGAAGAACAATGATACTAACAGCAACTCCCAATTATGAGGAACTCAAATCTGCAAAAGTTGTTCAACCAAAGAAAGCTAACACCGTTAAAAAACAAATAGCCAAACAACTACCAAAGAAGATAGTTACTGAAAATGACTCCTCATCTGAGAGTTCTGCTGATGTGGAATATACTGAATCGGGCAATTCAGACAGTGATATTGAATATTATCCAAAAACATCTAGATTTAAGATAGAAAAAATAAACATTCGAGATCTGAATATAAACGAATTTATTTTGACGGAATTGGTTTCAGATAAACAAACCAAAAAACAATTTGTAGCTCAAATTATAAACATAGAAGAAAATTCTGCTCAGGCTAAAAAAATACAAGTGAAATTCCTACGACAGTATAGACAGAGTAAAAATGTTTTTATATTTCCAGACGTAGACGATATTAGTGATATCTTTGAGTGTGAAGTAGTGGGAAGAGTGGGAAGAGTTCATATTACAAATCTGAGGCATGGGAAAATGCAGATTATATGAATATGGGTTTTTATTTTGGTATTTAAAAAAGTATTAAAGCATTTGTGTTTGTGTTATGTTCTTTAATAGTTTATCATTTTAGAAATAAAGTTTATGTCGTACCGTTCTTTAAATATTATATTCATATATATATATATATATATATATATATATATATATATATATATATATATATATATATATATATATATATAACATGTAGGAAAAAGTTTGTTTGTTTCATATATTTTCTTATTCTATGATTTTAAGAATAAAGTTTTGGTTGTATTGTTCTTTAAATAATGTCTCATGTTTATTCCCCCTATTTGAGTTTCTACCGTTGACATGGAATTAAAACTTTAAATTAAATTATACATGTGTTTTTTAAGTTATCACCAGTTTAACCTCCTTATGTCCACTTTGCCCCATACGTCGGTCCACTTTGCCCCACATATGGGGCAAAGTGGGCACTTTTGACTTAAAAACAAAACCTGATATGAAATAGGTTTACAGTAACAGCAAAAATAAAAGGTAATTAAACTAGATAGATAAGGTGGGCCTTAATTAAGAGGTGCAACTTCTGGAGAAAAATGTTGAAAAAATGAAATATGATAATGTTTATAAGCTTAGGGGGGCCGCTCTGCCCCACATTCCCCTATAGCAAAAATCCAAATTCAAGTAAATTCGTCTAAATCGTATTACTTTGATGCCACGACCGTACTGCTGCTGTGTGTACTATTACTTTTGACCACCCTGTATATGTTACAAAGTGCATATTTGTATACAATAACAATATCTTATATGCTTCATATTATTACCTTAGCGAATCCATACTATAGAACATTCATTGAATAGCAAGAGAAATTCTAAACACATCACTGGAAAATAACAATATAGGACTTTCTCAAAGTGACTGATTAATGTTTTAGATACAAAACATCCATGAGAAAATAGCAGATGCTGCAAAATATGAAATACATTCGACATGTCAACGGTGGCATTTCTAACAGCCGAATAAAATTTAGCTAAATATGACTTTAAAATGATAATGTAAAATGACAAACAATAATTAAGCTATATTATGGCTGTATAATTTCATCTATATAAATGTCATAATAAACGTCAGCAATTATTGACACCTATATTCGTAACTCAAAATTTTTATGTTTTAAGGCGACCGCTAATATATAGTATAGATGATTTGTAGTCAGATCTAAGAATTTTTAGAGCTATGGTTTGCCAGGACTAAAAGAAGAAATTCTTTAAATCAGCGCGAACTAGGCCCCCCAGAAACCATGCCCTGGGTCAGTTTCAATTTATACACACACACACACACACACACACACACACACACACACACACACATATATATATATATATATATATATATATATATATATATATATATATATATATATATATATATATATATATATATATTTGTGTGTCTGTGTGCGTATGTATGTATATGTATCACACCCATAACTCAAAAAATAGTAGGCTGCTTTTGATAAAATTTGGTAGTTACCTACCTTTTGTAAATGGCTTGAACAACTTTGTGTAGAAATTTGTGAAAACTAGTAATCTTTAAATAAGGCTTCCATAACCAATGCGGTTTATGAATGGTAATATTGCAAGAAATGTAATTTAGAAGGTTCTTGATTTATGCGACAACTCTTACTATTGTCATTTGATTAAAATATTTGCAAAAATGAATCTATCACTTATTACAAATAAATAACTGAAGACCATTATGTGACATCAACCGTTTAGTATATTTCTCATTGAATGTCACGTTGCTCTCGCAGTTAAGCTATTTGCACAATTTCAAAATATGTGTTCAAATCTCAGTGGTGACTAGATTTTCTTTTTATTTTATTTTTTTACTTTTAGTGTCTTTGAACCGATTTAAATGTTACCTGATCAGATTATATAATGCATACCTATTTGTAAGGAAAAACAATTGACATCGTTCACCGTTTTCGAGTTATTTCAATTGTTTTGCAACTGTTCACGTTTTTGGCATATATCAAAAATTATGATACGGCGTTTTTTTCAAATCGAACAACTTGTATGCTATTTCAATTTTACAGCTTATGTAATTAGAATTTTATGTATTTTATCAGCAAATTTTCCTGTAAAATATATCAGTCTGTTTTCACAGACATATTTATTTGTTAAATTGTGGGTTAATACGTAATGTTTAATAGGTTATTGTAAAAAAAGATGCTGGCGAATTCACATGAAAAATCTGTTTTCGAACTTCCATAAAAAGAAATTTGTTAGCAATTATCGTGTCACAAATGTTTTAGCTAATTTTCGTAAAAAGACTTTTATACTAATTTCGTGTAACATTACTTCAGACAATTTTTGTAAACAAAAATGGCAAATTTTCGTGAAAGCGCTTTCTTGGAAATTTTGATAAAACTTTTTTTGGAATTTTTGTCAAAAAGCATTTGGTGAATAATTATATCTTGGGAAGTGTAGTTTTTGTGTAAATTGCTTGAATTGGTTCGTTAGTCCAGAAAATCGGACCAGTGTTTTCGGGACAATTTAATTTATTTTCGGAATTTTCTAAATATTTTTTCAAACAATAAAGTTATTTCTATGAAATGTGGTACACGGTTTCTACTATAAATGTATACTTCTACTAAATTTGATGTCGTTTATCAAACAAACGGCATACTTAGAATTATGAAAATTGTTATGAAAATTCACTACCATAACGGGCTTGCTGAGCCCACTAAGTAAAGATTGACCTAACCTGACCTGTGATAAGCACTGATAAGTACACTTGGAGAACCCAAATCACAACAACACATCTTTTTTAAAAAGCCCTGACTGAAATTCTAGAACTTTTTCACCCTCTGATGAACTTTGTTAGTAAAACGATCCTCAGGTTATTTAAAAAAATATGTGTTGTGGTGATTTGGGTTCTCCAATTGTACTTAGTTCTGAGCCCAGATTTTTTTTGTCATATTGTTTCATCTTTTGTGGATTATTGCCATATTTGGTCATAAAATAACGAAAAAAAAAACACAACAGAAAATTAAAATAAAGCGATGGTTATATTTAACTCAAGTATATAATAGTTCCCTAATGAATGTCATTGCTGGAATTCACACTGGGCCTTATTTGACATAACTTGTCTTTTTAACCCAAATAGTCCAAATGTAAGTCATTTAATTTTGAGGTTGAGTTTTAGTGATGGAATCTCAGGAAAATCCTCAAAAAAATTTTTTTTTGTGTATTTTCACCGATATTTTCGTCAATTTTTGTACTTTTTGAAACAATAAAGTTATTTTAATGAAATATGGTACATGGTTTCTCTAAGGATTATATATTCTGCTAAATTTGATGTTATTCATAAAAAAATGTATTCAACATTAAAATCATTTCTATGAAAATTCGCTATTATAACGCACTGCGTCCATACTTTTTATTCAATATGTCATGACAGATTATTTTCTAAAACGCATGGAAAATATGTGCCTAATAATTATAATTATGTCTTGACCGGTATAAAAAGCTTTATTTAACTACAAACAAATTAAATCATATGAAGATAATTTAGACATCTGTATAACCTACTGGGATGTGCGATTTTCACGTTGTCAAAAAGAGACATTTCAGCGAGATGTGCGACAGAACAACTTATTAGGCATACCATATGAGATTTTTACAAAGTGGTTCCGCATTGAAACCTGCAGAACATTACAAAGTGGGTGTGCCTTATGCTAAGTGTGAAAACGATAAGGGGGTCAGTTGAGAGACTCGACCTTCCCGTTTGCATATTTCCCCGGTAAAGCACTGATCTTCACCAGTGAAACCAAAAAGAATTCTTCAGTCTTCTGCAGACAGTGTTAGTGGGTGCTTGATCAGTGCCTTCACTCTCTCCGTTGTGGATCTTGTGTCTCTACAAGCTCAGACAGCCATGCACTGGGTAATTATTACTCAATTAATTTTACTAACATTGAGATAATGGCACATTAAAACAAAAAGCGATCTAACAAAAAGTGACTCGTATGTGTTAATTGAATCAATTAATAAAAACAATGGTTTGTGGCGTGTGTAAATGGTGGTTATCAATCAGCTACGTGCTTCAAGTGTTGAGAAAGTTTTATAACTTTTCTTCGGATCTATTCGATTATACATATGTTTAAAAGGATACTTATGGATAAATAGCGTTGATTTTATGGCTTATTTGCTTCCTCGAAAAGAAAGTGACAATGTGTGAATTGTTTTCATTTGTGATGTGAATTTCAATGAAGCGTCTTATGACATAAAATAATTCAATTTACAAGGATATATTGAACGCAAAGTGGTTATAAAATTCTGTAGTTACAGATTTTACTTTCTAAGGCAATCAAATGTCAAAGAAAATTGGCGAACATTATTTTAGAGTTACTGAGATTGTTTAATACACCTTTCAAAAATCCTATTCACCACAACATAATTTGAATCAAACAATCTTTTCACTGACAGGGTGACTTAGTTATTCTTATGCTAAATTCAAATTCGTGAACGAATCGATCAACAGGCCTAAAATCATTTTGTGGTTAATTAAATTCCATCAAAATGCTCATAACAGTTTCATATCTTTACTTTTTCAATTGAGATGGTTATTTGATAATTATTCTCGATCAAACCGATACGGTTGCAAAATATATAAAATGCAACTAATAAAATTAATAATATACAAGGGTATATTGATATTTGGTTAGCCTAGAAAGTTTACAGTAAGCAAAATTTAGTTGCTATGTTGTGAATTTTCAATTTACTTCATGGACAGCTTACGATAAATCGATTGCTGATAGATAATTATTAATAGATTATTTACATTTAAACTACCCAACCTGGTGACGTGGGTTAAAAATGATGTCTTTTTCACAATTGCTCTATTTTTTTGCTTCATATGTTACATACTCCCGGTACACCACTTCCCCTGCAGCTACATACTTTTATCTATTTCTCAGATTACCTTCCGCTGTATTTCTGTGAGGGGATGGGGTAGATCCGCTATTTCCTCATGGTGGTTTTTCTTCCCCTCCTGCATACCTACAACACTCAATGCATAAATCACACACAAACATTATTGGAGACAACCCCCAAGAAAGTTAGGTGACCTAGGACGAATAGAGGTGCTGTGTAGGGTAGGCAGGGTTTAGAGGAGGTGTGGTTACAAAATGTAATAAAAGGCAGCTTTTTGAGGTCCAACTGAGCTTTTTTGCATTTTTCGCTCATGTTTCCTTTTTATTCTTCACCGCCCAGCCCTCCGTATTTACTCCTAGTGCCGTAACACTCGTGAAGGTTGTTTGCAGAAAATTTTTCTCGTGGTCTGTGCATCCAGAGGGAAGGGGTTCTAAGCATGTTTCTGAACAATTTTTCCTAAAGACCATCTGTGAACTAAACTGCAGATTTATTTATGATGTTTTATATGTAGGCTGTCAAAGTTTAGCACCCAAAAGTTGTATATTGACAGAAAAGTAAATTTTTGAAGACGCCATATGTGGGAAAAAGCGATATTTTGATAAAAAAAGAGGTTTGGTCAGGTATTAGGTACATATCTATTTTTGAAAGTGTTATCGGGTAAATAAATTTATGTTGATATGGTAGTAACCTTTGTATGTTACTACTTAGAAACTGGACTAAGGAATGTAAAAGAAGAACATCAAGTGTCAAAAACGAGTTGGTACCGCTTTGGAAAACCAATTTATATGAACACTTAAAAAACATTGACTATGTCCACTAAACGGTCTTTGAAGATTGATTGATTGCACTAACACCTATAGCAGAAACACTGCACATTTTTTATGAACATGTGATCACATCACGACTTGGAAATACGAAATCTTTTGAAAAAATGGATTCCAAAATGCTTTAACGCTGATTTAAAGCGCGATTGTTTGACAATGTCAAAAAAAAAATATGCCAGCATCTTGAAGAAAGTTTATTACACTTTTTTAGCTCACCTTGTCACTATTGTCGAAACATGGCATCACCACTATGATCCAGAGTTTCAAGAGCAATCGAAAGAGTGGAAGCATTCTGTTCTTCACGATTCAAAGAATTATGTGGTCAAAAGTTGGCTAGCAAGGTTCTTGCTTCAGTCTTATGCCACAAAGATGGGACATTTCTGTTGGATTTCCTAAGACAAGGTAGAAATGCCACGGAAGCATACTATAGTGAGTTACTGACTAAACTACGCAAGTAAGTTGTGGAAAAACTACGCAAAAAGCTGGCCTAAGGTGTGCTCTTTTTGCAAGACAACGCCTGTGTTGTTGGTCGACTGCAAAGAACTGATAAAGTTGTTTTTAAATTTCCTGACCATCCACCCTATTCCGCGGATTTAGGACTATCAGACTATTATTTATTCCCAAAGCTCAAAAAACAATTGAAAGTTAAACCATTTCCGATAAACAGCATATATGCCGTTAAGAAGTCGTTTGAAGACCAGGGTAAAATTTTTTAAAGGTTTAGAATTTCTTTATGAACTTTCTGCTATATGTCCAGGTCTATGATGGGTAAGTTATGTTCAATTAATGAAATTTTAATTGGTTGGCCACCCACCCTATCTTTCGGATTTAGAAGCACCAGACTATGATTTATTCCCAAAGCTCAAAGAAAATTGGAAACAGTAACGATTTTCGATAAACAACATAAGTGCATTTGAGGAGTTGTTTGAAAACCAGGTTAATATTTTTTCTTGAATGATATATAATTGGTTTATAAACCTTCTGCTAAATGTCTATGTATTAGAAGAATGAACACAAAAAAGGGTCCTATATGCCATGTGATTTTTAATTTTTCAAAAGCAATTCTACGGTCAAAATTTGTACTTGTCTGAATATTCATTCAACCCAAATTGGATATACAGAGTAATTTTCCTTTAGAAAATGATGTTATCCAAACTTGTCAAAATACAAAATTTGCTTTTTTGAAAATGAAGCAAAATTGTGATAAGATTTGTTCGTCGTGAATAAGTTTAATGTGAGAAAATTATCTTTCCTCATTGTTTTCTCGAAAAAATCGTGATTTACGATATTTGAAATTCTTTAAAATTCCATACAATAGGACGTATTTTAAAAAGTAATTTTTTCGCATGTGCAAACTATAAATATCCAAAACTAAAAAATTCAAACTGTTAATTACCTTTTAAATTAGCGAACACTAATGTCACACAAACTAAAACTGTTTAAATCAACTAAGCATATGGTTCATAGCTATCTAATATTTTTTTACAGCTTAAATGACTTTAAAATGTGAATTGATTTAAAAAATCATGTTAATGAAACAAATGTACCTAAATGAATATTGATAGATTCTTCGAAAAAGTTGTTGATTAGCAACGGGTAGAATAAAGCTTCTGGAAGCCATTTAAGTAAGCCTGCAATTTCGATAAAAAGTATTTCTCCGGGAAATCAACTTAAACCAAAAACATCAAAATAATTTACAGTTTCCCTGAATAATGAAAATATTTAAAGGACTATTTAAAAGATTATATTTTGTTTTAAGTTTTGCATATTTGTAGCTTGCACATACAAAAAAATACTTTCAAAATAAATTTTAGTGTGTGAAATTTTCATGGTTCAAAAATTCAAACCCACATTATTTTGTGAAAATGATAAAGGAAAAGGTATTTTTACACCTTAAAATATTTGAGATAAAAGTAACACACTACAAAAAAATTGCACCGAAATCCTGTTAGATTTCCGAAAAATAATAAATTCTTTATTTTGAAGAAGCCATTGTTAAACTAAGGAAAAAAATTGGGTGTATCTGTTTGGGATTAAATAGGTATTCTGAAGCGCAGAAGCCGTAATTTTTTTTTTAAACAAAAATAAAAATTGTTTCCAAGGTGAAGACATTTTGGCGATCACTCTATATATATATATATATATATATATATATATATATATATATATATATATATATATATATATATATATATATATATATGTATATATATATAGTTGTAACACCAAGAGACCAAATGATAGTTGCTTTTATCTTTTTATCTGCTGTTATTTTATTACTAGAATTCTATTGATACCTGCTTATAAGGAACTATCATTGATATAATGTCAAAACTAAACAACAATATCAGTTACCTAACTTAGATTTAATACACTTTCCTAAAAAAAAATTACCCGAGGGAATTTTAGATTAAACTAACCTGATAATAAGAAATTTGATTGGCACCACATTGTAACATTGTAAAATCATAAAATAGCATATATATATATATATATATATATATATATATATATATATATATATATATATATATATATAGTAACAAACAAACAAATAAATTCATTATTTCTGAAATTGAGAGTTTTTCGAAAAAATCCTCCATCGTTGTTCGAAATATTACGTCACTGACAATTTTTTTAAATGGCAACTCCCAATTTCGACTATGATTACATTAGCGTGAGTATGTAGGTTAGACAAAAAAAGAAGAAGAAGAAAAACGATTTTAAATTACAAAATACTAAATTTAATGATAATAATTATGTAAAAAATCAACGAAATTAAATGTTCAAATTGTGCACCGTTGCCTGCCTGACAGTATCCAAGACGATTCATAAATTATTTTTGAACATTATCAATAACCTCAGCATGTTCTAAATTCTCCGGTCTATTAACGTATAACTTGCTTTTTAAGTATCCCCACAATAAGTAATCTAGGGGTGTAAAATTTGGCGATCTAACTGACCACTCAATCGGCCCCCTTCTCCCTATTCAGCGATTCGGGAACACCACATCTAAATAAGCACGGACAGGTGTTGCATAATGGAGAGGTGCACCATTATGTTGAAAGAAAATGTAATTTCTCGGAAGATCACGTTTCTTCATATCTGGATATGAAATTATTAGTTGAGGAATAAGGTCGTCGCGAAAAAAATCCAAATGTTTTGCACCAGTAAGATTCACAGAAATAGGGACCCAGACTTCTTGCGTCGACTATGCCGCTCCACACATTAACCCTCTGAGGACGTTGAGTGTGATACTTCATCATCCATCGGGGATTCTCGGTAGCCCAATAACGGCAGTTTTGCCTATTGACATGGCCGTTCAAAACAAACGTAGCATCGTCAAAAAAGTAGGTTTTTTACTAAATTATTATCATTAGTGCATAGTTCTTGGATTTACTCGCAGAATTGATTTCGCCGCTAAAATTCGTCTTCAGATAGCTCGTGAAAAAGGTATACCTTATAATGATGATAGTTTGCTTTTTTGATAATTTTGTGAACTGTTGAATGTTGTAAATTTAGGAAGATCCCGAACATGCCCAAAGTTACGGTATTTAGACTTAATATGCTTTGGCTAATGGGAGGCCGATGAATTTTATTGAACAATTTAACTACTTCTTTTTGGGTGCGCATCCTGTCTCCAAATCCGATCATGCAAAAAATTTCAATTCGTTCTCGTTCAGTTAATTTAACTATTATTTTATCAAATGACAAAACTCACTACTCAATAAACACTTCAAACACACTGCTTTCGCCAAACAAAAGCTAAGAACTAAAGAGATAACTCAAAAAAACCGAAAAAACTATTTGCCGAAGTACGATTTCAAGTTTTTATTTGACAGCAATAAAAAAACATTCCTGGTCTCCTAGGCTCCTTTTAGGCAGCCATAATTTTTGCCGATGTATACGTAGAATGACAAG
This sequence comes from Tillus elongatus, assembly GCA_964006375.1. Lineage (NCBI taxonomy): Eukaryota > Metazoa > Arthropoda > Insecta > Coleoptera > Cleridae > Tillus > Tillus elongatus. Next base: position 183,147,231 of record OZ023262.1, on the reverse strand, counting down.
CTCTTTCAAATGGCGTGCGTGGTCAAAATTGGTGGTTGCCATTTAATAAAATTGTGGGTGACGTTATATCTCGAACAACGATGACGTCACAAATATGGGTCGTATCTTAAAAAGTGTCTTTGTTTAAAATATAATTGACCTGTTAAAGGATTTTTTGAAAAACACTCATTTGCAGAAATAATGAATTTATTCGTTAGTTTTCGAAAGCACTATATATATATATATATATATATATATATATATATATATATATATATATATATATATATATATATATATATATTAACTAAACAGGATTGATAACATATATATATATATATATATATATATATATATATATATATATATATATATATATATATATATATATATATATATATATTCAAAAGTCGAGAAGTGTGCATTTTTTCTACGAAAATTCGCTAATACGAATGAATGAAGTTCAAGATAACCTGGTCGCCAAATTCAAATTAATACCTAAAGCCTAGGTGTGCCCGAGATGTTGTATGATACTCTCAATGACTTGATCACAAAGAAAATATTCGTATTCCTGTACCCATAAACTTCTGAAACGTTATATTACTCGAGTTTTAACGAACAAATGTCAATTTTCACCACACCACCCCTCATTTATCCCCTACCTCCTCAAGCGATCTTCCTCAAAAACAATTCGAAGCGTTCCTTTGTCGGTGGCTAACTGGATACCATATTTGAAGATGATATCTTAATTCGTTCGAAAGTTATTGCGCCTACTAAGAGGCACGCGTACAGGCCGACAGACCGACCGACATATCGACCGACCGACATACCGACAGAGACAGACCGACACACAAAAATGATTCGTTCCAAAATCAGGTTTTGTAAATGTTTTCAGAGTTTTTACGCCGTTTTAGCAAAAAAAAATATTCGAAATTTCTGTCACCGATATTGCACCCCGACATATTCAACCCCTAGTTTAATTTCTGCACAGAATACCAGATGTTTTATGAAATTAAAAGTTTTCTAATAAGCAAACCCTAAAACGTTATATTACGCGAGGTTTAACGAAGAAATGTCAACTTCCACCAAATCACCCCCTGGATCGATTTTACCCAAAAACAATCCAAACCGTTCGTTTGTCGGGTGCTAACTGCATACCGAATTTGAAGACGATATCTTAATTCGTTCTAAAGTTATTGTGGCTACAAACAAACAGACATACATACCGACAGACCCAACAAATTAGTTTCGTTCCCAAATCATGTTTCCTATATGTTTTTACACCTTTTACGACGTTTAAACAAAACAAAAATTGAAATTTTTGTCGTCGATGACTTACTTCCTCACGTATTGACGATGTGGAAGAAATTATGGGGAAACATTAGCTTTTAATTAAATAAAAACACTTAGTGAAAAGACAACAGCATTTAAAGAAGTTTTCTTAAGTTAAGCTAATAGGTATTATCAGAGGCATACATGTAATTTTATATTTTTTACTTACGTAATTACTTATATTATTTATTGCATGTTGCATTACATAATAAAATGAATACCTATCATCCGTAGAAGCATTTGAAACTCCGCACTAGATTAGTCTATTCGCCAAGACGGTGCGTTTTTGCTGGGACAATACTGTTGTCATTTGTTCACAGGAAAAAATTAGATAACCGACTAATTCTGTTTCTAACCTTTAGTAGAAATTTCACAATGCTTGGTAATATTATCAAATTTCAGAATGGGAATCATGGAATAATCATTTACTATTTGCTACTGAGTTAAATTTTCTTAAAACATTAATATTCTATATTACGTTTAAACTGTTAAATTACGTGCGCTAACTCTTTGATTGTTCTCGCTCTGATTTTGTGAAACCATTCCAGAAGCGAAACGATTCTTTTGTTGGCTACACAGATGTTTATTTTTTTCTATGTAAGGGGTTTAGAGACAAAGCAGACATCAAATATACTTTGATGACTTCCTTTGGACCCATTTCAGCCAACACGTTGAACATTTCAAATACCAGTGCAAATATAAAAGTGACATTGAACCTTACAATCGTCACGTGATTTAAGGCCTAAGAAGAAAATCTGCTTCAGTATTTTCGGGTTGTCATGGTTGACTGTGTGACCAAGATTAAGCAGTAGCAGATAATTATTATTCGACGCTACTGATTACTCTATGGAAAAAATAGGATAAGAAGGCGAGGAAAGCTATACAAAGTAGTTTATTTTTGTAAATGTATTTTTTGATGTATTTAGGTATTTAATCACTCCCCCTTATTTACCAGATCTGGCTCTCTATAACTTTGCGCAACTGAAAAAGTTTAGAAAGTCTAAAAAATTTCTTGTGTCAAAGTGGTATTGTTGAGATTTGGTTTTCAAACCAAGGTAAAAATTATTTATTTAAAAATCCTGAGGCGTTGCAGATTCTCTGTAATAAATGTATATATATATATATATATATATATATATATATATATATATATATATATATATATATATATATATATATATATATATATATATATATATATATATATAATCGATTCAAGAATGAGGGAAAATATCAGTGAATGAAGGAATGTTATTTAATTTGCATGTTCAATTTTTTTCCCTCCATTTCCATACAATTTATAAAATCTTTGCTCCACTTCAGAGCGAACACTTCGAAGCATTTCGGGCGTTATCTGTCGACGTTTTTTACAATTTCTCGTTAATAGTATTTTCTTTTATGATTTTTCGTGTACCTCTTAATCGATTCATCTTTCTTACCTGTTTTACTTAGCGCCGCCGTAGCCGTGTTGGAAAGTCTACCGAAACTTCCCAATTCGGTCGCGGGGGACGACGGTTCGAGACTCACCGGCAGCGGACGATTTTGCAACTCACTTCTGTCGTTGAGATCGAGCTTAAGGTGGAGAGTAGGTTAGTTTAGATGAGCAAAAAGTGGCGGCATTGACCTAATTGCCAGTAAGCATATTACCTTTTACCTTTACCTGTTTTACTTTAAACGGTACAAGTAGATATGCCGTAAAATCATCACAAAGTCAATTGAATTCCAATTTATGAAAATGGTTTATAGAATTGCTGAAAAAGTGAAATATACAGTTTGATCTACAAGAATGACAACTACGCACAACAGGCAGCACAGATTTGTAATGATTGTCATCCTGAGAAAAACACTTCACATCGGTACGTCCTGGATTTAATGTATAACTTTTGGGAAACTTGGATCGGTTGCAAACAGAAAGCATCAACGTGAGGAGGTCGTATGTAATGACGGTAATTAGGTATCGGTCCTGGGTCATATAGCAATGAAACCAAATTTGAGTCTTAGGAAACTTACAAATACTTCAGGAATTTATTTAGCTAGTTGCCGATGAATCTTAAAAAGTAATTAGTATCACCCATACAAAATTAATTTGGTACAGGAACTTAATGAAGATTATCCTGATCCAGTGCTGTGAAGAAATGAGCGATCGTGCCACAAGGAATACAACCTTTTTATATTCAATCTGTTTTTCCGATGAATGTACGTTCCAACTGGATAGCCAAGTCAAGCGCCATAATTGTCGCTACTGGAGTGGTGAAAATCCAAGAATTTTTTATGAAACTTATACGCAGCATCCGGGGAAATTGAATATTTGGGCGGGAATGCCTGGAGACCACCTCATAGGGCCTTTCTTCCTACCGGAAAATCTGGGTGGAAACCTGTATCTGAAGCTACTAGAAACGCATATCTAGTTGACGATTATGGAAGCATTGGAAAATAACAACGCTGTGACATGAGAGGATGTGTGGTTTCAGCAAGATGGTGCTCCATACCACATTATGCCGTAGCTATGCGTGATTTTCTTAATCAGAACTTTTCAAATTACTGGATAGGACGGAGAGGTTCAATTGTGTGACCTCCCAGATAGCCATATTTAACACCCTTAGACTTTTTTCTATGGGACACTTGAAGTAAAAAATGTATGAAACACGAACAAACTCACTTGAAGAGCTTCGTCGAGGAATTGTTGAAGAATGTCGTCAGATAACGCCCGAAATGGTTATAAATGTTCGTTTGGAAGTAGAGCAAAAATTTTATCATTGTATGGAAATTAAGGGAAAACAATTTAAATATTTAATTGAATAACATTCTATTATTACTTGATATTTTTATTGCCAAATTGAAAAAGTCGTATTTTGTCATGAGCTAAATTGAGAAAGCTCTAAAAGGAGGTAGATGTCACTGAACATAGTGTGCTATTTAAATTTTAAGGCTACATTACGCCCCTGCGTAAGGGGTAGTTTCCAAGACAGTAAAACTTACGCCACTATATCTCCCCCTTGCAAGCAAAGTCGACGTGACTCGGCTTTTTTTTCTTTTCTTTTTTTTTAAATTCCGTTATTTTCCAGTTGGGAACTTTTAATTGGCACAGCCTGTATATATAAATATACCGTATGCCTTTACAGTCAGTTAAAAAATTGTGTTGTATGTCTGCGTAATTCATATCGCGTTTATGTTAAAGAAAATATATTAAGTTTCATGTTGAGTTTCAAATTTCTTGCTCGTATAGTAGGCTGAAATGCTAAATACGTTCTCATAATTCTTATGCCAAAACGACGACATAAAATGAAAAAAAATTTAAAGGAATGATAGTAGTTGAGACCTAGACTATGAAATGGAAAAAAAAAGTGAAAACAAAGAACATTATTTTATTTAAAAAAATCAAATGCAAAAAAAGATTAGAAAGATAAACAAAAATATATATTAAGAAAAATAAATGGAGCTACGTAGAAGTTTGGGTGAATGAAAAAAATGTGTCATGTACAACAGGTTAAGTTAGTTATATAATGACCACATGGCCGTACAAAAATAACTAATTCAACATTTCTGTGGTTAATGGAATTAAATTGGAATTAAATTCCAAAGCTAGTTTACTGAACTAGACTATAATAGACTATAATACATACATACACACACACACACACACACACACACACACATATATATATATATATATATATATATATATATATATATATATATATATATATATATATATATATATATATATACATATATACATATATATATATATATATATATATATATATATATATATATATATATATATATATATATATATATATATATATATATATATATATATATATGCAGTTGTAACATAAAGATACCAAATGAAATTGGTTTTTATCTTTTTATCTGCTGTTATTTTAAATGTCACAGGATTCTATCTCATTACTAGAATTCTATTGATACCTGCATATAAGGACCTATCATTAATATAATGTCAAAACTAGACAACAATATCAGTTACCTAACTTAGATTCCAGATTCAATACACTTTCCAAACAAAAATTTGACCCTAGTGAACTTAAGATTAAACTTACCTGATAAAAAGAAATGTGATTGGCAGCCCATTGTGTAATCATAAAATAGCATATCTGCCTTGAATGATTATATACGTATAATGGAACAGTCAATAAAAGATGGAAAAGCCAAATAAATATGTATCAGAAAGAAAATATCTATGTTGCATTTGTTAAGTTGTCAGAATATTTTAGAGGATAAACTTGAACTCACAAACTTGAAATCGCATATTTCAATAAGCAACGTAAGCATAAATTTAGTTTATAGAATATAACAATATTATCCCATATTTTCGATTTGTTTGTACAAAACTTATATTTAACGTCTTGGTGTTTTTATTTCTTTGGAATCTAAAGCAAAACCTGGAACACGTTTTTAATCAACTTTTCTAAATTTTATTGATTTTCAACATTACCATATTTTTGATGAAATTTCTAATTGTAAAAGAAGGCAGTAAATTATAAAGTCGCCATGTAAGTCAAGCTTTTAGAGGTTTGAATGTGTAAGCCTTCACAAAGGTATACATACCAATTATCTCACCGTCTAAGGGTGATATCGTCTTGTCATTGTATCCATGACTTTGTCCTCAGCAGTGCTTTTCAATTCGTTGCATCTTATTACAAATAGAATTCTCTGCATGTTGAGTATTCAGTAGATGCAGTTTTAAATTCTCGTTCAAATAGTATTGACATTCCCAAAACTAGATCAACAATTCAAAATAATTGAAGCTAATATGTTGCAATTTGGTATTGCCACAAAGCGTCCGTACATAATCGTTCAGTTACTGTGCACGAAGATAACGAAATATCAGTTTTAGCTTATTTTGAGGCTCATTAGCACACATCCATAAATAGTACGGTTGTATGACTTATTTCGTCATTTCAAAAAATTCTGGCAAAGTATAAATTCGAGGATTATAAGTTAACAATCACTTTACATTCTGGAGATGCCAACCATAAAATACAGTTCTGCAAAGAAATGTTAATTCAAACTCTGGGTGGATGCGTTAAAGTTCTTCCGCGAATGTATATTCAACATACCAAAATAGAAATCCTCACATGTATAGAGAGAAAAGCTTTCAAAATATATTTTGCTTCAATGATGTACTGCATATTGAAGGATGACAAGTTGTGTCATAATATTTATGATGGAGTGCTAGCTAATCTGAGGTACCTATATTTAAATACTCAGAACAACAGTTAGCGACTTGCTAGATAACTAGCCTTTGTAAGAAATAGGGAGCTGTTGGATCCAACCTGAAGGTGCTTTACCTCATAGCATTAAATGAGCTAGCACAATGCCCACCAGTATGTTTGTAGATAGATAGAGAAAAAGACGTGGCCCAAACATTTGACCACCAAGGTCGCCTGACTTCACTCTACTAAATTTTTATTTATGGGGTTGTTTAATTACGTTTTGTACTGATGTACCACATTTTATTTGTTTTTGTTTCTTGATTAACTCGAAGGCCTGATTATGTTTTGTTAAATTAAACGCTGATTTTAGTAACACTTAACGTTTAATAACAACTGTAAACTTATATAAAATTACTTACATTATGGTATGCTTTAGAGTCCATGAGAACTCTACGAAATGAGTAGTGATTATGCTAGCACAAGCGTGTTGCTTGTTTCGAGTCTATAGAAGAACTGTCATGAATAAATATCGAATTTTCCTACGCTATCTACCTGAGATAGGTTAGCAGACTTATGATCAATTGTAAACAAGAAATGACCCTTGTTGGGTTATTCCTAATTGCATTGTACAGATGGTAAATATTATAACAAAGAAGGCTACTAAGAAATATGTAAATTTGAGAGGTCTAATCCTCCAGGCGAGACGCCTTAACAGGGGTAGAGTAAAGTTTACGAAGTAAATGTAGCAACAAAAGAATAACTGAAATAAGTATAATGTTTTAAGAGTTATATTCAAAGGAAAATCCTAAAGCAACTACTGATGGTGTGGTGGATCAAATATCAAGATGCCTACAAGCTAGTGGCCAGCATTTTTAATATTTAAATTACTGGTGCTATTACACCTTGATTTTGGTCACAAATACCTTTTTACGGTGTTTACTGCTTTCAGATACTACTTTTCATTTGAATATTTGTTGTTCACTGCATATTTCCACTCTTCCCTGATTGTTTCCAGCATACAAGAATTTAAAGTTATAATGTAATTTTTTGCCTACCATATCATACCTGGATCTATTCATTAATTGCCGTGAAAGAAAAATATACAACTCAAAAGCGACGCTTTAGGCACATGGTTACGATAGATAATGGAATAAAAAGCATATCAGACATGTCTAAAATATACCGGATGTCGTTTAAATGTGTCATATTTCTGTGTTATCTGCAGTAATCTTCCACAACTCCAAAAGAATCAATTTTAAGTATAGGTGGGTGCTAATACTGTTTGAACGGCAACTTGAAATTGCATATATAATATACATAGTGTTGTATTTGAAGTAAGCAAGCTATTGTTGCGTTTTCTCCGGGTTCTGGATAAGTGAGACTTTTAATTTTAACAAAACAACTTTATTTACACTCTAAATATGGATACAATAAAATTTCTAGAATGTCTCTCTCACAAAACACTTCATTTACTGGCCTTACAATTACTACTCTCAACAAAAGTCACTAATCTGGTACTACAGTCACTACTCTCTTAACACTATACACTGCTTCTTCAAGTCACTACCACATTCTCTTACTGAACTGAACTGTGCTGGCTTGCTTTTGCTTTTATATACTCGCCGTACCTTCCCCTCCTTTCTAGAGCATTCCATTCCAGAACGTTCCAGGACCTTCTTTCACTAGAAGGTTCTGTGAATACAGATCGGTCCCGTGTGTATACAGGGGGATGTATATACAGGATGATCCAAATGTGGTCACCACTCCTATGTTACACAAGAGGTGTTTCTCGAACTATAAGATCTCTCTGCGTATACAGTGTGTAAGGGTTCTCTGCGTATACAGGGTGTATATACAGGGTGTTCGGAATGTGCAGACCTCAGTTATCCGTTCCGACGGGGTACAAGTTGGTAACTTCGTTATTTCTGGTCCTAGAGGGTTGAGACTTCGCCTGAGGGGGGTCACCCCAGGCACCCCCAGGGGGGTGGGGAGGCGGTGTTGCCAGACTGTGCAAAAATTCCCAGATGTTGGGGAAATTCTGGAGATGTGGCAACACCGCACCTACGTCTATTGAAGTGCTTTGTAACACTGCCCCCCTCCTTAAGACTGTTCGTCCCGAACAGTATTTACCGGCCGCCAACTTGGGGGTTCGTTGCCCCGATAGGGACTCAACCTCTCTATGTGAACAACTTTGGGTTTAGTTCTTGGAGACAGCTGGATTCTGTAGACTAGGTCATTAATTTTCTTAGTCACCAAGTATGGCCCTTCCCATGGTTTCTGAAGTTTTGGACTGAGACCCTTTCTCCTTGTTGGTTGGTACAGCCACACTGCATCACCTTCCTTGAATGTATGGGGTGTTGCTCTGCGATCCAAGCGCATCTTCATCCGGTCACTGCTTAAGAGGAGCCTATCTCTGACACATATGTGTATAGTGCGCAGTTTCCCTTCTAGGTCGGCGACATACTCAGGTAACGTAGCTAGGTCCGCTATGTCCTCGTTCGGTGGTGGTCTCGTCATGTCGATTGGTAACCGCATCTCTCTGCCGGTCAACATCATGGATGGAGTGTAGCCGGTAGATTCATGCTGAGAGCTTCTGTAAGCTAGGAGGAACAGAGGTATCAGCTTGTCCCAGGTTTTCTGATTCTTGTCGACAAACATAGCAAGATACTGATTGATGGTCCTGTTATGCCGTTCTACCATGCCGTCTGATTGAGGGTGGAGTGGCGTTGTTCTCGTTTTCTTTATGCCTAGCAAGTCCATTAGGCTCTTCCAGACCTCTGATTCGAAATTCCGGCCCTGGTCGGTGTGAATCTCCAAGGGTACGCCATGCCGTGATATGACATTTTCCATCAGGGCTTCTGCTACGGTCGTTGCCTCTTGGTTGGGGATCGGCGCAACTTCAGGCCATTTCGAGAAGTAGTCCATCGCCACCATTATGTATCTGTTCCCAGACTCTGTGATGGGAAAAGGTCCTGCGATGTCTACGGCAACTCTCTCCCACGGTGTACCTGAGATGTACTGCATCATTTTTCCTCTGGATCGGGTCTTTGGTCCTTTCTTTGAAGCACATTGGTCACACCTTTTGCACCATTCTTCCACGCTCCTTCGGCAGTTTATCCAATAGAAGCGGTCTCTCACTCTGGCAAGAGTCCTGTTGACACCAAAGTGGCCTCCACTTTTACTATTGTGTAACTCTTGAAGAACACTGTCTATGCACTCACTTGGCACAACGGTCTGGTATATACAGTCTCTACCATCGGCAGTTTCCCATTTTCGAGTGATCATGTTATTCTTTAGACACAATGAGTCCCATTGTAGCCAGTATCCTTTAACCTCCGCCCCAAACCGGGACACATCGTGCCACTCAGGTCTTTTCCCCTTTTGTAGCCATTCTCTAATATTTTTCAAGTCTGGATCTGTCTTCTGTGCGTCTCTGATGTATTCAAGATTTACGTCTAGATCGGTGTTATTCTTCTGTCCTGCCACCAGTTGTTTGATCTGATGAGTTACTTTGTCGATCTCTTTGTTCTCTTGTCGCTCGCAAAATTTACATTCATGCACTGAACATGGTCTTCTCGACAGGCTGTCTGCATTGGCGTGACTTCTTCCTCTTCGATGTTCAATCCGGAAGTCGTAGCTCTGCAGTTTCTCTATCCATCGTGCTATCTGTCCTTCAGGATTTCTAAAGTTCAGAAGCCATTGCAGAGCAGAGTGGTCTGACCTCACGCGGAATGTTCTTCCGTACAGGAAGCTGTGGAAATGTTCGATGGATCTTACAACTGCCAGCAGTTCTTTCCGGGTTACACAGTAATTTTTTTCTGCTTTTCCGAACGTTTTGCTGAAGTAGCCTATCACAACTTCTTCTCCGGCTTGGAGCTGCGAGAGTACTGCCCCAATGCCATACTGGGAAGCATCAGTGTCCAGTATGAACAGTCCTTCGTCCTGAGGATAAGCCAGTATAGGAGCAGTGAGAAGACGATGTTTGAGTTCTCTAAAAGACTGTTGGCAATCTGGTGACCAGATGAACTCGGCCTTATTTTCAGTTAGGCTATGTAGAGGTTTCGCAATGCTGCTGAAGTACTTCACAAAGCGTCGGTAGTAGCTGCAAAGTCCCAGAAAACTTCTGACCTCATGTTTGTTCTTCGGCACAGGCCAGTCTCTTACTGCCTTTATTTTCTCTGGATTGGTTTCTATCCCTTTCTCAGAAACGACATGTCCGAGGAAACTCACTTTCTTCTGGAAGAGGACGCATTTCTTGGGATTGAGTTGCAGATTGGCACCTCTCAGCCTGGAGAAAACTTGTTTCAGATTCGACAGGTGTTCATCGAAAGTCCTTCCAATCACCATGACATCATCGAGATACACCAGGCATGTTTCCCATGTCAGTCCTCTTAGCACTAATTCCATTAGTCGCTCGAAGGTGGCAGGGGCATTACATAAGCCGAATGGCATGACCTTGAATTGGTACAACCCATTCCCGGTTGAAAAAGCAGTCTTCTCCTTATCGTCTTTATGAAGTTCTACTTGCCAGTAGCCACTTTTCAGGTCTAATGTAGAGAACCACTTTGATCCGGCCAAAGTGTTCAAAGTGTCGTCGATCCGGGGCAGGGGATAACTGTCCTTCTTGGTGACATCATTCAGCTTTCTATAGTCCACGCAAAATCTCATAGTGCCATCTTTCTTGGTGACCAAAACTACTGGGGACGACCAAGGACTATTAGACTCCTCGATCACACCATCTTCCAGCATTTCGTTAACCATCGCCTTGATTTCTGATTGCTTGGCAAAAGGCAGTCTTCTCGGCGGCTGTCTAATTGGTCTTGCGTCGCCAGTATTAATTCTGTGTTGCACTAGACTCGTACGACCTGTGATTTTATCTTGAGCGAAAATATCGGCCTCCTCCAATATGAACTTCACTGCCATCTCCATCTCCATATTGTTCAATTGGCCCCATGAATTCTTGAACCGCTCTACTAATTCTACTGGCAGTCTTCTGTCTAATGCAGTGGGTGTCACGTTTTTGGACAACGTCACTCGGTCAATGGGTTCGCAAGTGGCGATAACCTCACCTTTCTTCAATGTGACCCTGTTAGTTTGTACGTTAGCCACTCTTATGGGTATTGTCCTCTTCGGGTCTACTAAGCATCGTGCGACGAGGGCACCATCATGTCTATCTTTTAGGGGCTCCGCTATGAGAGCAGACATACCATCAAGTTTCTTCTCTAGCCTGGCTCTGACAATCTTCTCACTGTTACCAGGAATCCGTGTATCTTCGTCGACAATAAGTCTCACCCTGGGACTAGCTTCGCCTGCTGTTGGAGATAAATACAACTCTTCGTTACCGATTTTCAAGATCTTATTCTGGAAGTCTACTGATAGGACATCGAACTCTTCCATTAAATCCAGGCCCAGAATAAATTCGTCGACGATTTCTGCGACGACAGCCCTTACCTGTAGCTCAGTACTGCCCAGCCTAATGTAAACAGTGGCCTCTCCATGCACGGGTATTCTATCTCCTTTTGCCGTCTCCAACACAGGCTGTTTGTTGGTAGTTAGTGCCGACATATTTGGCAACATGTCTGGGCGTACAACGGATGTAGTGGCGCCAGTATCGATGGTAAAACTGCATTGTCTTCCGTCTATGCTGCCAGGTATGACGAGGCTCTCGCGGCAGCGTCGGATAGTGGAGACCCTGACTTTGGGGCATTGGGTCTCGCATGCCACGTGTCGCCCACCTACACTGGCGTCAGGTCGTTTTCCCTGATGGCGCTCCCTGTTGGTGTATTCTTGTCTTCTGCATGCCACCTGTTGGGTTTGTGAGCACTGCCTACTTATGTGCCCTTTCCTACCACACTTGTAGCATTCTATGTGGGACCAATCTGCTTTCGTCTTACGTGCTCCAACCGTTGCAGTGAGCTTGCTTATGGCTTCCTTCATCAACTTGATTCTCGCCTTAGTTCCTCTGTCGTGTTTGCATGGTCCTCTATCTCCTTCACTTCGCGCAGCCTGTTGCGGCGAGCTTGAGATGCATTCTTCGCTGCTTCAAATTGCAAGCCATAGATAACGCAGTCTGTAAGTGTTTTGAATCTTCCGAGCCTTAAAGCTTGTTGCATCTCGTTGTCAAGTACCCCATCGATGAAGGTCTGGACGGTGATCTGGTTGACAAATTCTTCTGGGGCTTGGGGATATGCCAGTCGCACAAGTTTCTCCACTTCGGCACTGAATTCTTGCAGAGTCTCATTTGGCTTCTGGACCCTTGTCTTTAGTTGTGTCTGGTAGACCTGGCTCATGTACTTGTTACCATATCTCAAGTCTAGGGCCTGTATCACTGTTAAGTAGTTTTGCTGTTTCGACTCCGGGATGTTCTGGAGGATTTCTAGGGCTTTACCTCGAAGCGAGAGAATCAGAGCAGTTGCTGCCTGTTGTTCGCTCCATCCATTGCTGAGAGCTGCCGCCTCAAACTGCCTCCTGTACATGGGCCACGATGTTTCTCCGTCAAAGGTCGGCGGCTTCAAGGTTCCATGAGGCTGCTGCACGGCTGGTACATCCGCCTCCGGGCGATTTTGAACTGGGGCCATTCCAGGAACTCCTCTTGGTTGAGTTCTATCAGTTTGGCCCATCACCTGTTCTGTCAGTTCTCTATGTCTGACTTCTGTGCCTTTCATCATCATCTTCATTTGTTCTTTCAACCCTTCAACTTCTTCCCATCGTTTATTCAAATCCTCTGTTACATTATCTACTTTCCTGTCCACATTTTCTATTTGTTCGTTGATCTGTTCAATTTCTTCTTTTACATCGACTCTCATATCATGGAACATATTTCGGATGTCTTCTTTGTCTTCAAGACGCCTCTGTTCCTCCTCTTGTCGTCTTCTCTCTTCTTCTTCGCGCCGCCTTCTTTCATCTTCTTGTCGCCGTTGTTCGTCTTCTTCACGTTGCCTCTTGAGGTCTTCTTTATCTTCTTGTCGCCGTTTTTCGTCTTCTTCGCGTTGCTTCTTGAGTTCTTCTTTATCTTCAAGGCGCCTCTGTTCTTCCTCTTGTCGTCTTCTCTCGTCTTCTTCGCGCCGTCTTCTTTCATCTTCTTGTCGTCGTTGTTCGTCTTCTTTGCGTCGTCTTCTTTCATCTTCTTGTCGCCGTTGTTCGTCTTCTTCGCGTTGCCTCTTGAGGTCTTCTTTATCTTCTTGCCGCCGTCGTTCGTCTTCTTCGCGCCGTCTTCTTTCTACTTCTTGTCGTCGTTGTTCGTCTTCTTCGCGTTGCTTTTTCAGTAAGTCCATCAACTCTTTGATTTCAGCCATCTTGTCGTAGTCAGTCGATCTGGTGTTTACCATTTACAGCTAGCTTGTTTGTTCACTTCTTCACTCACTTATCCCCCACTTCTGACACCAAATTTGTTGCGTTTTCTCCGGGTTCTGGATAAGTGAGACTTTTAATTTTAACAAAACAACTTTATTTACACTCTAAATATGGATACAATAAAATTTCTAGAATGTCTCTCTCACAAAACACTTCATTTACTGGCCTTTTTTTTTTTTTTTTTTTTTTTTTGTTCCCTCAGGGCTCGTCCGCGGCCTTGCCGCCCCGATAGCACCGCAACCCTTGGTTGGCCTTACAATTACTACTCTCAACAAAAGTCACTAATCTGGTACTACAGTCACTACTCTCTTAACACTATACACTGCTTCTTCAAGTCACTACCACATTCTCTTACTGAACTGAACTGTGCTGGCTTGCTTTCGCTTTTATATACTCGCCGTACCTTCCCCTCCTTTCTAGAGCATTCCATTCCAGAACGTTCCAGGACCTTCTTTCACTAGAAGGTTCTGTGAATACAGATCGGTCCCGTGTGTATACAGGGGGATGTATATACAGGATGATCCAAATGTGGTCACCACTCCTATGTTACACAAGAGGTGTTTCTCGAACTATAAGATCTCTCTGCGTATACAGTGTGTAAGGGTTCTTTGCGTATACAGGGTGTATATACAGGGTGTTCGGAATGTGCAGACCTCAGTTATCCGTTCCGACGGGGTACAAGTTGGTAACTTCGTTATTTCTGGTCCTAGAGGGTTGAGACTTCGCCTGAGGGGGGTCACCCCAGGCACCCCCAGGGGGGTGGGGAGGCGGTGTTGCCAGACGGTGCAAAAATTCCCAGATGTTGGGGAAATTCTGGAGATGTGGCAACACCGCACCTACGTCTATTGAAGTGCTTTGTAACACTATTATAATTTGAGTTTCTCAGAACACGGAAGCGGTTTTTAGAAAATTCTGTATCTGAAACTTATTTCTGGATACATGCTATAGATACCTATTATTTCTAAAAGATACAGCGTGAAAACTTTACTCCCACGCGATGAGTTAGTGCCTTTAAAACCATTGCAGTTTTTGCCAATTTTTTCCAGAAAAAAAATACATTAAAATATCTCCAAAAATACCGAACTCATATATAGCCAATAATGATAAGAGTCAACTTAAAAATCAACTAGAAATTTGTAACTGCAATAATATATAAGTGTCCTAATTAAAATAACGAAGTTTATATCAGTTTTTGGTATAACTGTAAGTCAGATATTTTTTAATGTTATTACCATCAGATAGAGCATCCTCTAAAACCGCGATGTGCAAATTTGCAGTTATATATAGTTTGAAAAATATTCTAATAGGCCACTCACCGTGAATGATCCTGTATGTTTTTTTCCAAACCCAACTTTCTGCACCATGCAACATCTCATACATTTATTTTTCTGAGGTTTGAGCTAAAATGTTATTGAGGGGGGTACTTTGTTGATAAAGTACTTGCTTTGCGATGCTTTTTTCACTTTTGCTCAAGACACATGTAACTTGATTTTATATGTATTAAAGAGTTCACAATTCAATGTTACAAAGTGAAAAACATAGCAATTTTATGGTAATTATAAGCAAGATAATTAATAAAACTGCTAAAGCTTTGTTGTTGAGTCTGCAGAATTGAAGAAATGTTATATACACATTTAGATTGCAAGTATAAAAACTATTTTGCCTCGTAGCTAAGTCAAATGAAACATCCGAATAAATTGATAGATATTTGAGAGTACACCATTTTGAAACTTTTTATACTCAACGTTCTGCTCCAGTGCGTTACAAATTATTTTCATAAATTCGGCTTTTATACAAATATGGGAGAAAATATTTAACCAGCCCATAACAAAGTCATTCTGGAAATGGAATACTGCAAAAATCAGAACATAATTATAGTTTATATGACATCAAAAATAAAACACAAATTATGACTGAACCATCAGCACTAACAAGAAATTATTGTTTCGGTGGTTTAATTTGAATGTTTTTATCCGCTTCAAGTGATACCATTGATCTTATACGAGTATCTTTTATATCGCCTTTATTTAAATTTTTTCATCTAATACGTGCCCCTGTTAACCTCGCTAACAAAAAGCCATGTAAGAAATGAACTTGAAGTTTTGGAGAAGAACCAAATGCTGTCACACTGAAGGAAAACGCCAGGCAAAATCGTCCATCACTATATCAACAGAGAAGTCTAAACTGCTTCTTAAATTGAACAGGAACGTCTTAAAATAATCACGGGACTTTTGACAGGACATCCCTCAGTAAGGTATCGCCTTATGAAGATGGATAAGACGCGCAGTGAAAACTGCAGATACAGCACGGAAGCAGCAGAAACAACAGAACAATTTCATGGTTCAGTTCTACATACGGTTAAAATGGTTCGGAGGGATGACTCTAACACTTCAGGAAATACGTAAAATAACCCCCAAAAAGACTATATGAAAAGTCTGAATATTTTTGGCAACTATTAGAGCCATCCACAAAGGACCTATTAGAGTCGCAGCTGCTCAGAGGCCAAAGGCCTACACGATTCATTAAGTAATCTACAATCTAACTTCGCTAATAGCAAAACTTCCTTTTAAATATTGCTTAAACTAAGTGAAGACTGAAACCCGTGGTAAGCATTGGTAAGTACAATTTGGAGAACCCAATTCACAACAATACATTTTTCAGATCTGACGATCGTTTTGCTAACAAAGTTAGCGTCATCTAAACTAAACTAACTAGTCAAATAGTCCCTTTGAACCTTAATTTGTTGGCGAAACGATCTTCATGTCTGAAAAATATATTGTGATGTATTGGGTTCTCCAAATTGTACTTGCAAAAACTGATAAATTTTAAATGAAAATATGTGGAAGCTAACTGTAATGAACGATTCAAATGTTATTATATTATGTAATAAAAAATTGCTAGTAATGGTTCATAGCACTCCTCATGTTACAGAAACACCTGATCAATAGAACACGTAACTTAACATAATTTATTTATATTGAGTGATTCCAATTACGATATCATTTAACACTGACCTACTAACGGAAACCTGCATGTAGTACTTCTAATATCAAACAGCAAATTCATCGCATATTTCACAAACACATACCGACATAACGGAAGCGTATAAGATCTTCCCATCTTAGCATAATATACAAGAATACTGTAACTTTCACTGTTGTGTATACATCATTGACTACAATACCTAATGAGTTTCTAAACTGAAACTCTAATGGTTTAAAATAATAGCATTGCATCTAATTGAGGTATCATTTATTTTCAATTACATGTCCAGAAGTCGATGTACGATCACGTTCGTTTTTATATTGATAGCCAGATGACAACTTGCATATTTGCATATAAAGAATCGACAGCAGTAGTTCAAATCGTGACTTAATTGTTTGTAAACATTTATTAACTATTACTATTTACGATTAAAGATTTGACTACTCATAAACGATAATAACATGAAATTGTTGATGATGGTTGCTTTAAAGATTCATTTAAATATTTTTTTATTCGTGTATTTCTCAGTTATTGTTTTTGTGTAAACTTGTTTAATGACATAAGAATTTGCAATTAATAACACTTTTTAGCAATTTTTTATAAAGAACATTTTGCTAATAAATAAGTAACGTCTTTCGAATTTTTTAAAAATTTCTTCAAATGAGCGCGAATTAGAACCTTTGGAACACATAGCCGAGTACAGTTTCAATATATATATATATATATATATATATATATATATATATATATATATATATATATATATATATATATATATATATATATATATATATATATATATATGGGTGGTCCTCCGGGAGGTCCCACGATCGATTGCGGAAAAACTATCAATAGGAAAAACCTGAAAATTGGATATTACACTAAAGTCGTTGGGGGCCACAGGTTAAAAATATTTTCAAGAATGCGGCACTTCCGGTTATACCGGAAGTAGATGTTTATTCGCTTATTTTAAATAGAACATTCTATATTTTATTGCAGTTTCGGATTCCACAATGAATTATGAACACTTTTTGTAAATAATGTTCTATACCTATCATCAACCGTCCAGAAGATATTTAGACTTTAAGATAAAATTTGACATTTACGGCCAGTCATAAAGATACCGATATTTTTATAATAAGAACATATTTTGTTACGATTTTTAGAATTATCTTAAAAGATATTTCATTTTATCTACTTCCACATCGAGACTAACGATAGAGTATACAGAGTGTCAAAAAAAAATTTTGAAGTTTGCAATGAGAAATTGCCAAAATCTCGCGATTTTCAAATTGGAACCCCCTTTTTTTATAACACTATCGTGTTAAGATAAAAAAATCACTGATACTTTGTATGTAATTACCTATACCTAAATCAAACGGTTTTCATTTTATTTTGAAAAAAACTAATTTCAAAACCTGATATTTTGATAACTTCCTACCATAAGCGTTAGCCTTGGAAAATAAATGGCCGAGTGTGTTTCTATGGAAACTTTGACAGTTTGTTGATTAACTAGTTAATAATGGCACTGTTAAATTACACAACACAAATATTATTTAAATTTTATTTACTATTTAAGGACAATGTAATAAAGTAATTTCGCGAACGTGTGATGCATTTGCTGATAGATATCCAGATAAACAGAAACCGTCACGTAAAACCCTCAAACGAATAGTAGACAATTTCAAAAACTGCGGATCTGTCAAGAAAAAGGTGCAAAGGGCTAAACCCGTTGTTGACAACAAACAAATCGAGACAGCAATTTTTAGGTATTTTGCCATATAACCTTATATAAAACCATCTAACAGATAATG
The DNA here is from genome assembly GCA_964006375.1 of Tillus elongatus. Taxonomy (NCBI): domain Eukaryota; kingdom Metazoa; phylum Arthropoda; class Insecta; order Coleoptera; family Cleridae; genus Tillus; species Tillus elongatus. The sequence goes on along the minus strand of OZ023262.1, from coordinate 183,128,588 downwards.
GAAAATTAAAAAACAATTCACACACAACATGGACTAAATAAAATGAAACAAAAATTAACGTCCTAAGTGTTCAAATTGCCGACCTCTGGCGTTAAGACATTTTTCACACCTACGTGTCAATCACTCATGTGTGGCCCTTCTTATTGAATCCGGATCCAATTCACGAAATGATTGTCGAACCCTCTGCATGCAATCTTCTTTAGTAGAAACTGCAGTGTTGTAGATTTTATTTTTTATAGTACCCCATATAAAAAAAATCGAGAACAGATAAGTCAGGCGATCGAGGCGGCCAAAGGTGTGGCCCATTGTTGGCAATCCATTGGTCAGCAAATAGAGATTGTAAAGGATTGTTAACCAGGTGACCATTATGAGGAGGGGCCCCATCATGTTGGTAAAATATTTGCCTATATTCATTCAATGGAAGGTTGTCAATACAAGCTACTTCCAAATTTTGCAAAATTTCCAAATAACGCTCACCTTCAAGTAAATAAATAGAGTTTACACAAAGTATTTTATGAATTTCGGATTAATTCTCACCATTTAAATTATCGTCGTATATTTCTAGGGCAACAACGCCGTTATTCCTTACAGCACAATAAGCATTAAACTGCCAGATTTCCTGAAAATGTCCTTCCCTAAAAGGATGAACATTGGTGTCACTTTAATAGTGAGAATTACGACGATTGAAAAGTCCATTCTTTGAAAATTTTGCTTCATCCGTCCATATGATGTTATCTAAAAATAGCTCGTTTTCTTGGAATCGCATTAAAACAAATTCACAGAATTCCACCCTTCTGGAAAAATCAGTTTCCTTTAAATGTTGCACAACCGAACAAGCCTAAGGATGGAACTTATGTTTTCGTAAAATTCGCAGAACGGGGGTATTGGACAATCCTGACTCCAGTACTACTTGCCTCGTTGACTTTGTAGAGTATGTGGCAAAATATCCCAAAATTTCGGTCTCAATTTTTTCGTTGTCAACAACGGGTTTAGCCCTATGCACCTTTTTCTTGACAGATCCGTAGTTTTTGAAATTGTCTACTATTCGTTTGAGGGTTTTACGTGACGGTTTCTGTTTATCTGGATATCTATCAGTAAATGCATCACACGTTCGCGAAATTACTTTATTACATTGTCCTTAAATAGTAAATAAAATTTAAATAATATTTGTGTTGTGTAATTTAGCAGTGCCATTATTAACTAGTTAATCAACAAACTGTCAAAGTTTCCATAGAAACACACTCGGCAATTTATTTTCCATGGCTAACGCTTATGGTAGGAAATTATCAAAATATCAGGCTTTGAAATTAGTTGTGTGTGTATGTGTGTGAGTGTGTGTGTGTGCAAGATGGTTTGCAAAGCTTCTACGCCACCTTAAATTACCGCGCCCACAAATTTATTACCAAAGAAAATTATCAAACTACTAATCTTAAATATAAATTCATGTTATACCACTTTTTTTTCGTTTGTTTTTTTTACCAGATTTGTAGGATGGTTGGCATAATATACTCTGAGTTTGACTGTTCTAGCTTATAGGATGAAAATGCAACGTGAAATAGTTTTAAAAAACTTACTTTATACCGTTTAATACACGACTTTCATGAAAATAAAGTCGTTTTACTTTAAAAAAAATAGTGCTGCAAATTGAATCATAACTTCCACATAACTGTGATAATTTATTCTTTTTAGAAAGACATTCTCATGGAATGCATTTAGTGTACATGAATTGACCACAAAGAAAATATTTGTATTCCTGTACCCATAAACTTTTGAAACGTTTCATTACTTGAGTTTTATTGAAAAAATGTTAATTTTTACCAAATCACCCCTTATTTATCCCCTACCCCCTGAAGCGATCTTACACAAAAACAATTCGGAGCGTTCTTTTGTTGGATGCTAACGGGATACCAAATTTGAAGATAATATCTCAATTAGTTCGAAAGTTATGGCACCTATTAACAGACAGGCGTACATGCCGACAGACAGACCGACAGACGGACAGACCAACAGACAAAAAAATTGTCGTTCCAGAATCAAGTTTTCTATATGTTTGGAGACTTTTACGCCATTTTAGCAAAAAGAAACTTTCGAACTTTTTGTCAACAATATTCCGCCCCCACACATTCAACCACTAATTTAATTCCAGCACAGAATACCAGATGTTTGATGAAATTAAAAGTTTTCTAATAAATAAACCCTAAAACGTTATCTTACATGAGTTTTAACGAAAAAATGTCAATTTTCACCAAATCACCCCCCATTCATCCCCTACCTCCTAAAGCGATTTTACCCAAAAACAATCCGAACCGTTCGTTTGTCGAGTACTAACTGTACACCAAATTTGAAGACGATAGATTAGTTCTAAAGTTATCATGGCTACAAACAGACAGACATACAGACCGACAGACAAAAACATTTTCGTTCCCATGTTCATCTTTTGTATATGTTTTGAAATTTTTTACGACGTATAGGCGAAAAACTTTTTGAAATTGTTGTCGCCGATGCGATACTTCCACACGTTGTCACGACGTGAAAGTAATATATTTGTTTCATTTTTACCACACTGAAAAGTTTTTTCGGGGACGATGTTCTTTGGCCAATTCTAAGAGTCTAGTTTTTCTATGAAAATTTTTTAATTTTCTTCTCGAAAATGCCATACTTTTGAAACTCGCTAATTTGGTTTTATGAAAACCAACTTATAGGTATGTTTCCGTTAAACTACAGACGCAACGTTCCAAAATTCATTGTAGTTGGTTAAGTCTAACCCAAATTCTTCCGAAATTAAATTTAACTCAATTTGATAAATTCCTCAAACGATATTCCCTGTTGTTAAAAAAGACAGTACTGCGTATTATAAAGATGAATAGGATAAACAAAGATAGATACATTAAATCTTTTAGTCGTCGACAGTTTTTGTAATCAACGGAATGTCACATCGTTTGAGTAACATATTTATTCACATAAAAATTAACATTTTTGGAGTGAATTGTTTATAAAAATCAACCACTTAAATTTAATATGTGTGTTTGTGCAGAGGAAGGGATTCTATTGGAATGTTATCCATTATCCACGAACTAAATTTAACATAAACAAGTTGAAACAGGTCCAATGATATGTTTAGTAGATAAGGTGAGTTACGTTATGTATTATAAAACTTATGATATATATATATATATATATATATATATATATATATATATATATATATATATATATATATATATATATATATATATATATATATCGTAAGAGTGTTTGCATTTGTGTATAAATTCGCTTCCATAACGTACTTGCACTTGTAAAAAAACTCACATAAGTTTCTTTCTAAAATTTTTGACTTCCTTAGGTCTGTCATCATTCGTGTTAGTCGTCGATAGTTTTTGTAATCGACAGAAAAAATATCTCCCCAACGGTTGACTTAAACCATTTTCAATATGGATATATTTTTGTTGTGTTGTGTTTTTTTATTTCTTTAACGTTGGCCCATTTCCGCGACTATGGCCAAACATCGACGCCAGGGAGCAGTTTCACCTCACTATCCTAGAAATTTAGCCGAATCCCTGCCTTTCTGTAAGGAGGGTAGGGATCTTTAACGTACCCAACATCGCATGGACACGGGACCGACGGCTTTACACCCCCTCCGAAGGGCGGAACGTACAGACATTCAAGTTGCTCAAATACAATGCCATAACCTCGGTTGATGTTAATTGTAAAGTATGTACTGAAAAAGTGAAAGGAGTACCCTGAGATCGAACCCAGTACCCTTCGGTTCAGAGGCACGCGTTCTTATCGCTCAACCACCGAGGCTCTATATATTTTTTGTTCAAAAGAGTCCAATACTTCATATTGTGTTACTAGAAGATGTATACGAGGGCTGAGAAGAATGTTAATGCATATTTAATTCATAGCATTGCCTGTAAAGGGCATCCGTACGCGATAGCCATTACTGATTACTATATTATTTTTCCTCCGATTTTGATCCAATTTAGTCATTACGTTCCTCTTGCAAGTGGCTTGGTTCATTTTGCTAGCCAGGAAAATCTGCCAGGGTTTTCCCTGAAAACGTTATCTCCGGGAATAACAAAGTTTGGGCAACCAAATTTGGTACCCGTGTTTGTGTTATAAAGGCTAAACCATGTACGAAATTGAGATCTGTAAGTTTAAGAGGAAAAAAGCTATGGGCTGTTAAAAAAAATTGGAGTTTTCCTGAAAACGTCAAAGTCGCAATTTGAAAGTCAAAATTCGCCACATTTAGGCAAAGGACCTGAAACAAATATGCATTATGCAAATGTCGCAAGAATAGTGTTATGCAAACCCCTAAGTTTCAGCTTCTACCGTCATTGTCCTTCATTTTACTAAAATACTTACAGAAAATTAATTTCAAATAAACACTTTCTCTGATGCTTTGTCTGTAGGTTTTGTTGAGTTGATGCTTTGGCTGTAGGTTTTGTTAAGTTAATGCTTTGGCTGTAGGTTTAGTTAAGTTTATGGTTTAACGGTCTATAATTTTTAGCTAATTTTCGTAGAAAAATTCGTTAATGAGGAGACCGCGACTTTTGAATTTTAAAAAGATATCTTCAAATGGGTGCAGACCAGACCTCCCTAGAATCCACATCCGGGTACACTTTCAGTTATTATCTGTTTACATATATACAGGGTGACGCATTTTTACGGTAAAGCTCAATATAATTGTTATTATACAAGATACGAGAAAAAAATGTATAAGTTAATAATAGGGTGTCTTAAGCTTATAAAATGTTTTGACAATCACAGGTGCTCTATAAATCGTTGGTGATACCTACAATTGTTTTTTTCGAACAACCTTATATATTATTGCATTCTTGCACTTTTTGCCGAAATACGAAGCATGTTTGTAAGAAAAAATCTAGACGCAGTAAGTGCGTTTTGGTAGCGAATTTTCATTAAATCCTTCAAATATTAATAACTCAATTTGCTATTAACCTAAGGTTTGTTGGTTAGGAAACCAGTTTTCTCGGAAATGTTTTAAGTTTACTTTCGGAAAATTTTACATTTGCAAATAAGTTATTTTGATAAAATATGGCACATTCTTTCTGCGATATAGGTTATACCGGTAACCAGATTGATTCGTACTTGCCTTAGAGAGACGTATTTGCTATTAAAAACATTTTTATGAGAATTCACTTCCATAATGCACTTGCTGCGTCCAGACTTTTTTTATTTATTTAATTAATACATGTATGAAAATATTGTCAGTATTAATGTCTCAATTTTTATACGCCGAATACATTAATATTGTTTCACATACTGACAACCTCAACTACTGCATAAAACTAGTACATAAAATTCTACTAATTGTCTTTTTACTGAATCTTAGCAAGTTCGAGGTTGTGACCTTTACATTAAACCGTCAGCTGCATCATTGCTTTTATAATCTTGACAGGACACTACTTCTAAGACCAAATACCTATGAGTGAAGTTGTGAAGATTGGAACCTGTGATGGACACTGATACGTGCAATTTGGAGGACCCAATTCATCACAATACAGTTATTAGGCCCGGTGATCGGTTCGCTAACAAAATTGGCGTCATCAAAGGGACGAACGAAGTTTTTACTCATCCCTCTGATGACGCTAACTTTATTAGAGAAACGATCGTCAGGTCTAAAAACTGTATTGTGATGAATTGGGTTCTCCAAATTATACTTACCAAATACCTAATGACCTCGGTGTCGCTTCTGACTGCAAATTATCCTTTTTTCCTTTTGTTATTTTTGTGGTCACAATTGCATTATGCTTAGTTGTTCGTATCTCAAAGATAATCATTAGTATAAATATTATAGTAAAATCCCCTTATTATGTATTTGTTGGGTGGAATTTGGTGTATGCAACCGACGCCTGATCTTTATGTATAGTGTAGATAGTGGTGCACTTGATGGGGTTCAGTTTAGGTTTCTTAAATTCCTGACTTAGAGAGTTGATAATATATCTTATAGTGGTGGGACTGTCAGGCCTCTTGGGATTTCTTTACTATCTCATTTATCTCTCAAGTTCCAACAAAGTACATGCAATTTTTCACTTGGATGTTTAAGTTACTGGCTTATGGGGTTCATAATATATCTTCTTGTGGTATGATTTTCAAGCCTCTTGGGGCTTCTTTACTATCTCATTTCTATGTCAAATGCCAACAGAGTAGATGCACTGTTTCACTTTAATGTTTAGTTAATTACGATATTAATAATTGGACGTAGATTCGTCACTTGTGTTTCTTAACGTCGATGATCAAATATAAACTTGGTGATCTTTTCATGCATCTTTTTCTAGAACAAAATTTATTTATTTCGTTTAATGACCTTTTACACAAAATGTTTTTTTGCACATTTCAAAACTAACATAAGCATGTAAAATATTTGCCGGCACAAAATACAAAACAACATTTTTTTGGATATGTAAAGAGAAAATATAAAAACGTAAAGATACATACATTTAAGTTTTTTGTAAACAAATTGAACATTAAGCTCTTAAAGTTAAAAAAATATTATACGTATCATTAGTATTGTAGACAAAATTAAAAGTTTACCTTGCTCTCCAGAAACTATAGCTGATTAGCCGTAATATTTCATGAAAACTGTATTTTTTACTAATGTAACAGGGCCGCTTCTCATGATAAATATTTCAGATTATTTATTTATTAATCTTAAAGGTCAACGCCCCGAGCGGTTGGACGTGGTTAGAGAGAGCTTCCTCTGTTATATTTAAAGAAAAAAATTTTTTTCAACGACTCTTATTAGATGTCTAAATTAATTGTGTGGAATGATACGGTAGAACATTGGTGTTTTATTTTAAATCCAAATTTTACTATAAAACTACCCTACCATTAACCATGTAACCCTTATGTCACCATTTTTTAAAAAAATATTTGATAAAATAAAAGCTAGGTGGGGTTTTATACTTATAAATGAAAACCAGAGTTGTTTAGTTTTAAGAACTACGTTCATGTCTTCAAATTAAATTCACACAAACAGGTTTTTAACTCCACAACAAAGTTTAAACCATTAATTAAACGGCTTCCTTAATTTGAGGGAAGAGCTAAATTAACAACATCTTAACGATAAATAAATGCTCAAATATCCAGTCTAACGTAAAAGTTATTATCTCAAACAAATAACTCTGAATGTAGTGTTAAATGAAACATTAATTTATGAAATGGCTTCCCTAATTGAATGGAAGAGCTAAATTTAAATAAATCTGTTTAAATGGTAAAAATTTATTCCGGTATCTAGTCTACTCAATATTTCATTTATCTAGGGTTAAATGACTATATTTCTCTTGTAAATCCCTCGTATTATACTCTAAATTCATTACTTATATTAACTCCCAAAATCCACCTCTACATTATAATTTAGTGTAAAATGATCATACATGACTTTACTCTGAAAATTTCTATTACCTCAAAATTAGTTTACTATCGCATTCAATTTTTATCTGGCGTAATACACTTAAGTCCTCATTGAACTTCCTAGGGCCCTAATATCTATTTAGAGCCCCCGCCAACGACATAAATCTCATAAAATCAACCTCTACATTTTAATTTAGTGTTAAGTGAGTTTTAATTCTATTTTAAGCCTTTCATGACAACTCTAAGAAACTTCTCTAACCTCAAAATTAATTTAACTATCTCATTTTGATTTATCTAACGTCAATAGATTTAGGTTTTTATTGAAGCCTTTACGGCTCTAATATCTATACTGATATTCTATACAGATCTCTAATATCCTAGCGACAGCTATCCCTCAAAAGTCATTTTAAACATTTTACGTCATATAACAGACTCACCTGGAAGAGTAGGAATAATCACAAATGTATAGATTAAGGCAGCCATAGATAGGTTTAAAATACTCACTATCACAGTAGTTAAACTACCCCACGTACGTCTACGGCAAACCGCTTGTTTAAACCGCCTTCTCTAAATCTTATACGGTCCTTTTTAGTTCCCTATTTTGGACACCAATTCTCTCGCAGAACTCCACACAAAATTCTAATTACTCCAAAACTATTCACACCCATAATTATACCATAATTATACCGTCGCGGGGATCCGTTGTCCATGTCGAAGCACTTTCTTGCCCGAGGGCCATACGGCCACTGTCTCTCTGTAGTCAACAGAAAACCCCCAGAAACTCGCAATTCACTTGTCTCTCCCGCGATATTTTCCGTAGCCAATCCAAAGTTGCAGTCTTTTCAAAAAAAATTGAAATAAATACGCCAATGAATAAACTATTTCCATCATTCTTCGCGTACGCGACTTATGTTCATTGTGTTTTCCGGAATACCCTCAACCAGTGTTCCTCAAGTTTGGTTGAACAAACTGCCGTTTAAGCTGGCAGGTGTACTTCTGCCAGCTAAGCGATTTTTGGTACATTCAGACTGACCCCGTTCCAATTACCAACTGGCAGACGTCGACCTGGGAATTTTACACTTACTGGAGCGGTTTTGTATTGCCTACAACTGTATTTGACAATTTTATTACACACAACATTCGTAATTATACCTGTATTTAGCGATGGCCAAATTGATTGTATAAAAATAATAAAATATACTAATTTAATTATTACTTGGCAACAGTTAGGGCTATACCGTCTATCCCATAATTATAGCCCATATTGGAATCTGAAGCTTTACTCCTCCAGATGTGCTAACAGGATAACAAGGTTAAATATAATAGATGCAAATTACCTATAATTAAACACCTAAGCAGGTGCCTTGCTTACACTAATTAAATCCATTACATTTTCCATTTACCTTCATAGCTAATTCTTTTATATGGGTGTGACCGATATTAAAAAAAACAATATGCCATGTCCCATTAAAATAACTTTATTGTGTGAAAATGTACAAAATTTCCAAAAGTAAACTTAAAATGTTCCCGAAAAAACACGTTTCTTGGTCAACCTTATAGGTTAATAGCAAATTGAGCTGTTCAAATATGAAACATTTGTTCAAAATTCGCTACCATAACGCACTTGCTGCGTCCAGAATTTATTTTCTTACAAACATGCATTATATTTCGATGGAAAATGCAAAAATGCAATAACATAAGGCGTGTTTGATTAAAAAAAGGAAATTTGTATCACCAACGACTTATGGGCCATCCTGTGATTGCAGAAATATTATTTTAAGATGTAGCTCAAGACACCCTATAATTAATATATACAAATTTTCTTCATATCTTATATAATAACAGATATATTGAGCTTTTTTTATTTTTTACGAAAATTCGACAAAAATTGTATACCATTAAATGATAAACTTTATAGCTAAGGCTACTGCCAAGCATCAGAGAAAGGGTCTATTTGAAATGAATTTTCTGCAAATATTTTAGTAAAATGAAGGACAATGACGGTTGAAACTAAGACTTTAGGGTTTGTAAAACATCCTTCTTGAGACATTTTATTTCTATAGCCCGTATTAGATTTAAGTTATTTGCCTAAATGTTGCCAATTTTGACATTTTAAATCGCCACTTTGACGTTTTGAGGAAAACCCCAATTTTTTTAAATGCCTATAACTTTTTTGTCTTTTGACCTATATAGCTAAATTTTGGTAAGTAACTTACCTATAAGGATGTAAACCTGCGTACCAAATTCGGTTGCCCTTACTTTGTTAATTCCGGAGATATAAATTTTTTTCGAAAGAAAACACAAAATTTTCCGGGAAAACCTGGGCAGATTTTCTTGACTAACGAACTCATCCAAGCCATTTGCAAAAGGAATTTTTTCACCAAATTTGATCAAAATCGGCCCATTATTTTTTGAGTTATCGGTGTGATACATATATATATATATATATATATATATATATATATATATATATATATATATATATATATATATATATATAATATATATATATATATATATATATATATATATATATATATATATATATATATATATATATATATATATATATATATATATATAAACATATAAAAATTGAAACTGACCCCGGATATGTTTTCTGGGGGGGCTAATTAGCGCTCATTTGAAGAAATTTTTTAAAAATTCAAAAATCGGGATCTCCTCATTAGTGAATTTTTTTTAAGAAAATTCACTAAAAAGTGTGCACGATGTCAATTGATACCATATATTTCTTTGGTCGCCCTCTTGAATTCAGGCATTAAATTGCCTTCACCTCTTGTAGGAATAGCAGATTTAGAATTGTATTCTCCGCTGTTTTCCGTGATATATAAAAAGTTGTTTACTATTAATATCCAGAGCAGGGTTAGTACACCAAATAAGATATCGCTCGCAGTGTTTCTTTGTATGCGACAACGGCCAAAATTCTCACACCCCTCTTCTGCATAGCATCATCCCAGAAGCAGTGAATGTCCACCATGCTTCAAATATGCTTAGTAATCAAAATTCAAGCCGTTAAAGTTTTATTTGAAAAATTAAAACTAATTATAATTTTTTACATTAACGAATCGTTATACCGATTTTTGTTTTTGTTTTTATCTCTTATTACATAATTTGTTTTGGGATTTTTTATTTAATTTAAAAAGACAAATATCTTTTGCTTACAATGCTGTTGGCACCTTAGGCTTAACAATTGCCGGTGTAAAATGTGTATTCCAATACCACTCGTATAAGAGTACGTATTACGGAACGCCGTTAATTAGTTTTTTTTTTATTCAACAACAGTGCATCTTACAAAGAAACTCAAGAGGAATTTTTTCTATATCGTTGAACACGAAATATAAAACCACTTTCTATTTTGCAAAAACGCAGTGGTGTACAATATATTTTTTAATAACCAGTGAAAGTGATGGTACGAATGCCAATGATGGGCCTAAAAATTTGTTTTGCTCCGTATGGGCTTTCCATAAATGTCAATGCCTACAAAATTCCATTAAAATATTTCAAACCGTTTCGCAGACATTAATAAATTTGAATTTTTCAAATAAATCTTCAACACCGTGTATTTTCTTAACTAAGCATCATTTATACAATAAACTTATTTTTCGATGTAAAATCTGTAGGTAAATAAAGTATGGCGTCACACCTTCGGTACACCTGTATATATATATATATATATATATATATATATATATATATATATATATATATATATATATATATATATATATATATATATATATATATTGGAATGTTGCACTACACTGTAATCACTTTTAAATGTACACTTTATTTGTTTGCTTGCTGTACTACTTGTGAATGTCTTATTGGTTTACGTGGACTGCAGTTTCGAACGCTATGTGATGAACCATGACGGTTCGAAACTGCAGTCCACGTAAACCAATATAAAATCATAAATAGTACAGCAAACAAATAAAGTATATATATATATATATATATATATATATATATATATATATATATATATATATATATATATATAATACAGTGGTCCCAGAACTGAACCTTGGGGAACCCCATTTTATGACTACCCAGAAAGACGCCCAGTAACATATTATTCAACACACAGTCAAACGCATTTGTTAAGACTGAAAATTGGGCACAAGTAAACTTTTTATCTCATTAAACCTGGTAACCACAAAATTAATAAGAATTTCCATAGCAGCTGTGGTCGAGAGGTTCTATTCATACACAGATTATTTGTTTTTGTATTTAAATTTTTTTCCATGGTGACATTTTTGTGCTAGGGTTAGTTCATGGTTTAAGTTTTATATAAGTATTTTTAAATTTTTTAGACACGTTAATTAATTTGCTCTTTATTTTTTTCTTTCTGGTTGGGGGTTTTCTCGTTGAGCTAAGTAATGGAACATTTTAAATTTTTAATATAAAGAATGCAGTGAAACTACATAGAAATAAACTTAAAGATTTTTAGAGCATTCAAAATTTGAAGAGTGGGCAACATATAAGGTAATTTACCCTGTGAAAGTTCATAAATACGCTTAAAAAAATCATTTTATTAATTTTGGCACAATTCCGTTTAACTTTTTCATTATGTAGCTAAGTTTTTATAAAAACTTTTGTTTTTGCATGGCAATTAAAATAAATTTATTTAAATCCATTTAGTTATAACATGATAATTATTAAAAACAACACTTAATCATTGATAAAAATCAACGAACTGAAGCAAAAGTTTGTACAAGAGTTCATCGAAACGACAGAAGAAAAAGTTGAAATAATCCAACGTTTCCTGTCATTATAATTTTAAATTAGCTACTAAGCTGCTAACATGCATATTCAAATAATCTTGCACAAATTTCGTAATCACTAGGGATTTGCAGGCCAACAAATGGACTATAAACTGAATAATGGATGAAGCGACAGTTTTATATTATGACTTAATATGCATACGTTAATCGAAAGAAAAATTGATGGTTATATTTCGTTGATGCAAATCTCACTTCTTGAATATTGACCTTAAATGACATGTGTGTTCAAGAGAAACTAAGATACACTTGCTGATTATATATAAATTCCACTTTCTCTTGCAGCTTCTTCTTTCGGCGAAATAAGGACCAACCGCTTTGCGCTTTGCGGCTTTTTTTATACATACATACCGCTACTCAGACACTCGGAGGGATTGGCACTAAAAATGCGCTCAATTTCGAAACTTATTGTTCTTTTACTAGAAATTAAATCTCCGCTATTATCGAGTAAATAGTGATTTGTTTGGTAACGGTGGGATAATAAAGACATTTGTTACGTGTAATTATTTTGTTTGTTGCCTAATAAAGTAATTATCAAATATCTTAATTTTCCATTGTTCTATTAAGTGTATTGCCCTTTAACATATTGTAAAAGCCCACATTTTTCATACATTCTAAGTTATAGATTATTATTTGAAGATGTGATAGCGTCACAATGATTGACTTAGAAATCCTTATCTCCCTGAACTGCACTCTTGCATCCCTGTCCATACCAAATATGTTTGGGAAAAAATAGAAAAAGGAGAAAAAAAATACAAAAAACAGATATAATTTAATTTAGGTAGGATTTATTTTGTAAGACATAACCTGCTAACTTCTTGCTACTTGATTCGCTAAATTGGCACTTTGCTTACATGCTTACATCTCGTCTATCTAATGTTTAAACAGTTGCTAATGGACCTGGCTCCGACGTCATACAGTAATCACTCACCATACACACAGAAGTCTTTATTTTCATTGTAATGTAATTTTGAGTAACGAATTAGTTATAACACAGTAAAAAACTTTGTTTATAAATTGTTATCGATATACATGTGTATCTATATAAATGATATTGAAATAAATACTTCTTATTACAAGGCACTTGCAGTGTTAAGAGCTTCTAGTGAATTTTCGCAGAACAAAATCCAGTATTGAGAAGATCTTGACTTTTGAATTTTAAAAATATTTCTTTAAATAGACGTAAAATAGACCCCCTAGAGCACATATCCAAGGTGAGTTTTTAGTGAATTTTCTTTTTAAAAAATCACTTTAAATGACCGCGAACTAGGACCTAGAACCTAAAACTCATATTCTGGCTCAGTTTCAATATATATATATATATATATATATATATATATATATATATATATATATATATATATATATATATATATATATATATATATATATATATATATATATATATATATTTACACACATAGGATACTCTTTATGACAGAAACCAGCGTACCAAATTTGGTTGCCCTTACTTTGTTATTTCCGGAGATATAATTTTTTTCGAAAGAAAACACAAAATTTTCCGGGAAAACCTCAGACGATTTTCCTGACTAACGAACTCATCCAAGCCACTTGCAAATGGAAGGTATATGCCAAATTTGATCAAAATCAAACTATTATTTTTTGAGTTATCAGTGTGATACTTACATATATACATGTATATATATATATATATATATATATATATATATATATATATATATATATATATATATATATATATATATATATATATATATATATATATTTGTGTGTGTATGTGTGTGTGTGTGTATTTATCACACCGATAACTCACAAATAATGGGTCGATTGGAATGAGATTTGGCAGATACCTTCCTCCTGTAAATGGCTTAGATAATTTTCTTAGCCAGGAAAATCGGACCTGATTTTCTGGAAAAATTTTGAGTTTTATTTACAAAAAAAAACTGTTTCAAAAAATAACAAAGCTATGCCAACCAAATTTGGTAAGCGCGTCCACATTGTAAAAAGTAAACTGTTTGCCAAAACTTGACCTCTATGTTGAAAAAAGTTATGGGCATTCAATAAAGAAAAACATGAGTGCCACTAAAAGTCAGAGAAGATGCAAGACTTAAATATTGTATGTGTTAAACAAAATCTACTACATATTACAGATGACGTTTATTTTTATTCGCGCAAAAAGATCAAGATGTACGATAAACACTACTTTGAAAATTTCATAATTTTTCTCCTGTAAATGTCAAGTGGAGATTTGTACGTCAAAACTGAGTAATGTTTAAATAAAGCTTCTATAAACAATGCGGTTTTTGAATGGTAAATATTGCAATAAATGTATATTAGAAGGTACTCCATATTTCAAATGTTTTTATATTTGAACAACACACCACGAGAGCTTACAGCCTAAATACTATCGTACCGTGGGTGTCGACAAGGAGAAAAGAGGCAACTTGTTAATTCTGGAGTTGAAGGTTTGGAGGAGAAGGAAAAACATGTGCCGGCAAAGAATTCCACAACTTGGAGGTCCTCGCGACAAAAGAGCGGCCATAATAAATGTGCTCATGTGATTACAACATTTACAAAAAATGCATCTAAAACAGACCTTACATATTGCAAATAAATAACCGAAGACCATTATCGGTTACCACGTTTTATTATAATTTGATTTTCATGATATAATGGCCAGTCGGTTTAAATAGCCGACTCGTCAGTAACAAACGTTGGGGGACGTGGGTTCAAATTTCAATGGTGACTGAATTTTTTCTAAATTTATTTTTACTTTTTTTGTCTCGGATTCAATGTTAAACTTATCTGACCAGATTATGTAATGTCAATAATTTTTATAGGGACTGTTTGTTGAAAAAATCACGAATGAGGGGATAAGGACTTTTAAGACTTTAAGTTCAATTTTAACAGCAGCTGTTGTTGCCCTTAGTTGGTAAAACCGTTGCATAGTTAAGACGTAGATGTTTTTCTTCAGAAATGTTTGTTTTCTTCTCTGCTACCGGTTTCATTTTTTACAGCATCTCCAGCAAAATAATTTTCTTTGTAGAGAAAATATGTATTTCTGTATTCAGATCAGATTCTGAATATTTTTAAATTTACTTATTTCATTTTTATTTACGAATATTCTTGTACAAAATGTTCTTTTAATAACAAATTTTCTTATGAATGACTTAGTTAATTTTTTTTTTGAAGAGATATTAGTTACGAATTTTGGTGTGAAAAATTGTTCAACGAAGTTCTGATGGAACATTTTTTTAACGAGAATTGTCGAAAATAACGTTTTAATCGATTTTCGTGCAGAGATATTATTTTATTTTCAATTTTAATTACAGGTTAGACATATGACTTGAATTTTATGTATTCTTTAAGCAAACTTTTGTGTAGAAAATATTTAGTCAGTTTTCGCAGAAATTTGTTTGTGTTGTCATAGAAATCTTTTTTTAGGATTTTTGTTAAATTTAGTAATTAATAGTAAATGTTTAATAAGTTATTGTAAAAAAATGTGTTTGGATTTTCGTGAAAAAAAAATTGTTTGCAAATTTTGATACAATTTTTTTTTTGAAGTTTCGTCGAAAAGGTTTTTGTGAATAATTATATCTAGGCAGGTGGGTAAGTATCTTGAAGAGTTTCGTTGGCCAGAAAAATTGGACCAATTTTTTGTAGTTTTTCAAACAATAAAGTTATTTGATAAAATATGGTACGTTGTTTCTATTATACTGGTAATAACAAATTTGAGGCCAGTTTGATATTAAAAACATTTTTGTGAAAATTCACTACCATAACACACTTGCTGCGTCCACGCTTTTTTTATTGTTATATATGTACACAGTGAGGAACAGCCTAATGAAATAAATTCAGTATCTCAACCGTTGTGCATATTTATAACAAAAAAATCTCGAAACACGTCAATTTTAAATTAAAAACATTTCGGGACGCAGCAAGTGCGTTATAGTAATGAATTTTCATAGAAATTGTACACTATTATTATACGGCATATTACTAAAATTAATACTCCAAACTTACGCACACTTTTAAGATCGATGTTAGAGGTCCTAGTACACGCACATTTGAAAATTGTTTAGCATCGATATTTCTCTATTATCAAAAACAGCTTTTGTTCTAACTCCTTTTGAAAAAATGCCCAAAATTCAATTTTAAGTGAAGCTAAAAAATTAACGTTTGCTATATCTATCCATAGCTATCTATAGATAGTGTAAGTCTTTTTAAAAGAAATTGTATTAAAAATTTCATTAAAGTTACAAAAGTTTTCCAGGAGGAATCTCAATTCATATTTAGAAAAGTAAGGTATTTGCCAAATTATAAACGTAGCACCTATTTTTTCTTATTAATCTCCTTAATGATTTCGTTTTAGTCAAACTTATCAAACCGGTTTTTTTCAATATCAGAAATAACATAATGTCTGCTGGAAATTATAATTTCAGACTCAAAGGCGACAAAGTTATTCAGGCGTTTTAAACAAAAATGAGATCTTGTTCAAAACGTATGAAATCTGTACCCTACTGGTTGTCCAAATCTCAAAATAAAACAAATAAAAGATACACTCATATAGCGGTAATTGATCACGGAACCTTCCCCAATCAATCAATCAATCAACAAAACTTTCATTTATATTAAGAGACATATTTACAAAAATATATACATATACCTTCATATTCTTGCTACAATATAAGTAATGTGAAACTTATATAATTACAATATATTTTCACCTGATGATTATTTTGTTGGTGTGTTAAAACTACACTTCAACTAATTATTCAACAAGGTTATACTGCTAGGGTTGTGAATTATAACTTTTGTTTCGATTTCTCAGGAAAATTTAGCTGCTGAAAAACCTGATTCAGATCACTGTTTTTCAAATTCATATTTAGGACATGCAGTTGCTTGGTTTAGTTGTTTTATTTATATGCGTGTTTTTGTAATCCTTATCAATATTTTATTTTCAATTTTAATTGTGTTTTGTTTCATTGAAAAGTTGCAAATGTTGGTAAATTAATCTATGTTTGATCCTAAAATCACTGTTGTGTCTTACGGCGGTCAGATTTTCAGTCAATTTGTTATTTATGATTAACAATCTGAAAAATGTATCAGATGTTTTGCTTATATGTTCTCGAAGTGTTGGATGTTTGTTAAATAGTGCAGAGTACTGATGCGTGTATACCTTCCGGGTAGAAGACAAACACGCTACCAATGAGCTATCTAACTATAGGTTAACTAACGTCTTGTTTGCGTGATACTTGACACCGGCTTCATGCCCGGGATATATTATATTAATAGGGCAGAGGCTTGACCTGGTTTTGTTTACATTTCCACTATGTAATGCTACACTTTCAGTCTAAAACTGTATTTGGGGCCGTTTGTCAAGCTACGTTTATAGTGTATTTTAAAAATTGATTGACTTCCCCAGTTAAATAACAATCATTTGGCAAACTTTTAATTTCATGTCGTCTGTCATTTTCTATATTTGTGGCCGAGATTTCATGATTGTTGTTTTGGGTAGTATGTTTTATGCCTGTTCTTTAATTTGTTTGGTTGCCGTTGATGTATGATTTATACCTGTCGTAAGTCAATATATGCGTGGCAATTAACTACTGTCTGCCAGGCATTGAACTTTAACCACTAAGTCGTTTTCAAAATTAACAGTAAAAAAATCATCTGATTGGCGAACTTCGCTACAACAAACAAACAAAATAATAACTAATCACGTTTCATTATTGATAATGAGAAAAAATTAAAAGCACATCAATCCTAATGTAGGAGATGTTTAAAACGCGTGCCTTGAACGTCTTGGCAGCTTCCTAATGGTAAATAAGAAGGTCTTCTAACGTTATTCAACAACTGAGGAGTGAACGACCTTATCAGTTAACTAAATCAGTTAACTAGCGTGGTTTAGTTTTGTATACCATACTTTTCACATATCCCCATAAGAAAAAGTCTAATAGCGTAAGCTAGCGTCGCCGTGCTGGCCCTATCCACCGATTTGGAAATAGCAAGTCGGGGTACTGCCGGACATTTATTTGGTAATGTGCTGGTGCTCCATCCTGCTAGAACCATATCACATTCGCTGGAACTTGTGTGATTGTTCAATCAGGATTTAAATTTTTCAAAGTTGGCACGGCATTATTTTGGACGAGTACTAAATAATTATCTTCATTCAAATTACCATCAATAAAAAAGGGACCAATGATATGGCTGCCAACTATTCCTGCCCAAACATTTACTTTTGAGGGTATTGCGTATGTTCTTCTCTCACCCAGTGTGGATTATTTAGACCAGTGGAGACAGTTTTGACGATTAGCATCGCCGTGAAGTGCAAAACTGCACTCATCAGAAAACAAAACATCTTCTAGTTGGATAACGTTGTTATTTAACATTTCCATCAATTGTTCACAACAAGACGTTATTCTATCAAAGTCATTTTCCATGAGTTCCTGAGTCTATATTAATTTATAGGGATGCATTTTATTTTATTTTAATATTCGAATAATCTATTAATTGCTAACATCCAATGTATGGCTGCTTGTCGACTCAAAGTATGTGGGTTTTCATCAACCTCAAGCATTACATTCAATTGGGTATAATTACTTAGTGCATAAGAAGGTTTTTTTATCTGTCTTACATGTCGAAGCTCACGAAATTACTTTTCAAGTTTACTAATTGTCCCTTGGAATATAGGCGGCAAATCAGGAAATTTATCCTGAAATAAGTGAGCAACTTTGATCTGTGATCGTGTTTTATCTCCGTAACCAATCAACTGTATTGTTATTTTATGCAGCTCTGTTAAATAAACCATGTTTCTGAAGTGCAGTTACGGCGGTTATAATCACACAGTAAGTCGCTAAGGCGTTTTAAACAAAACTAACATTGCCAAATCTCAAGAATGTTGATAACTTTTTATATCATCTTTTCAATTGATACTGTCCAAAAAAAGAGACTGACGTTGTTCTTGCTTGCTTTCTCGTTATCAAGAATGAAACGTGCTACGTTGTTAAATTTTTAGCGTATTGCAGCGAAGTTCGTTAATGAGACGAATTTATTTTTTTACCGTTAATGTTTGCAATATATTAAAAAAAAGAATGGGTAATGAAGATATCTTTAAAATCAGGTATCACAAGCTCCTACTTCCTATTTAAAAATTTGGGGGCTGCAACTATCATGCGAAGAGGGTTAGTTGTGGGAGTAAAGTTTTTACGTTGCAGGATGTTATTTTTTTACCAAAAATTGACGTGCTTCGGGATTTTTTATAAATATGCAAAATAATTGAGATACTAAACTTATATATATATATATATATATATATATATATATATATATATATATATATATATATATATATATATATATATATATATATATATATATATATATGTTTGTATCACACCCACAAAAATAATTGCTCAACTTTGATGGAATTTGGTATGTACATTACCTCTGTAGTTACTACATACAGACTTGGAGACTACTTCTCTGGCTTCACCAAATAAGGGCAACAACAATCAATGAACCTCTGTAGTTTGCAGGGAATTAACAAAGTTATATGGCAACTAAATTTGGTAGACAAGTTTATATGATCAAATATACCTTTTATATACCAAGATTTAGATATCTAAGTTAAAACAAAAAAGCTATAGACATTTGAAACAAATTTTTTCAGGCCACTAGTGATCAGAGAACGGCACAAAACCAATAATTTTGATTGGCTAACAAAGTCTATTGAATATTAAAAAGATTAAGTTTTCTTGGCGGAAAAGGTCATGAAGTACCAGAAAAATTGTACAGTTTTTCTTCTTAAAACTAAATCGCGATTTAAAACGTCAAAGTTAGCCACTTTTAAACAACTTTTCTGGAATAAATGCAGGTTAGGTCGAAGAAATGTCGTAAGAAGTGTGCTTCACAAAGTCTTAAGTTTCTGTTTCAACCATCATTGTCGCTCACTTCACTAAAATAATTCCAGAAATTCATTTTAAAGTGTCTTCGAATGGGCGTGAACTAGGGCCCCTAGAACCCATATCCGAGGTCAGATTCACAGTTATATATATATATATATATATATATATATATATATATATATATATATATATATATATATATATATATATATATATATATATATATATATATATAAATATGTGTGTGTAGGTGTGTGTGTTTGTGTATAGCACAAGGCACAGACCGGTTTTGAACTTTTTCTGCACTCTTCATTAGGCCATACCTGTGCCCGGACAAGTCGACTTTAAAGCAGGCACTGCCATCTAACGCAGTGGAGATATGGGCGAGGCGCCATCTCTGTTTTTGTTTTCTTCCCACAGCTTCCTTGCTGTAATGTGTGTGCGTGGAACCCTAGAACCATCTCAATATGTATCGCGCTAATAACTCAAAAGATATTAGGCCCATTTTGATGAACTTTGGTAAGTACCTTCCTTCTGTAAGTGACAGAATCCGATTGGTTTTTCCGAGAAAATTTTAGGTTTTCTTTCGAAAAATATTTGTTCCTCAGTAAATAACACAGCTAGGACAACCAAATCAGCTAAAAAGGTTTATGCTATAAAAATTATATTATGTGCCAAAATTGAGTTCTCTAGGTTGAAAGAAAAAAAAAGTTATAAGCGTTTAATTTTTAAAATGTTGGTTGGCTACTGGAGGTCAGAGCACGGCACATGACCAAAGTATTGTGTGTGGTAAACAAACTATCTTAAATATTACAGGCCAAGTTTTAATTTTTCTTGGCGCCTAGTTGATACCTAGTTACTTTTGTAGCAGATTCTACTGGCTACTGCGCACCTAACAGAGGGCCAATCCTCGCGTAAGTTATTCTTGTCAACCTGTACCTATCAGCTTACTCAGCTACTCCAGCTAATATGCAATAAGGCAAGAAGCTTCTACGTCTGTAACGGTTCCAAACAATCAAGACAACCACAATAATAAACTACTCTTATCTAAGAAAATATCTAGATCAAAGTAAAAACACAGCATAACCACCTTATGTTGGGGTAAAAGTGTGTGTTAAGTTCTCATAACCAAACATAGACACAAAAAAGCAGCATGTCATCAAAAACAAACCTTAAATAGGCTTTGTTTAGGCGAAAACTTGAATAACGTTCAATTTAGCGATTACTCTGATCAGGGTAACCATTAAATGTTATGTACAGTCATAAATATAGCTGGAGTATTAAGTCATGTTAAAAAGCTCTCTAACTTAGCAGCGTAAAATAGCATACATAAACACATTACCCTCAAGCTTAGCACGATTGTAGTTGCGGTAATTAAGATGCAATTGTAAGATCGGTATTTTCTGTTATTTTCCAATTACTTGGATAATAATCCAGACAAAACAAAGAAATAACCTAAGACTTCATTATATAGATTCTAATTGGCAACGTTTCAAACTATTGAATAATTGTTTTGATGAATAATTAATATCTCTCAGACTTGTCGTGTGTATATAATATCCAGTATATTATAATTGCCACTTAGTAGTTAGTAGTGCAATAGAGAAATGTGTCTAATTGTCAGCGTTTGACTTTGACTCAGTGAAAATTAACCACTTAACCTTCTTACCATCTTGTTTATAATTCTAAATGCATTTGACTAATCTACAATTTTAGTTTATATGTATTTAATAACCATTTAACACCTAGCTTATTTTAAAAATGTGATATTTATGTTATTGTTACTTAGGTAAAAAACAGTATAATATGGACAGCTGGAAATAAAAAAAACTCCTAGTATAATAATTTTTAAAAAGTGTAATCGCCATAAAAAAGTCCCGAAAAAATATTTAAGGAATTTTAAATAAACAACCATTTCAATTTTTTGTAGTTGGCGCCAATTATAAACCAAACATGCTATTATAAAAAAATATGGAGATGGTTGTCTCCGAGCCTTGATGTAAATCAATTTTCAAGTATTTAATAAAACATACGAATGTACTATTTACATTATATTATTAATATATAAAAGCAATTTCGCTATGACATTTGTATATAAAGAAGCTATGTCGTGGCAAAACCCTTGTCATGTAATAAAAATATAGCTTAAATTCTACATTCACCTGTTTCATTAATTAATCATATAGGCATTTTGGCCTCTCAGCGCTGCGAACCAGATGGGTCTTTTTTCCATGACTCTTCTTTCTAATAGTTGCCCAAAATGTTCAGACTTTTCATATCGTCTTTTTTTTTGGGACAATTTTACCTATTTCCTGTAGTTTTAAAGTCACCCCTCCAAGGTATTTGAGCCTTTTGCAGAACTGAAACATGCAGTCGCATAGAAAATGTTCCGTTGTTTCTGCTGCTGCAGTGCAGTATCTGCAGTTTTCACTGTCCGCCATACCCATCTTCATAATGTGATACCTTGCTAGGGAGTGCCGTGTGGAAAGTCCTGTAATTATTCTCAAGTCGTTCCTATTAAATTCAAGAGAAACAGTTCAGCCTTTTCTATTGATATGGTGATGAATCGGTTTTCTTGCCTTAAATCTGGCGTATTTATCCAGCATGACAGCATTTGATTCCTCTTCCAAGTATCAAGTTCATTTTTACATGTCTTTTTGTTAGTCCACAATATAGCTCTGGTCCATAGAATGGTGTTGTTGCAGCCCTTTTTACAAGGCTATCTGCTTCCTCATTCCCTTCAATGTCTTGATGTCTTGGTATCCACATTAAACTCACTTTGTCGTTCGTAGCCAGTTGCTTCAAGAATTTTTGTCGTTCGTAGTCAGTTGCTTCAAGAATTTTTTGCAGTTCCAGGTCAGCTTAGACTCAGTTTTGCAGGATTTTAGAGCCTTTAGTACTGCCTGACGGTCTGGGAGGATGTCGATCTCTTTATTTCTGAGTCTTTATTGTAATACTCCTGTGCACAGAGAGTTATAGCAAGCATCTCTGCTTGGAAGTTATTTCTAGGGACTTGGCGAGTCTAAAGTTAGGTCCTCTAATTTCAAATTCTGCTTCCCCCATTTAGTTAGTATCATCTGTATACCATACAGGTAAGTTGTTTTTCAGTCTCTCACTCTCTCTGTCACATGCTTGGCGGTCACTTATGACCACGTCAAATGGAACTATGAATTTCAGTTAAGCTGGCATTTAATCTTTTGGTTTGGCAAGTGACTCCAAGAGATAATTTCCAAGATAGTTAAGTGGCCAACCAAGTCTCCTGGTTTGAATTTGACTGCGTGAAATAGTCTTGAGGAACTTAGTGCTTCTTTCCTCTTCACGCATATCTGCTGTGGAGTAAGATTAAGCATTGACTTTATTGCAGCTGTAGTGCATGATGGTGCAGCTCCCGGTATTTCAAGACGCATCAGCCTCTGCAATTCTAGCAATTTGCTTTGCGTTGAGGCTTGTTGTCTTTTAAGCCATCATTATATAGCTGCATGTGTGGCTATAGGTTTGACCACAGTTTGGTATATCCAGTAAACCATCCTGTAATTCAACCCCTATGTCTTTCCTTCGAGTCTACGGCAAGTCCAGATTGTCATTATGACGCTCGAAAGAGTTTTGTCCAAGTGTGTATTGCAGCTCAGTTTCTGGTCTAAGAGGATCTCTAAGTATTTGACTTCGCCGAAAAATTGTATCTGTGTTCCATTCAGAGTGGGAGCTTCAAAATTTAGTCCCATTCTGTTCGTTTTTTTAATTGAAACTCGAGGCACTAGCTGCTGAAGCTTAGGTTGACGAGGCAAAAGCTCTTTGTGACGAGTAACTTGCCTATTTTAAACCTGTGAGGAATTTCATTCCCTTCAGCACCATCATTGGCGACTTTTTTTTAATCTGTACGCGTGATTCCAAACAGATTTCTTTCAAGCTTCAAAATATGATTCACTATCTAAAAACGACGACACCACATAGATGACACCCAACCGTCAGAAGTTGTAAGCAGCTTGTGCGGAGTGAGCTTACATTGTAAAGACAACGGACACAGCCAACACATGATAACAGAAACTGCCACCACCGTTAATCGAACCCAGGTACTCCGAGTGGCAGCCGAACACTCGTTCCACTGCACCACGAAGGTGTGTCTCTTCCTATATTTCAGGTGGAAAAACTGTAGTTCGCTAAAATTTCGTTACTATTTCACGAACGTTTTCATTCTTTATATCAATGTTTATTTTAACGTCATCGTTGGTATGTTGTAACTTGTTATTTGATTGTAACCGACAACCCCATTTGGTAGATATTTAAGGCTTCTTACAAGCTTCAGAGTCTAATTCCTTATATTTTACGCTCTGATATGTTTCAACTGTTAATAAAATTTAAGTCGCCTAATTTAAACAGGTATAATGTAAGAACAGGCATCTGGTTCAATTTAGTAAACTTATACCCTAACTTATGATTTTCATGTTGGGATTATTGTTTTTGCAAATATGTAAATTCTGCTAGAAAATGTAAAGTAACAGTTTATCAAATGTAAGTTTACATCAAAATGCCATACGGTTTAGAGAAGTAAACACTGGTATTTGCTAATAAGACACATAAATAAATAAGGAATTTCAAACTATCACAAACTCTACTGACCGGGATTCTGCTCTGCCCAATAATACATTACAAGCTAGCAGCCGAGGTCGCTAAAGGTCAATCCTATAGAAATAAATACCGTGGTTCAATTTAAGACCTGGTACAAAATCATGGACTCTCCACTTACGCACTGTCCAGTAGTGAAATGATTTTAAGCACAGATATAATATACTAAAATTGTTTACACGTATGGCATCATAGGAGCACGGTTAATTTTTCTGTTTTTTTGAATTTTAATGTACTATTCTTATGGCTTACAATTTTCTCTATACATCATTAGTAACAAAAAAACACAAATCACTAAGTCAGCCTTACTAAAGGATTAACTTTGCTCCTGTGGTACCATAGGCGTTGCAGAAAAGTTTAGAACTTGCGGTGACAAAGGCCATTAAATCAAAAAGTAAAGCATAATACGTTACTGCCAAGTATAATTTATGTGCACAGGATATTCTAGATAAATTGGAAGTTCCCCTTGATAGTACAAACCTAAACAAATTTTATAATGTATACTTTTGTAAACTTTTCAATACAAAATATTTTTTTCTTAAAAACCTAGATTATGTAGGGTATCCTGGAATAAGGTACATGACATAATAAACCTTACCAACCCGACTACTGACGCTGATAACGACCCAGTTTGTAGCCATACTATAAATACCACAAGACAGTCGACGCACGGTCAGATCTCTCTCAGGTCTAGGGTTTAGCACGCGCAGAACTTAGAGATCTATCTCCAGGTTCAGGGAGTATGCAGATTAAGGCACCGCAATAGAACTACAACAACCCAACCTACCCTTATTTACAGCTGTAAGGAGTAGGTAGATTGAGTCCTTAGAGTTCATTTCCTTTCATATTTTTTAAGCTTCTTGAAAAGGCTTCAAAATAGGAGCGAAAACGTTGAGTTCTAACACATTCTGGACGCGGATTAACCAGAGAACTAAGTATTATATTATATATATATATATATATATATATATATATATATATATATATATATATATATATATATATATATATATATATATATATCGGTGTGTGTGTACATACTAAATTTGAAAATAATTCGAAATATCTCAAAGTCGTGATCTTGTCATAAACTATTTTGTAAAGAAATTGCTAAAAAAAGTTGTCGAGTGATTAGACATAGTTATCAGAAACGCCATTTAGTTTTTCGTTAATTAGCGTCAATTAGTCGTCAGTCATACAATGAAAATTAATCTCGCACGTAATTATTTTCAAAGCGAACTCCTTACCATTTATTTTTAATTAGTTGTCAAAGAATATTAATTTATTTATGTATGCCTGTTAAAACTTTTTAGATAAAAGAGACAAGAAACAAATATAAACATGAATCAAAAGCTGCGTAGTAAGTCTTATTTTATAGTCACAGATGTTCTAAGGAAGTGCAAAAACACATTTAAATGATAATCAACGTGTTCTAAGAAATCTGATCATAGACATTTTTACTTTCTTTATAGGTGTCTTCTTGATGCTGATTATTTTAAAACTATATAATAAATGATAGCCAAATTGAAAAAAAAAATACCACCAACTACGACCTTATTGATTTCCAAAATGCCACTTATATTTTGGAGAGCCCTAGTATTTTTCAAATAGATTTAAAAAGTAGCCGCTTTTTATCGCAAAAAGGTCATAATCAGCACAAAAGTACTAATATTATTGCAAAATGTATTATTTGCTGATCCAGAACAGTCTCCGTGACTTTTTTTGAGAACCTAAACGTCTAGTGTGTACAGCAAATGGCCATATAATTTGGAAAGGGTCCGAATTGTGAATAAAATTGTTAAAATCACTGTTAGTGATCTCATAAGAGTAAGAGAAGTTTTATAAAGCAAATGGTAACCATTTTGACCATCTTCCAAACTATTTTTTTGTGACAATACTTACAAATTTAATAACAAAATTATAATTGATGATAAATATTGAATACTTATAACAAGTCCGCATGGAAAGCTTCATTGACAGCGTTTCTTGAAAACTGAAGAGTTATATTTGGTACACACTCCCAAATTAGTGTCCACAGATGTCGACGTCGCGGAATGGTCGGCGTTTGTAGGTTTTCTGCTTCAAATAGCCTCAAAATCTAATGGGGTTAGGTCTCGTGACCTAGGTGGCTAAGCTTATTCCATATTAATATCAATTACCTTACCACGAAATAGTTCCAGGGTAAATTGTTTAACACCTGTTGAATTATGAATTGGCCATCCATCACATTGAAACCATAAGTTGTGTCTTGGGTAAATGAACTAATTGATTTGCACTATTTTATAGAATGTTTATATATATATATATATATATATATATATATATATATATATATATATATATATATATATATATATATATATATATATATATATATATATATATATATATATATATATATATATATAAGTGTGTGTGTGTTTGTGTATGGCTTTGTGTGAACTATAACTTCAAAACGTGACCGCTTTTGATCAAACGTGGCTTGTATCTTTTTTCTATAGCTCCCAAATCACAATCGGTCCAGATTTTGCCAGAAATATTAGTATTTGAGCTTTTTTTAAAACACTTGTAAATTCGAAAATAATAAATGTGCTTTGACGAAACTTGGCACACATCTTGTTCTTAGACTTCGTTTGTAATTAAATTGTGGGTAATGGTAGAAAGTAAACTTATTAGACTTTTTTTTATTTGCCATCATGACGCACTTGCTGTATCCAGACTTTCATTTCGGTTAAGCCAAAAGCTGCATTTTATCTAGCATATGCTTACTATGTTCGAAACTAAATTGAACCCACAGTACAAAATTTCAGCTAAGTGGCATCACCGGTCTCCGAAATATTTGCAATCGTCTCTAGATATGCTGAAACCCTTACATGTAAAGACCCACACTCGTCACAATGCTCAGAAATGATGTCGCAGCATTATTTCGTTGCTTTGATGAAGTATAGTCTTAATTACTTATGTCCATGTATGTATCTTCCCCAGACACCAATTTAGCCTGTTCTTTTTTTATTTTTTGACATATTGACAACATAAATCTTTGATTTGTATAAATCCAGGTGCCTTGCTTTTGAATGGCACTTTGAATATAAAATATTTACAAATATAATAATGAGTAGACAGTGATAGAAATTTCTGTAAATTAAGTCAAAAAAAGTCTAGACGCAGCAAGTGCGTTATGGAAGTGAATTTTCATAAAGATGTTTTAATAGCAAATATGTATATTTAATGCAAGCAGGCATCAATTTCTTTACAGGAATAACCTATATAGTAGGAACACTGTACCACATTTTATCAAAATAACTTGTTTGAAAATGTACAAAAATTTTCCGAAAATAAACTTAAAACGTTTCCGAGAAAACTCGTTTCCTAGCTGACGAACCTTAGGTTAATAGCAAATTGGGCTATTGAATTTTGAAGCGTTTAATGATAATTCGCTACCAAAGCGCACTTACTGGGTCTCGATTTTTTTACAAACATGCATCATATTTCGATGAAAAATGTAAAAATGCAATAAGGCATGTTCAAAAAAAATGTAGGTAGCACCAACTACTTGTGGGCCATCCTGTGATTATCAAAATAATTTTATAAGATGCAGCTCAAGACACCTATAGGTAACGTACACAATTTTTTCTCGTATCTCGCATAACAACAATTATATTGAGCTTTACCGTAGAAATGCGTCATCCTGTATATATGTAAACAGAAAGTAACCCCGGATACGGATTCTAGGGGGCCTAGAAATCCTTTTAGAATTCAAAAGCCCCGGTTTCCTCATTAACGAATTTTTTCTACAAGTAATTAGATAAAAATTATATACCGTTAAACCATAAACTTAACTAAAACTACTTCCAAAGCATCAGAGAAAGTGTCTATTTGAAATGAATTTTCTGGAAATATTTTACTAAAATGAGTGGTTGAAGCTAAAACTTAAGGGTTTGCAGAACACTATTTACATAATCCGTATTTCTTTCAGGTTCCTTGCCTAAATGTTGCCAATTTTGACGTGTCAAATTGCGACTTTTTACGTTTTGAGGAAAACTTTTTTGTCTTTAAACTTACAGACCTATTTTTTTTGTAAATTGTTCACCCTTTATATATTTATATATAATATAAACTGACCCTGGATATGGGTTCTAGGGAGCCTAGTTCGCGCTCATTTGAAGAAATTGTTTCTAAATCCAAAGTCGGGATCCCCTCGTTAGTGATTTTTTTAAGAAAATTCACTAAAACAAGCACTTGTGAATCCACTGAAAAACTCTACGACTGTATTAAATATGGAATGGTTTCACTAAGTTAGGGCAAGAACAAACAACCAGATATTCTATTCAAATTGAATTAAGTCTTAAAACTGTCATCTCCTCTTTATCAAATTATTTTTTATACAAAAACTCGCTAAAAAATTCATTGGAATAACAACAATCTGGTTAGATAACGGTAAAGTGAAATGAGGCTAAAAAAATGAGACTAAAAAAATTTATAAAAAGTAAAGTCACTAACTAGGATTAGAACTCGTCATATAGGAGTCGACTATCTGATGTACAGGGACTTAGGCCACTGAGCTACGCTCCACATGTATGACTAGCAGATATATCCCATAATACATGTTAATTGTTCAACGTTTTACAATTTACACAAAACCATTTTGATTTACAATGGATTTTTTGCTCATATTTTAACGAAATCACGGAAAATAACGACTTAGATACATATATAGGAGCTTGTTAGTCATTTATTGTAGTATTTTTCAGTCACATTCCTACTCAATCAATTTTTACGTTTTAACTTTCTTGAATCATATTTAATTAATTAAAAATTAATTTACCTCTAACTTTTGTTTTCTTTTAAAATACATATCCGAATTTTAATACACATAGGATACTCTTTATGACAGAAACCAGCTTACCAAATTTGGTTGCCCTTACTGTGTTATTTCCGGAGATATAATTTTTTTCGAAAGAAAACACAAAATTTTCCGGAAAAACTTAGGCCGATTTTCCTGACTAACGAAGATATCCAAGCCACTTGCAAAAGGAAGGCATGTGCCAAATTTGATCAAGATCGGACTATTATTTTTAGTTTATATGTAGTTATCAGTGTGATACATACATACATACATACATATATATATATATATATATATATATATATATATATATATATATATATATATATATATATATATATATATATATATATATATATATATATATATATATATATATATATATATATATATATATATATACATATATACATATAAAATTGAAACTGACCCTGGATATGGGTTCTAGGGGGCCTAGTTCGCGGTCATTTGAAGAAATTTTTTCAAAATTCCAAAGTCAGGATCTCCTTATTAGTGAATTTTTTTAAAGAAAATTCGCTAAAAACGATGTTAAAAAATAAACCTGAGAATAACAATTTTTCCCCCTAAATGTTGGCCAAATTAAGTTTAAGATAAATATAGTGCGCCTAATAGCTACGACTTAACTAAAACGAAACTTATTGTAAGGTTTCACTAAAAAATAATAACCATGATAATACGTCACTGCGCGTCATCTTAATATTTGTTTACGCCTTTACGCGTGCTAGATATTGAAAACTTAATACTCTGTGTGTTTAGATTCTCCTATAAATTCAATGAACAGCGTGAGAAAGTATTTTAATAGTAGAGATGCATTATACACCGTGTATATTTATATTTCATTCAAGTTCAACACTTTCTATTTCTATACTCGATACTATTGACCTTCCTACGCTAAGAAGCCTTGCACCTAGTATCAGATGCTTAAGTTATTGTTTTCAATAGACGCCGGAGTACAATACTGTGTTATTAAGCTTGAAATGTCTTATTTTTGTACGTTGCAAGATACAAATACTAAACTTACGTTACTAATTTATCTAAGAGTAGAATTTTAACTTCTTAATTTTCTTAATTAAAAAAAAAGGGGGAAATCACGTTGTTATGCTAATTGTTTTTAAGCTTAAGTGGGTGCTGGAGGTTTTAATTATGTTTTTAGTTTTCGGGTGTATTTGCAAATGTGACATACGTGTAGTAGAATATCCAAAGTACCCTGTATAATAACTTTTAATAATCTGTATTTTTAAATTAAATGCTTTACCAAAGGCATCTTTTTGAGATTGGTTATTTTAGTGGAGTGCGTTGGACAAAACGAAAATATGGTCATTTTTTTTAATTGTAAACATTCTTTTTTCTAGTTTTTTATGTATTTGCATTGTGTTATGAACTTAAGTATAAAAAATGTGTGGTAAAATGTTTACTTTCTTAAAAAGTTAAAGAGAAAATCTTGGGTTCGATGACCCACAGCACGGGCCAGCATTGTGCAAATACTGTTGTTGATCCACATTCCATTCACCTTAATACCTAGGTCGCGTTCTTCGAGCGCCTCCTGAAAGATGCTTTCACGATACAGGTTGAAGAGGAGTGGAGAGAGAACTCACCCCTGTCTGACCCCTCTAAGAATCTTTGTCGGTTCTGTGTGTTCATTTCCAACCTTGACCACGGCTGTTTGGTTCCATTAAAGGCTTTCTGTGCAGCGGATATCCTTCTGGTCTGTATCCATCCTTCTCAAAATTTGAATGAGTTTGTGGTGTTGGACTCTATCAAACGCTTTCTCGTAGTCGATGAAGCATAGCATCACATCTTTCTCCTGGTCGTTGCAGTTCTGGATCAATACTTGAGTTGCAACTATAGCCTCTCTCGTACCTAGTCCCCTTATAAATCCAAATTGTGTAGACCCTACCCCTCTTTCGCATTTTATGGAAATTCTGTAGTGAATAATCTTGAGGTATATCTTTAACGTGTGGCTTATTAGACTGATCAGCCTATGGTCCTCGCACTTCGTTGCGTTACTCTTTTTGGCAGGGGGATATAATGTGATGTATCCACTTGGCAGGGAATTCCCCCGTGTTATATATTTTGTTAAATATTCTGTGCAGTACGGAAATACCCCTGTCGTCTAGTATTTTTAGTAGTTCGACAGGTATGCAGTCCGGGCCAACTGCCTTTCTGTCCTTTGACGTATTTATTGCTCTTACAATTTCTTCTTTGGTGATAGGGGGTCCAGACAGATATGCTTCCTCCGTAACCTCTACATCAGGTCTATTATCGTCGAAAAAGTTTTTAATATATTCCTCACATATAACTCTTCGCTGCTGATCATCTTATGCCATTTCCCCATGTTCGTTTTCTACATTATAAAAGTGTCTCTTCCGGTAAACTCCGAACGCCTCTCTTATTTTTCTGTGTATGTTAAATTCATCGTGCAGCTCTTGTAGTTCTATCTCCACGCATTGCTTCTTTAACCAGTCATTCTTTGCCGCTCTTATTTTCCCCCTAATAATTCTTTGGGTGTGTTTATAGCTCTCTGGATTTCCTTGATTTTTACATCTTCCCCTTTCTTCGAAAAGCGCCATGATTTATGCTGTCATCCAATTGTGTTTCTGTGTTTTCCGTTTATGGCCTACTTCACCTTCTGCGGCCCTTATCAAGGCTTTCTCCATTTCTTCCCATATGACATCTATGCTTGCACTCGCTTCGAACTTCGGTTCTATGGAAGTTATTATTATTTCATTAATTTTTGCAACTATTTAGTTTTTGAGATCTTCGCTTCTAAGTGTATCGTAATCTATCTTCCTCTGTTCTATATGGGTTTTGAGGTTTGTGATCTTAGTCTTGACTACTGCCACTAGGAGAACATGGTCCGAGGGAACGTCGGCACCAGGATATGTACACACTCTTTATACTGATGTTCCGAAATTAATTAATATGTAATCCATCTGATTACGTACGGTGTTGTCTGTGCGATCGACTGCAGCTCTCCATGTGTACAAGCGCCTAGGTGGCATCTTGAACCAAGTGTTTGTTACTTTCAGGTTTTCCTCTTGGCAAAATTGACAGAGGCGTTCACCCCAGTCATTTCGGGTTCCTAATCCATAAGGGCCCACTATATCTTCGATTCTTCTGTCTCCAATTTTAGAGTGGAAGTCTCCCATTACGAGGTTTATCTCATGATGTTTAACCTGTTTAAGTACTTGTTTCAGTTCCTCGTAGAACATCTCGA
The DNA here is from genome assembly GCA_964006375.1 of Tillus elongatus. Taxonomy (NCBI): domain Eukaryota; kingdom Metazoa; phylum Arthropoda; class Insecta; order Coleoptera; family Cleridae; genus Tillus; species Tillus elongatus. The sequence continues at coordinate 183,095,813 of OZ023262.1, read as the reverse complement.
TCTCTTCTTCAGTCGAATCGGCTGTGGGTGCATATACCTGAATAAAGTTGATGTTGACTGGTTTGGCATGCATTCTAAGCAATACGATCCTATCTGAATGGGGGAGGAAATTTATCACAGATCTGGACATTTTTTCAGTCGCTATTTTTCCTACTCACTTTCTGTGATTTGGTTCATTGTTTCCTGAGTAGTACAGGACTCCGCCTGAGACGTGACATATCCCAGAATCAGGACACCATGTTTCTGCGATGCCTAGAACGTCGATTTCTAATCTTTTCATTTCTTGTATCAGGTTGGCCAGTTTCCTGGCTTCGTATAAGCTTCTCACATTCCAGGTGCCGATCTTAACTTCTCTTCTCAAATTTAATCTCTCGTTTATATGCTCATTTAACACAGTTCCCCCCGGAGATCCGATTGGGGAACGATTTAAACCTCCGGAACATTTTGGCTTAAATATATTCATTTTATGTGATTCTCTGCGGATAGAAATATCGAAGGTGGTATCCCATTGTCTTCCTCCACTTTATACAGGGATTTAGTCCCGTATTTTGTGACGTATGGTTATACCGCCAATGCTCGGTCGCCAGAGCCTCGTCCGTTTTCTAGCAGGGTGTACCGGATGACTCAGTCATCAATCATGCAGGTGAGGTTGACAATTGGGCAGCTTTGTTGGATCGATGTCTTTAGTGCTACCCCTTACACCCCGAGTTGTCATTAAATGCTTCATATTTCAATTACTTAATTAACCCAAGGTTTGTTGGCTACGAAACCAGTTTTTCGGGAATATTTTAAGTTTATTTGGGAAAATTTTAGGCATTATCAAACAATAAAGTTATTTTAGTTAAATATGATACATTGTTTCTACTATATATAGGTTATACTGGTAACCAAATGTGATGCCTGTTTTCGTTAAAAAAGGACATAAGTATTTGCTATTAAAAATATTTTATGAAAATTCACTACCATAACGCATTTGCTGTGTCCAGACTTTCAAATAATAGAGTGTACTTTTGGGTAGAAATATGTGACACGTGTCTTCTACTTAAAACTAATCTAAACGACTATAAAATATATCTAACGTTATATATGTGGTTAAAGTTTTCCATTGTGGAGATCGTCATAGATCGACTAATGAGATATGGGAACTCTTTAATCAAGTCTATCCATATCAAAGGCTGATTTCACAGGCTACGGTTTCCAAGATATTAAGAAAAGATGAAGAACATGGCTGTGTTAAAAATTTGTCTAAAAGTGTAAGACCTACGGTAGCTGAAAACATTCAGATTGATGTCCTACTGACCATTCAAGAAAACCCGTATAGTGTTAGTCGCCAAATAGCTCATAATATGGGAATAAGTCACAAGTATATGCAAACAATTTTGCACAAAGAAAAAGACTACCGATATAAAGTCTGCTTGGCAGACGAATTAAATGAAGACGATTTCGACCAAAGACGGTAATTTTGTGAAATTATGCAACCAACTTGTCATCGAAATACAAATTTTGTGTCAAATACTTTATTCTCAAATGAGGCCACATTTTACTTTAACGGAACAGTGAAAAAGCAAAATTGTCGATACTGGTCAAAAGAAAATCCACGATGGCTTTAAGAAGCTCATAGCCAATAACGCGAGTAGCTTAATGTATGGGGAGGCATATTAAAAGACAAAGTGCTAGACCATTTTTCTTCGAAGGAAATCTTATAGGTGAAGCATACTTGAATTTGTTGCAATTTTACCTTCTGTCAGCTTTAGTTACACTCTATTTCGACTCAAATAATCCCGATTTAACCAATCAAGAAATTTGGCTACAACAAGATGGTGCTCCAGCACATTATGTAAGAGACGTTCGAGACTATCGTAATTTAGCATTTCCGGGAAAATGGATTGGGCGACGAGGTCCCGTTGAATGACCAGCCAGGTCACCTGATATGACACCTCAGGATATTTTTGTGGGGTTATTTGAAATCTAAAATCTTTTTAAATCGTCCAAAAAATATTGATGACTTAAAGTGCCGCATAAAAATAGAAATGAGAAAAATTTTACGCCAAACAATACACAATGTTTAAGAACAGTTTGTTTCTAGACTTGGCGAATTGTCGAATAGTTAACGGACAACACTTTCAGCACTTACTGAAATAAATTATTAATTTATCAATCGCGGGTATTATTAGTGAATTTTCTTTCAAAAAAATTCACTAATGAGGAAATCCCGACTTTTGAATTTTGAAAAAATTTCTTCAAATGAGCGCTATTTGGGACCTGGAACCCAAATCCGAGGCCGATATCAGACTTTATATGTTTATATATATATATATATATATATATATATATATATATATATATATATATATATATATATATATATATATATATATATATATATGTCACACCTATAACAAAAAAATAATGGACCGATTTTGATAAAACTTGGTGAGTACCTTCCTTTCACAAGTGGCTTGGATAAATTCGTTAGCCAGGAAAATCCGTCTAGGTTATCCCGGAAAATTTTATATTTTCTCTCAAAAAAAATTATATCTCCGTAATTAAGAAAGTAAGGGCAACCAAATTTAGTACCCAGGTTTATATCATTATGGGTAAGTTACCTACCAAAATTTAGCTCTGCACGTTAAAGCACAAAAAAGTTACAGGCATTTAAAGGAAAATAAATATGGGTTTTCCTCATAACGTCAAAGTCGCGATTTAAAACGTCAAAACTGGTAATATTTAGGCAATAAACCTGAAACTAATATGAGCTATGGAAGGAAAATGTCTTAAGGAGAATGTTTTACAAAGTCTGAAGTCTTAGTTTCAATCGTCATTATCCTTCATTTTACTAAAATATTCCCAGAAAATTCATTTCAAATAGACCCTTTATCTGATGCTATAGAGTTTATCGGTTAATGGTATATCATTTTTGTCGAATTTCCATAAAAAAAAGCTTTAAAGCTCAATATATCCGTTATTATGCAAGAAAGACTTTCCACAAAACTTTGCTGAAGAAATTTTTTCCTAGAAAAATCGCAAAACACGTTTTTTTTACGAGACTCCTGAAAAACTTCTACGGTAAAAAGTCAACACAGCATTTTTGCTTTCATTTTACCTACATTATCTGAAAAATTGGTAATATTGCTGAGGCCACCACTGAATTGAGCATACTCAATAATCTCCCTTCTGTAGAATATTTAATTTGTTTCGCAGCAAGCGGTTTCTAACATACGATACCGTTCCGGTACCTTTGAACGAAAAGGCTGTGTCATATTCCTAAATCCAAATAAAACAAAGAACTCATATTTGGAAGTTTCAATGACAGTAGAGCGCTGAATTTAATGCAGTAAAAATAAGGTTCGTTTTGAATTTTAAAAATCAAAATTATCTAAATTATCTGAAAAACGGTAAACTTGGCAACATCGCTAATGCGATTATTGAATCGAGCCTCCTCCATTACCCTTCTGTAACTTTTTTTTTTCATCAAACGATTTCTAAAATAGGAAACTATTGTCGAACTTTTGAGACACAGTTTGATGAAAATCAGTTAATTATTTTTTAAACAATCGCTCGCATATATGTTGAATCTCGGTAATATCTTACATTTAAAATTTGAAAGAACGGGCTAATAAAATAAAGTTTAGAAGTCATCACCGGCGTTTTCCGAAATGTGTAAATTTAAAAAAATCATTCGGTAATAAAAGTTATACCAATTATTATATCATTAAGCCTCGGTGGTTAATTGGTAAGAACGTGTGCCTCTAAACCGAAGGGTACTCGGTTCGATTCCCTCAGTTCCCCTTTCACTTCTTCCGTGTATACTATAAAAATTAACATTAACTGAGATTGTGTATTGTTCTGCCCTTCGGAGTGGGCGTAAAGCCGTCAGTACCGTGTCCATGCGATGTTGGGTTTTACATAAAGGCAGAGGTTCGGCAAATTCTTAGGATAGTGGGGTGAAACTGCTTCTTGGCGTCGGTGATTGACCATAGTCGCGGAAATAGACCGACGTTAAGAAAACAAAAACATACATATAGTATATTACTGTTGTTCGTGAGATTTATGGTCTTTATTTGTCATTTAAATCGACAACTTTGTGCAGGATTATGCGCTGAGTATAAGTTTCTTAGACTTAAACCCTGGTGAGTTTACGAGTATAACCTTATTTTATTTTGTTGTTTTAAATGTTAGATGTCAAATATTACCTAGATTAAACAAAACGTGTTGCATAATATTACATCATTGTGTAGTATTTTAAGCTACTGTGTGGCATAATAATATATCATAAGGCTTAATGCCATTTTAATTTATACTTCTCAGCATAAACTTCATTTGGCATGCACCACCACACAAGATTCAATTTACTTCTGGTAATGCAGTTTAATTTCATAGACCCATTTTCATTCAGAAACCTTATTCTCATGTCACGAGTTTTGGGTGCAGCAACATTCATTACCCTATGTTATTTTGTGTATTAATTACAAAACATTATTCAGATTGAACAAGATTTGTTGTATAATTTTACAATGTTGTTTCTTTTAGTATTTGTCCACTGTTATGGTTAATAAAAGAGGTTATTGTGACATTTAATAATTCGTTTGCTTTTTGCTACAATTTGGCAAAACCACTTTCCCATAACTAAGTTGTCTCCATTAAGGGACGAAGTAGAGTCTATTACATTCAATGAGGAAGCTGGTCATGAAAATTTATCTTGCAAAATAATATCAGTGGAAACTTAACTTTCTTCAATAATAGCTGGCTGATATATGAACACTGTAAGCAGAACTACGATAAAAGTATAATTAATCTAACAATACAAAGTGATAGTAATAAATGTCCTAATTTGAGAAATAACATAAGTTGACTGAGTTTATGAGTAAGTTTATAAAGGAAATAGACACAAATCTAAAAGGCTAATAAGTTGAACATTATAAATGTTTACGTACCTAGAGAGTGTTATTGCGGCTGACGGCAATTGTTAAAAATGAGCATGATGATCGCTATAGTAAAGCAAGTATTCGATAGACAAAACCACCTTTTGACTAATACAAATTTGAGCTGTACCTAAAAAAGAGGTAAGTACACTTGGAGAAACCAAAATCACCACAACACATGTTTTTAAAGACCTGCCGATCGTTTCACTAACAAAGTTAGCGTCATTAGAGGATAAAAAATTCTAAACCTACAACTAAACATCACCTTTTATAATGAGTCTTAGGTATATATATATATATATATATATATATATATATATATATATATATATATATATATATATATATATATATATATATATATATATAATTGGAAATATTTATAGTCCCTAGAGGTCAAGTTTAAAATTAACCCGCCTTATCTAATATCTGTTAGGTTGATTAAGAAAACACAGGAAGCAAACTTGCAAATTTTAGGAGGGGCTAAAAACTGCTACGCAGGGTATGTCGGGTATTTAATGCCCGATTTTCACAAAAGGTGGTAAAAAATACTTTAAAATGTTATTATTAACTTTACCCTGCCAACAATGTAAATGGTCCCATTAGTAATGAAAAACAATGGGACAAACTAAATTTTGTATGTATATCTTCTATCGCCAAATTACATTTGTGACCGGTAACGTTAACAAAAAACACAGAAGCAATGGGAAATTGCAATAGTTAGCCCAAAATGAATTCCACAATGACAAACCATTTATTATAAAAAATACATATAAACATTATGTTAAAAACTATGATAAAATCGTCGAAAGGTGGCTTTAGCAAAAGCCTCACAGCTATTTCTAAACAATTAAAAAATCTAAATAAAGTTGATTTCTTTCGTATTATTACACTCCCATATTTCGGCATTTTGTATTATTATCGTATTTATCAATATTTTCATTTTCAGTTTGTTCTGAAAGTATTGGTAGCAACCATTTTAATTCCGGAACATCGCGAGACTTTTTCTCCAGCAGCTCTACCAATAATTTTTTCAGGCTAACCAACTAGTTATTTTTAATTTTATGACCTAAAAGCAGCTCAGGTGTAAGCACTTGACCAATTGCAATTTAAGAGGTGACCTAAATCTTTTTACCCCAACGGTGTTTGAAGTTTTTCCTTTTTTGTGTTAATACTGCCAATAGTACTTATTCCTATAATTATTTTAACCATTGTGGACCCTTTTCTGTGTCCACAACGACATGTCAGTACCTCATTTTTTTACTTCACAGACTTTGATATACAGATCACAATATGCCTCCGGGGTTTTCATGATAATGTATGTTTTTATTTTTAGGGAATTTTGATTAAGAAAAATTCGCTAATAGAGAGGTCACTATGAAAATCTTTTGAAAAAATTTCTTCAGATGAACGCAAATTTGGGTCCCTAGAACCCAAAACCAAGGTCCGTTAAAATTTATATATATATATATATATATATATATATATATATATATATATATATATATATATATATATATATATATATATATATATATATGTCTGTATGTATCTGAGCGATAACTGAAAAAAATACCAAACTGATTTCAATCCAACTTGGCAAAAATCTTGTTTGGACGAAAACCGAGGTCTAGTTCCTTAATTAGTCTTTATGCTCGAGTTTTTCCGGTGGAAAATCAGGGAAAACTTTTTGAAAACGCTATATTTTTGTAAGTATCAGAGTAACTGGAACGAGACTTCACATGTGGCTAGAAATGGTGCAAATAAACCGATATTGTGAATTTTAAGTAATTTGGTACAAAATATTTAGAGTTTTTTCCAAATAAAGCAAAACCCAAAGACATGCGTTGAAACGACTTAGTGGTTAAAGTCAAATGCCTGATAGACAGAGTAGTTAACTGCCACTCGTAGATTGATTCATACAACAGGTATAAACCATACATCAACGGTAACCAAACTAGATATATACCAGGCAGAAAACATACAACCCGAACCAATAATCGTGAAATCTCGGCCGCAATTATGAAAAATGACAGACGACATGAAATTAAAAATTTGCCAAGTGATTGCTATTTAACTGGAGATTCCATCAATTATTAAAATACACTATATTTGTAGCTTTATGAACGGCCCCAAATAGAGTTTTAGCGCAGCATAGATATATTATGATGTCGCATAATATAACAGAAATGTAAATAAAATCAAGCCAAGTCTGTATAAAAATGATTCTAAAATAGTTTCTTTCATCTTTAAACTTAAACATGAGACGTCATATAAGACCTAAGCAGCCATGGGATGTGTCTCAATGGTAATTCTACTAATTCTGTAATTAATTGTTACGTATACATTGAATATAATATCCCGGGCATGAAGTCGATCTAAAGTATCACGCAAATAAAACGTTCGTTGACGGGTGCCTAGATGGCGCAGGGTGCATCGCGCTTGCCTCCTAAGCAGAAGGTTACGCCATCTAATCCAGCTCGATAAATGTATGTTTTTTTATGTTTTATTTTGACATTTGGAGAAACAATAGTGCACAGATTTCATACGTTTTGAACAAGATCTCATTGTTGTTTAAAACGCATAAATAAGTTTGTCACCTTTGAGTCTGAAATTATATTTTTGTTATTGTTGACATTGAAAAAACCGGTTTGATTAGGTTGACTAAAACGAAATCATACTGGCGATTAATAAGGAAAAATAACTGCTACGTTTATAATTTGGCAGATACTTTACTTTTCTAAATATGAATTAAGTTTCCTTCTGGAAATCTTCTGTATAACTTTATTGAAATTTTTAATACAAGTTTCTTTTAAAGTGACACACTATCTACAGATATAGCAAAATTCAGTTCTTTAGTTTCATAGAAAATTGAGTCTTGGGCATTTTTCTCAAAAGGAGTTAGAACTCAAGATTTTTTTGATAATATAGAGTAATACTTTCGAAAGAATTCTTCAAATGTGGCCTCGAAAATCGATTTTCAAGGTCTGTGTAAGTTTGAAGTATTAACTTTACTAATATGCCGTATAATAATAATGTACAATTCTTATGAAAATTTGTTACTATAACGCACTTTGCGTCCCAAAAATTTTAAATATATAAAAATATAAACAGCTAGAAGATAAGCCTGACCTCTAATCAATGTTCTAATAATATTACTTGCTAGATGGAAGGTAAACAGAGAGGTATTGACGCCGTAGCTAAAGTAAGACGGGTAGATGACATCAGCCGATGACTGGCAGAAAGCTTTAATGTTTACGGACGTTTGCGTAGTGTTGAATGCAGTTCTGGGCAATGATCTCTAATAATAATCGCATTAAATCAGTATTAGTGAATTTTTATTTTAAAAAATTCACTAATAGAGAGGTATCGATGGTGAGACTTTGCAAAAAATTTTGCAAATGAGCGCGAATTTGGGCCCCTAGAACCCATATCCAGAGTCAGTCTCGATTTTTATATATATATATATATATATATATATATATATATATATATATATATATATATATATATATATATATATATATATATGTATATATATATCCAACCGATAACTCAAAAAATAATTAACCGATTTTGATAAAACTTGGCAAGTGCCTTTCTTTTATTAATAGCTTGGATGAGTTAGTTAGCCAGAAAAATCGGACACGGTTTTCCGAGAAAATTTTGAGTTTTCTTTCGAAAAAAATTTTTTTCTCCGAAAATTACAAAAATATTTCGATAAAGTTTGGTGTACTTATTGCTTTTGGAAAGACCTAACTATGTGCCAAAATTCAGCTTTCTAGGGTTGCAGAAAATTGAGCTATTCAAATTTGAAACATTTATGTTTAATATGACCGCCTTTCTTGGTCAATAACTTATACGAGATCTAGTATGTTGTTGCCGTGGTTACGGAACATTTGATATTATTGCGCAGGTCTGTTAGACGCTGTAACTGACATTTACCGTATATGAGATCGAGATCGTTTATATGTTTATTTGTTTGAGTCGACGAATTATTTGTGTCATTTGGGAAATTTTTATATACAAGTACAAATTATTCCTTTATTAATGTTAGTGGGTGGATTAAACAGTGTTTGTTATGTTTTATCAACATATATAAAGGATCGAAGTTTTACAAAAGGGCTGATATTGTTTCTACGGTAAAGCTGAATATAATTATTATTATACAAGAGACGAAAAAAATTATATAAGTTAATTATAGGGTGTCTTGAGCTGCATCTTAAAATAATAAAATTATTTTGACAATCACCGGCTGGCCCACTTTTTTTTTTCAAACGGCCTTATTTTATTGCATTTTTTATCGAAATATGTTTGTAAGAAAAAAATCAAGACACAGTAAGTGCGTTTTGGTAGCAAATTTTCATTAAATGCTTCAAATTTCAATAACTCAATTTGCTATTAACCTAAGATTTGTTGGTTAGAAAACCAACGTTTAAGGTATATTGTCGGAAAATTTTTGTACATTTTCAAACAATAAGTTATTTTGATAAAATATGGCACATTGTTTCTACTATATAGGTTATACCGGTAACCAAATTGATGACTGCTTGCATTAAAAAGACATATTTGATATTCAAAGCATTTTTACAAAAATTCCCTGCCATAACGCAATTGCTGCGTCCAGAGTTTTTTTATTTCAGATGATTTTAGTTTTGATGAACTGGATATAGCTGCATTCAAGTCTGTGATTTAAGAATGATATTATTAGATATCTTGCAGGTTTTATAATTTAAAAAATTAAAAATCTTCATTGTGAGATATGTTTATAGTACAATTACTCGAGTCTGATACGTCATCTTTATTAATAAAACGTAAAGATAGAGGGGGAATTGATACGTTACATATATGTGTAGGATAGCTGAAAATATATTTAGGAAAAATAATTTTCTCTGGAGATGTAGTTTTGCTACGAATTTAGCAAAAGTCACATCAACGTCAAAGGTATTTGCCAAATTTAAAGACCACATTTTAGACCAAGATCCTTCAAATAATCACGCTTTGCAACTGATTAATATGGTATTAAAGTTTTATATGATCATTAAGCTACGCCACAAAATGGTGTGTGTGTTTATTTCTTCAACATCGGTCTATTTCCGCGACTAGAGCCAAGCACCGACGGCAAGGAGCAGTTTTACCTCACTATCCTGGAAATTTAGCCGAACCCCTGCCTCTCTGTAAGGTGGGGAGGGATCTTTAACTTGCCCAACATCGCATGCACACGGGACCGACAGATTTACGCCCTTTTTGAAGAGCGGAACATGTAGACATTCTACTTGCTCAATGAAATTTCATGTAAAGTACCACATTCCTAAAATTTACTGTTTTCCAGATAATCATAATTTAAAAAAATGACAAATGCAGACCTATGAAACAATTAACTCCCAGAATAAACCTTTGAGATATTCGTTATTTGATGTTTTGGCATTTATCAGCAAAGACCCAAGTCTTGAGTGAAAAATCAAAGAATCTCCAAAATTATACAGATAACTACAAAGTTGGGCCAAAACTCTAAATACAATAGTATCAGCATTCTTAAGTTTTTCAGATGGAACCCCCACAGATGTGGTATAAACAAAGTAAAAATATAATAAAACAAAAATGTAAAATCGCAAAAAATTCCGCATGCAAATAAATGTTGAAAACTCGAATCCAAAAGGACGGTCAAATCAAGGTAGCTAGCAGGTAATAAAACTGCAATATCAATCAGAAGTAAAAATTTGAGAGGTAAAAAACAAAGATGGAAATATATAGCTAGACAAGGAAGACATTGCTAGACACTGAAAGGAGTAACTAAAAGGGTTTCTTAAAGAGGAAATTAATTAGAGAGAAGAGTTTATAGGGGAGCCTGGGAAGATAGAGGTGTTCGAATCTTATTTATGTAATCAAATAAAAATCATCGACTAGAAGAATGAAAGATTTGAACCAACACATGTAAATATCGGCGTACCGCAGGGATCGATATTAGGGTCAAACCCATTGAAAATATACACTCCAGGCATCGATATTAGGGCTACGCCCATTGAAAATATACATCCATCTATGTATGTTTTCAATGGGTGTGGTCCTAATATCGATCTCTTCGGTACGCCGATATACATCAGCTTACATGCAATTTTTTTAATATGTTTTTTGACCTGCCAAAAACATAATATTTGAAAAATTTGGCACATATGCTGATGACATTAGTTTTCTAAGTGTGTCGAATAATTAAAAAATCTGGATAGAATTACTGAGAATTCTCTTAAAAATGCAACTAAATGGTTCCAGGCTAATGGACTAAAGCTCATTATAGGTGAAACCCAAAAGCTTAGCTACGATGTGAGGTGTGAGTAACTGAACCAGAATAACTCTGGCAAGTCCATGTCACAACTCTGACAAGAAGACTTGCGGTTTTCCTGTTTACAGTGAGATGAATGAGGGCTACTTCTCAGGCTTGCAGACTGTCATATATCACCAGCTTTTATTCTGTGGAAGCGTCCGACATACTCTGGTAGGTCTATTATCCTGAAGCGAAACATGTCTACTGACAGCAAAAAGTAGCATTGGGGATAATGTGTGAAGTGTCAAGGTTCACAAGCAGTAAAGAATTGTATAAAAAAAGAACATATACTCATCATCTCGTCCTATTTGACAAGACGGGGGTCTTTGCCAGAGTAAAGGAACATCACCGGCAGATCAGGAAGGAGACGGTTGAATTACAAAGAGAACAAAACCACGTTTTACTATGGCAGAATTGTCGAAAGTAATTTAGAAGTTCAAACCCCTAAATCCTAATAATTACTTGCATACGCTTCCATGGGTAATTTGTGGTTATAAAAACCCTGATATTTTATTATAAACAGGATAACTATAAGGTGAATCTGCGATTGTCGTTTTAAATAAAATTGTGTAGCGTACCCCTTTTTTATACAATTTGTACCTAAGTCTGTGTACTGTGTAATACTTTTAGTTACATTTCATCTAAATGCTGCGAAAATTCTCTATTATACAAAATATTTTTATCTTTAACGTCGGTCTCATTCCGCGACTATGCCCAATCACCAACACCAGACAGCAGTTTCATCTCATAATTCTGGAAATTTTGCCTTTCTGTAAGGAGGGCAAGGATATTTAACGTGCCCGACATCGCATGGTACTCGGGACCGACGGCTTTACGTCCCCCCGAGAGGCGGAAGGTGCAGATCTTCAACTTGCTCAAATAAAATGCCACACCTATGTTGATCTTAGTTTTACTGAAAAAGTGATAGGGGAACCCTGGGACTCGAACCCAGGACCCTTGGGTCCAGGGACACATTTTATTACCACTGGACCACCGAGGCTATATACGAAAGCTATTCTAATTATTTTTATTTATATAAAATTATAAATAAAAACAATAATAACATATGGCCGGTGATTTGTTTAAATTATCTAAACAAAATATGCAGTATACAAATTACCTAATGAATGAAACTGTTAATTTTACTTTCTGAGATTTGTATCTGGAGGGTGTATATATGGCTACTATGTATGCTAAAGGTCGAACTCTGAGAGATCTTAAAGGAGGTCAAACGTGCAACGAATGAGAGTGAAAAGAATCGAAATATATACGTGATACAGCTTTAAGACAGGTATGTGGGGTTTCAGTTTTATACCCTGGTTTTCTCTTACAACTTTCTCAATAATGCAGTGGTATCTGATGGTTGTCTGGTCAATTATACGGTGTGAATCATATCCGTCAAATTACATGTCTTACGAGTAGATGACTGATGTAAAAAACATAATTGCAAACCTGCCGTTTCACGACTTAATTTGAATTCTACAACACATTCTTTTTTATAGTTAAGTGTAATAGTGAACATATGAAAACACGAATTATTTTTTATAATGGGTAAAAAGCTGTTGCAGTTAACAGCTGTGAATGTCTGTTATAAACTATAAAGTCAGTTTACTATCCAAAATAAGAGTCAATTTAAAACCTATCCACAATATTATTAAAAAAATTCGAGACGCAGCAATTATGTTATGGTAGCGAATTTTAATCAAATGATTAAAAGTCAGTTTACTATCCAAAACAAGAGGCAATTTAAAACATATCCACAATATTATAACAAAAATTCGAGACGCAGCACTTATGTTATGGTAGCGAATTTTAATCAAATGATTCAAATTTTCTGTTAAGCTAGGAACTTAAATTTTGGCACACAGTAAAGTCTCTCTCACGGCAACACGTCTACCAAAATTAGTCAAAATAGCTTTGTTATTTTTCCATATGCACTTTTTTTGAAAACTTGTCCGATTGCGCTGGCTAACGAACTAATCCAAGTTATTAACAAAAGAAAGATATGTGAAGTTTCATGAAAATTGGTTAATTATTTTTTGTGATATCCGTTGAACACACACACACATACAAACATATATATATATATATATATATATATATATATATATATATATATATATATATATATATATATATATATTATATATATATATATATTATATATATATATATATATATATATATATATATATATAATATAAATGTTCGGAAATGTTTCCGCGGTCATTAGTATGCGATATACTTGGTTCTCGAGTTGAACGGCGTCCAGGATGTTTCGGTCCTATTTTGGAGCCATTTTCAAAAGGTTAAGGAAATATGAACTTTCATAAGGCCTCAATCTTCCTACTTCTTAGAGCGATGGATAAAGATAGGTTGATGCTCGATTACGGGGCCTCACTCTGCCTAGTCCCCAAATCTCGCTGGAGATCGTCTCTCAGGTCTCAGTGTGTTTGATCCGAGACCTGACAGAGATCTGCAAGTTCGTTGCAAGTCTTGTTTTATTTATAATGCTTATGTAACTGGACTTATAGGATTAAGCAAATTAGAGGTAGGTGTTGAGTCAGGTAATGTGACAGTTTTTATGTCTATTGAATTAATTGTCATTTTCTGTTTGTAATGAGCATATAATAGGAACCTAAGTAATCGGAAGTCGAAGACCATCATGTCTTTTACTTAAACAATCGGGACTTCTTTGATCTCGATCGCCTTGCTGATAGTTCTAGTTTTGAAGTTGTAAACCAGGTCTATTGTTTTAGCATTGTCAAAATCTCTTGTGTGTGCTGTATGAATATTATACATGGCTGGTGAGGGTTCGGATTTTATAACTGCCAGACTGTGTTCATATATTGTCTTATGGGTCGTCTTTTCGTTGTTCCTATATAGTATATACATATATTTTGATGGGAGTTAGTAAGCTTAAAACACGTTTAGACGTCGTCGCCTTTAACCTTGTCCCTCTCCCTCCCTCTCTCTCTCTCTCTCTCTCTATATATATATATATATATATATATATATATATATATATATATATATATATATATATATATATATATATATATATATATATATATATATATATATACATATAAAAATTCACCTGGACCTTGGTTTTGGGTTCTAGGGTCCCAAATTTGCCACTCATATGTGAGAATAGCCTCTGATTAGAAACGTGGCTTTAACAGGTTGAATCTTTTTTGCACGTATGTAAACTAAGTGATGAATGTAGCGAAAAGCAGTGAGGTTCGTTTTTTACCTCCATAGAAGTCACAAAATATGTTCAATTGTCGGACTGTTTCATCCAGCAAATTATACGCAAAATTGGGTATCAGATAACATACCTCATCACTTTTCTGTAGTCCAACAGTTTCTGAGAACATGCAAAATAAACTCTGACTGTTTGATAACACATGAATGTTTAGAAATAAACATACACCTGCCTTCTGTAACATACGTCGTTTGTTGATATATTTGGTGTGGGCAAATTTTTAGCAAATTTCATGCACATTGCTTCTGTGGTAAAGTCTATTCAAATGGCCCCTTGTGCTTTTTCTGGACTTTATTTTAGTGAATTTTCATTAAGAAAATTCACTAATAGAGTGGTATCGATATATATATATATATATATATATATATATATATATATATATATATATATATATATATATATATATATATATATATATATATATATGTATATGTATATATATATCCAACCGATAACTCAAAAAATAAACAACTGATTTGGACCAAATTTGGGAATTACCTTGATTGTGTTAATCGCTTGGATGAGTTCGTAGATGGGCACCGTGCTTTTAATTTTTCTTTGAAAAAAATGTAAAGAAAATTTTGAAAACACAATATTTTTATGAAATGTTGGAGTGATTCGAATGAAAATTTGCACATATATAGGAGACGTGAGAATATACCTGTTAACCAAAATTCAAATTAAATGGCCCACGAGAAAAGGAGTTATTCGAAAATTAAGATGTTAAAGTAATAAACAGTCTAAGATATCACTTCGAATTACATGAGGCATTTCACACGGTAAATGTTTTCAAGCATGGTTAGACTGTGATGTGCTATTCTGAGTACATAATTCAAAATCGACCAAGTCACCTGACAATTAAATATAAATGAGCCGGGTTGCCAGATATAATAAAATTTCATTTGAATCTGATAATGTAAAACATATGGTCATAACACATATTTCTACTACTTATTAATGACAAATAAAAGTTCACAATAAATTAATCCATCCATTAAATGTCGTTTAATATTCATAAATGTTGAGTGACCAATTCCTCGTCTTATTTTCAAAAAATAATTACAACCTAATTTGTACAATATGACATCATTCCATTCGATGACAGCACAGTGCGAGCAGTGTCGCTGCGTCGAGACACTCGAGACCTAACGTTAACGTTAATAATCAACATTCAACATGGACATCTTATTTATGTTCTTAATAAAACAGAAATCTTATTTTACATTTTTATTATTATTTAAATAGATAATGTGGGACGCTAAAATAATTATATGTTATAAATGGTAAGTAAAATATTACCTAAATAACTTTCACTAATAATTAACCAAGGTATTTGTTTTTGTTATTTGCTTATAGGTTATGTTATAAACTTAAAGTTGAAACTGTATATTGTATAGTGATAATCTTCTTATCTTTAAGTTAGTGCTGTTTTGGAAAAACGCAATGCACCCGTTTTATAAAAGCGATAAAAGATACGAAGAAGAAAGATGCTTGCTCAAACAATAAATTCAAATGCCTAAACATTATTTTTTTGTTATTAAGCAAAATAAAATGAACTTACATATTAAGAAAAAATTTCGGGACGCAGCAAGTGCGTTATAGTAGTGAATTTTCATAAGAATTGTACACTGTTAGTAAGATATACTATTAAAAACTTCTGAACGCAGCAAGTGCGTTATGGTACTGAATTTGTATTAAAATGATTTTAATAGCTAACATGTTTTTTAAGAAAGCAGGCATCAATCTATATAGTAGAAACAATATGCCATGTTTTATCAAAATAACTTTATTGTTTGAAAATGTACAAAAATTTCCGAAAGTAAACTTAACTTGTTCCCGAAAAAACTGGTTTCCTGGTCAACCTTATAGGTTAACAGCAAATTGAGCTATTCAAATTTGAAGCATTTAATGAAAATTCGCTACCATAACGCACTTGCTGCGTCCCGAATTTCTTTTCTTACAAAGATGTATCATATTTCGATGGAAAATGCAAAAATGCAATAAACATAGGGCGTGTTCGATTAAAAATTCGCTACCATAACGCACTTGCTGCGTCCCGAATTTCTTGTCTTACAAAGATGTATTATATTTCGATGGAAAATGCAATAACATAGGGCGTGTTCGATGAAAAAAAATTTGAATCACCAACTCTTATGGGCCACCCTGTAATTGTGGAAATATTTTTTAAGATGTAGCTTAAGACACCCTATAATTAATGTATACCATTTTTTTCGGAACTTGCATAATAACGGATATATTGAGCATTAATGATTTTTTACGAAAATTTGACAAAAATGATATACCATTAAACGATAAACTCTATAGACAACACTACTGCCAATATTCTGGGAATATTTTAGTAAAATGAAGGACAGTGACGATTGAAACTAAGAGTTCAGGCTTTGTAAAGCATTCTTCTTGGAACATTTTCTTTCCATAGCTGATATTAATTTCAGGTTCATTGCCTAAATATTACCAATTTTGACGTTTGAAATCGCGACTTTGACGTTTTGAGGAAAACCCAAATTTATTTTTCTTTAAATGCTTGTAACTTTTCCTTTAATCTACAGAGCTAAATTTTGGTAGGTAGCTTACCTATGATGATATAAAACAGCGCACCAAATTTGGTTGCCCTTACTTTGTTAATTCCGGAGATATAATTTTTTTTCGAATGAAAACTCAAAATTTTCCTGGAAAACCTCGTCCGATTTTCCTGACTAACAAACTTATCCAAGCCATTTACAAAAAGAAGGTATATGCCAAATTTTATCAAAATCGGCCTATTATTTTTTGAGTTATCGGTGTGATACATATATATATATATATATATATATATATATATATATATATATATATATATATATATATATATATATATATATATACCCCATGTCCGGGTTTAGTTTCAGTTTTTATCTATTTTCATATATATACAGGGTGATGCATTTTTACGGTAAAACTCTATTCATCCGTTATTATATAAGATTACAAAAAATTACATACGTTTATTATAACGTGTCTTGAGCTAAATCTTATAAAATTATTTTTACAATCACAGGTGGCCCATAAGTCGTTGGTGACACAAATTTTCTTTTTATTAATCGTACATGCCGCATATTATTGTATTTTTGCTTTTTCCATCGAAATAAGATGCATGTTTGTAAAAAAGTAAATTCTGGACGCAGCAAGTGTGTTATGATAGGGAACTTTCATTAAACTCTTCAAATATCTTCAATTTGCTTTTAACTGAAGGTTCGTTGGCTAGGAAGCCAGTTTCTTTAGAAACATTTTAAGTTTCTTTTCGGAAAATGTTTGTATATTTTCAAAAAATAAAATTGTTTTGATGACATATGGTACATTGTTTTTACTATATATATATATATATATATATATATATATATATATATATATATATATATATATATATATATATATATATATATATATATATATATATATATATATATATATAGGTTATACTGGTAACCAAATTTGATGCCTGCTCTCGTTAAAAAATACATATTTGCTATTAAAAACATTTTTATGAAAATTTACTATCATGACAGACCTACTGGGTCCAGACTTTTTAATAATCCGACTAAATCTCTGATGACTAAATAAAATCAAATATCACAGAAAAGAAGATCTTGCATAACATGTCTCTTTCAGAATAAACGTTAATGTCACTGTTATTAGGAATATGATTATATCTGGCAAAATTCAACTCCAGTCTTCCTCTTTCTAAGTGAAAATATTATAGCCGCACATAGTTCATATAATAGCGTCTTATGTAGAATATTTTCACAAAGAATAGACATTCATTCTCAACGAAAATGAACAATTGAATCCACCTTAAATTTTATATTAATTAGAAGTGTGAGAAACAGGCAAATAGACATGTCAGCTTTTTCCACGCAATGAAAGTAACAGTTTTACTTTCCTTATCGTTTAAACAGACTGTCCTAAATTATATAAATTTGCTACAAATTGTAAGAAAATGAGTAGCTTCTTACACTTACGGCAAAAACACGTAATAGTAGGTACGCTATGTACTTGATATAATACCAAAATAGATTTTCTCAAAAACAAATCGTGCTATTTATTTTGATGGTTGTACAGAATGAGTTAACGAATAAAGTAAGTTTGTCATTCATGTGTAAACTTTTCAAATAAAATGTATACAGGGTGGTCACTTGAAAACGAAGCAGGTGCGTTTTAGGGCACTTATCGTGATTTTGTTGAAAATCGCCGAAATAGATAAATTTAGGCTTATTTTAAGCATCTCAACATCAACCCTTGAGCGGTGGTGCGATACACCCCTATAATCTTAAATGACAAGTGGGGGTCAAGTAGCACATCATTTTAGAGCTGTTGAAATCTCTTCTCAGCAATACCTTATTTCTTGAATTTAAACTAGTGGGTTCTCAGAAAATGACGTCTAAGAATGAGTAATTTTTTTAACAAAAACTTACATGTCAGTTTATCAAATGTTCAAAATTTCAACCACCGGCCTCCATACAATAGTACAAGTTTTGTTCAAAACGTCGCCGTACAGTTCGTAACATTTCTGGTGGCATTCGCTAACGATACGCTGGCGTAAAACTTGTAAGGAATGGGGCTGAGTAGAATAAATATTACCTTTTATGTGACCCCACAAAAAGAAATCTGTGGGTGATGAATCTAGCAATCGTTCGTGTCATTCTTTGGAACCTTTTCTCCCAACCCACCGATTTGGAAATCTGTGGTCGATATATGATCGAACATGCAAAGCGTCGTGTGAAGGAGCTTCATCCTGCTGAAATACCAAATAGTCTTCGATAATGTTAGTCAACATTGGATCAATGGTGTTTTCCAACAACTACAAGTACATATCTGTAGTCAGGTTACCAGATAAGAAAAAAAAAGGTCACAAGGTGGTTACCAACAATTCAAGCCCGAACATTGAGCTGTTCCGGATGTGGTGTATGAATGTCGTGGCATAATCTGGGATTATAATCGACCCAATAGCGACAATTATTACAATTCACGGTACCGTTCAGGAGAAACGAATACTCATCAGAAAAGCAAGTGTTAAAAAAAATGGAACCATTCACCACTCATTCACTTAACATTTCGCAAAAGTTCAGACGGTGGTCAAAGTCATCTTCATTTAGTTTGTGTGAGTGAGATTTATGGCGCTTCAAAATGTTTTGAATGGTAGTTCGACCAAAATTAGATTCACTTACCAGTTGTCTTGTACTTGTCCTGGGATTTAAAGCAACTTGACCAAGAACCGCCTCTTCTACCACCTCATTTATTTAAACGCTTCGCTTTTTATTACAAACAGACCCGTTCTCTTGAAACAAGAACTTCCCGATGTGCAGAAAAACAGATTAACCATGTAGCATTTGGCATTACTACTTGTAATTTGACACTAAGACCAGATCTGCCTGCCACAACGCGCCCTCTGTAAATAGTGTAGATATAGATGTACGTTTTGCTCACAAAATATTGTACTTTTCATACATCAGGTGTCCAGAAAGTCTGGAAACGGTTGTATATCTCGAAAAATTCGCTTTAGATTGGGTAATGAGAGAACACGCCGCTGAAAAAGCTATCAACTGATACTACAATTGATTCCCCCACCCCAACCTCTATAGGTAGGAAACGAGGCATCTTTAAAAAGAAACCCTTACTTTTGATTGCAGATCCGCAATCTACGCTAAAAATTACGTAACCTCTATTTAAAAGATTTGTTTCGATTCGCGGCAGATGGCGCTGTAATCAACGAAATTCAATTTTTCCATGTTTATTTCACTGGTTTCAGGTTGCTTCCTCGCCTCTCCCATCGAGGTGCTTGACTCATGTGTTCGAATCATTCAAATTATTTACTTATTATTTCAATTTTTTTACTCCGAGCTGACGAATTTGAGTGACGAAACCTTCAAATGGTGCTATTTACATAATTACGATATATTCTGAAAAAATAAAAATTTTCGTTTTGGAAGATCATTTTAGATTACTTGACCCATAAAATCTTATTTTCCAGCCTAGACCAGAAAATACGTTACTTTACCTTGGAAACACGCTCCAAAAGCGTTGTTGTTATAGATGACAGATAGTTGTCATTAATATCTGTCTCCGCGTAATTACTGTGTTAGTTGGGATAATGTCTTTGTCGGAATAAGAAATAATATGTATATATATATATATATATATATATATATATATATATATATATATATATATATATATATATATATATATATATATATTCATACTGCGAGGGTATGGCGATAAAACAAGATCATACGAAGAAGTTGCTCACATATTCAATGACAACCAGCCAGATGGCCCACCGTTCGCAAAATCAACTTAATCTAAAACAGTGATTTAATATCAATAGACGGGCTCTGTAAAATATCGACCGAGGTCTGGAACGCCAAAAAGTGACACGAACGAAGGCACGAGTTTGGAAGTTTGTTGAAAATCTCCTCACATCTGTTCGAAAGATCGCCCAACAAACTGGCATAGACATTTATGTAGATGAAAACTTAAATGCAAATAAATCCCATCCACACAACATGAAACTGATGCGAGAGCTTCTGTGGAATGTCTTTAACCGAAGATTAGAATTTTGTGAGGAAATGATAAGACGGCGTGACGGAAATGGCCAGTTTACATTTAGGACATTTTTTTCTGACGAAACTACATTCCAATTGCGTGGAGAGGTTAATATGCACAACATACCATATTGGCCCGATAATAGTCCCCATTGGATTAGAAAATCCCATACGCAGTATCAACAAAAACTTAACGTGTGGGCCGGAATATTGTGCAATCGAATGGTCGGATAATTTTTCATCAATGGTAATTTTACCAGTGGAAAGTACGTCGATTTATTAGACAAAGAATTAACTTCAGAAATCCATAAGATTGTTGAAATAGCGTTGGACAATGTCTGGTTTCAACAGAATGGGCCCAGTGTCATTTAGCATTGATTGTACGCAATCTATCAAACAACACTTTCCCTGTACGCTGGATTGGTAGGAGGGGTGCGATTGAGTAGCCACCAAGGTCACCTAATCTAACACCTGTAGATGATTTATAATGTGCTACTTGAAAAACAAAGTGTACGAAACAAAACCCACAAACATTGATGAATTAAAGACAAGAGTAATACAATGCTCAAATGCAATAACACCAGAAACAAAAGGTTGTTTTCCGGCCTGCTAGCCTGGTCTGTTTTACCGACGGACGACGACTGGAGGAGCAGCAATCCTCCAGGGCGGAATTAAACGTCAATAGTCTAGGGGTGCGCGAAAGCTATGCTCTGGGCGCATATACCACGACATTCGAAACGGAGGTGTACTCTATTTTGCCTGTAGCTAATCGACAGAATATGAGTATGAGCCCTGAGAAATGTGAATACATTTGCTCAGATAGTTAGGCGGCCCCCTGGACAGTCTGCGCGTCCAGAATTGATTCAATCCCGGTTCAGGAGTGCGCTGACGCTCTTGCGGGACTGTCCAGAACAAAGGAGGTACAACTTACGTGGGTTCCGGGACACTGTAGCGTGGCGGGGAATGAAGTGGCGAATGATCTCGCAAGGCTTGGTTCCCGGCAGCCCTTCTGTGGCCCGGAGCCTGCTATATGCATAAGTAAGAAGGTGGTCTCCGACGCCCTAGATAAATGGACTGAGGAGGCCATGGTGAAGCACTGAAGGTCGATCAGTGGCTGTAGGCACGCGAGGGATTTCGTGGAGACGTAGGAGTCGTCCTGCGCTTCGCCGCATCAATAGGATCTTAAAAGGCCACTGTACTCTCAGAAGACACCTTACAGTGCTAGGTGTCGAAAAGGGTTCTATTTGCCAAGAATGCGGCGAGACTGAAGAAACGTCTTATCACTACCTGTGCGAATGCGAGACTTTTGGGAGTCTTCATACATAATTTTATGCTTCGAGGACTCTACAAAGGAGCCAGGTAAGTTCCGCCCAATCGAAGACCGTCATGGTCTTTATTTTGCGGTCGCGGAGGTTTGGCG
Organism: Tillus elongatus; assembly: GCA_964006375.1. NCBI lineage: Eukaryota > Metazoa > Arthropoda > Insecta > Coleoptera > Cleridae > Tillus > Tillus elongatus. Next base: position 183,073,279 of record OZ023262.1, on the reverse strand, counting down.
ACCAAACCGAGGAGTGGTAGGGCATGATTACTGGGTTGTCGGGGTTTGCAAAAAGGGTCCGATGTCGCCTACTTGCCTGCCGCTAGTCTTTCCACCATTACTACTACTACTACTATGTAGTTGTTAACATAGTGTGAAAATCTGCAATCAAAAGTTTGGGTTTCTATTTAAGATTTTAAAGATGACCCCTCCCCCATCTACAGGGGTTGGGGCAGAACTATCAATTTGGCATCGTTTTATATCTTTTTCAAAAGTATCAGACGCCTATTTTATCATTTGCCGATCTAAAGCTTTTTTTTCGATATTCAACCCTTCCCAGACCTTCTGGACACCCGGTAATTGTCAAACATATATTTTCGATCGCATTGGCCTCTGAAGTGTTCAACATAAAATATCCTTTGTAATATAATTTTTCGTATATTATATTACAAATGAAATAAACTGGGCAACGGTTAAAATGTATGTGGGTTCGTCCACCTGTAGTGATAATTACGTGCAAAGTTTCATATTTTGATAAAATTGTGTTCTAAGATTCTCTGTCATGTCATTTTTAATTTTGCAACCTTTTTTCTTGGGTAATTATTTGCACCATTTCAACAGCTGTTGGTAGAATGAGATCTTTGGCAATTTTATGTGGCTACCTACTGATCTGTGCAATGTTAAATGTTAGTTGATAATTTGATAGTAATATTTTTATTAGTCATATTTGCTCATGTAATAATGGCTTACCCATCGTTAAGAAACCTTTGTTTTCCTTTCACAGAATTTCAGAGGCATGTCTTCTAGTGAATTTTCGTAGAAAAAGTTAACTAATGAGGAGATCGCGGCATATTTATTTTGAAAAAAAATCAAATGAGTGGGATCCCCTGGAACCCATATTCTGGGTGAGTTTCAATTTTTAAATGTTCATATATATATATATATATATATATATATATATATATATATATATATATATATATATATATATATATATATATATATATATATATATATATATATATATATATATCGTATAAAATCATTGAAACTTCGATGCGTTCTTGTTCATGTTGTGAGCCATATAACGAAAACTTAAATGGAGTAAATTAACCAAAACACTGATGTTTTAATACACAAACCAAAACGCTTGCCACTATGGAAGATGAGGCTAATAACTTTGGCAAAACTGATTTTCTAAGTGAAATTATTTTAACGTATTGCATGTATTATCGCTTAAATAAATTCAATGTCTGATAAGGCTATGTATTTTAGCCTTTTTTGGACACAGATAAAATTAGTTAAATAGTCCTTATTTTACTTCATTTATTTTCATGAAAAGTTGATTGCTTTCGTTCTTGCCAAAGGTAACTTAAAAATAATTAAAACCAACAAAAAATACGCTGAATACGCTTTCCAAAAATGTGTCGCGTGAGCCATGTTGCTGTAAAAGAAATTAAAGGTTTGTCACCATCCAAAAAGGGGGTGCTTAAAAAAATATCGATAATGCCACCAGATAGTCGAAAATAATCTATTATGCAATCCTACGAATTGTGAGTCCGATGCCTTACTCGGTTTAAAAGTTATGACCTTGTTGCATTACTTATGAGCAACTCTTTATATAGATTATATATGTGTATGTGCGTGTGTAATTCTCGTAAAGAAATGTAGATCATTGCTATGAAAATTCGCTACCAAAACGCACTTGCTGATTCCAGACTTTTTTTGCTTTTTAAGTAATTTATAATTTATTGGTAAAGATAAGCAGCTCTTACAAAATATGACTTCCATATTACTTCTTTCACAATTTGCAGATGATAATAATAAAAGTAGTTGATACATAGGCAGCTCACTTAGGTCTCATGCTTTAGCATCATTAATTTGCCCCTACACGACATTTTCGTAAACTGTTTAGTTTTCAATCTCATGGGCCTCATGGGTACAACTCACGTAATGATCTTTTTATGCAATAACGTATTGAGGCATGATTCCCATAAGACTTGCTCTCAATGTCCTAAATTTTACTACTTATAAGCGTCTAACTTATAGGCTTGGAGTAACGAATCTAACTTATGAGCTTGAAACGTTGCCATAATCTATCTACCTCATTAATGACATTGTAATATCTTTGCAATCTTTACAGATCAAATATAAGACCAACTTGAATAGTGAAATCTTAAAGTGTAGGTACCTATAAAAAATTGAAGAAATGTCTGCCCGAGGCAACTATTTGTTAGTTTCATTTGAATTATGTTTATTGATGTCTAGCAAAGAGGTAAACAAAGAAGAAAGTTAAAGGTTATTCGTATAATACAACTCGTTTATGCTTGCCTTTTTCTAAACGTAAACGTGATAGATGTTTCACGCGGTAATTTTCTCCATAGCGCTGTCTCGCTCAAAGACTGCTAGTAATTACAGTTGTAACATAACATTGCGACTAAGCATGGAAGATGCTTAGCAAATTATATTGATTAATGATTAGACGTACGTCATTTATTAAAATATTCATTATGCGCCTACTGTTCGGCACAAGCTGTTGGAAAGGAAAATCACATCAAACGTAGTCTTCTCAACAAGATCGAATCCAAACTCATCCTTGATGATCTTGATCATCAGCGAATTTCTGGGTACCTCGATTTATGGCTGTTCTTCATATTAAACTTCAGTGAAAGAGTGACTTGCGTAGTATACGTGACTCAATGCGTTTGATTGGAATAATTATACAGATGCGCATTCATCTAAATTTGATTTGAAGTTTACCTGAAAAGATGTATTTAAATGTTGACGTTGATACAAGTTTTTTGGTCTGTAGCCTGTAGGAACGAATAATGTTAAAGCAGGTAGTTTTTAGATGACCTAATAATTTTTCTTGGAGACTTCGCGTTCTAAAGAAAAGCATCTAAGACATATTAAATATACTAGATCATCTCTATATGCTTCGAACATAAATTCTATAGATTATTTTGTTACTAATTGTTAAAAAACACCAGCATTCCTCATAAATTAATAAATAAATATATTTTTTAGTTATATTACTTCAGATTGAATTCAAATGCCAGTCTTTTAGATGAATTATTATTATTTAGAAAGTGATTTTTATATTTTATCTTAATGTTTTTTTTGCCTAGCTCAATTTAGTGTTGTATTCGCAAATACAATAGTTTTTCTGTCAGTATTTTCTCAGCAATTAGGTCAGTTTCTCTTTAAAGATCTCCTCATTATTATTATCGACTTTAGCCTGAAGGGATTTCACACTCCCCCGAAGAAAAAGATTTACTCGTCCCAGGTATCTCAGATACCATAGAAACTGACCTCAGATGGGGCCCTTGCCAAGTTATCGTGCCCTGAACTACAACGCGACACATTCTCATTTCCCAGATATCTCCGAACGGTGTACGCAGTTGCAAATATTACCGCTTTCTGCATAACCTTTAAAGGTGCTCTCCAAGGCCCAGTCTCTTAATGTTCTCTCGAAGACTCTTAAGAACTAAACCAGTTGACTACATGAGTATTGCGGTCACTCGGACACTATCTGCCCCCCACTGTCTCTTTACTTGCATCTCGAGGTATTTGTACTTAATGATCTTCTCGTTGTACTTTATCTCTAGATTATTGGCATTCGGGATGGCCACATCAATCAGCGTCACTTGTTTGCAGGATTTATCCACTAATATTGTAGGTGGCCTGTTGTGGGCAACTCGTTGCCCTGTGAGCACGGTCAAATCCCAGTACAATCTGTATCCTGAGTTAGCTAGAACAGACTCAGGAGTGTATCTATAGTAGCACACCTTACCAAGTGTTGCGTTAGATGGTGATTCTGTTTCATCAGAAACGAGGTTAATCACCTTGGGATGCACTTTTGATAAACACGCAATGTGTTAGGATTATAATACCGTTATAAACACGCAAGGTGTATAATGATGAGTATATTTACATTTTATTGTTACACGTTACAAGCTTGCACAACATCTCTGCCAAAGTTCGGTCGCTGGTGTGCAAGCTTGTAACGTGTAACAATAAAATGTAAATAAACTCATCATTCTACACATTGCGTGTTTATAACGGTATTATAATCGTAACACATTGCGTGTTTATCAAAAAGTGCATCCCAAGGTGATTAACTCGTTTCTAATGAAACAGAATCACCATCTACCGCAACACCAAGATTCAAAAGTCCCATTTATCTCTTTATACTCTGTTGTTTTAGATCTTTCGGTGACGTGCTGTATCGTTTCTGATGACTGACACCCAAATCTACATTTGAAGGGTCCAAAGCAAGAACCAGCTAAGTCCACTTTTACAAATTTTTCAGAAGAAAAAAAAACTTAATTATTATAAAATGAGTGGAATAAAAAATTTGAAAAAACTAAAGTACTTTGTTTTTGACTTAAATGTACGTAAACTATTTTACGTTAAATGGTGTATTTTGTGAATTATTAATAAATAATTATTGGACTTAGCTGGTTCTTCCTCAGTTTTGGTGCTTTTTTTCATTAACATTATTCAATATTAAATTAAAACCTGTAAATAAGCAAAACTATTTATTGTTCGAATACATTATAAATCATTACATGTTAAAGATGAAATATGAGTAAGTACGACATATTTTACCTACTCATCGGAGCTGAATCCGGAGACTGAAGTGTCAGCATTAGGTTCCTTATGAACGGTATGATATTCCTTAATGTGGTCGTAAAACCATCGATCGCATTGAGGTACTAGTTTGTTGCTAGTGTCATAATGTGATCAAACTTATTTTTCTTAACCAAAAATAACTTTTTTTCATCAGGTAATGACACAGGAACCGAAACTTTTTTATTCCTTATATCAAATTCTGAAAAAAGTTGTTGTGCAACTGACTCGCTACATTTTAACAATGTATCTAAATTGCTCTTTTGGTACAGCAAAATACTATATTTGGACAGAGTAAATTTATGATATTTTTGAGGGATTTTTTACATATATAGTTTCAAAATGTCTTTTGCAGTCTAAAAACATATATTGAGTTATCTCCTTAGTTTCAAAACTTTTACTTGCTCTTCTGATTATGTCTATGTAATCCCTAGGTAAATATATTTTATCGCATTTCCTTTTTTCTGCTTCAATTCTGCCAAAACTGCGGTCGCACAGCAAAAAACTCTGGCCTGGTTCAGGGTACCTATGACATATTAAATTAAATTTGCCTAGATCTACTAAGGTAAACAAAAATTGTACTAATACATAGTTTTTATTTTGAGAAGAGCAGTTATCTGAAAATAAATAAACCTCTGTGACTTCGGCTGAAATATAATTTTTTTAAAAGTCTAGAATCATGCAGGCGACTTCACTTTGCCCTTTGCCACCCACGGTTTCATCATAGACATAGCAATAACTTTTGCCAGTGCTACCAACATGTATACAAAAATTATACATCCAGAGTTGTATTTTATAGAATACTTCACCACTGGATGAAACCGGGAGTGGCAAATTTTGTTGAAAGTCAAACGTGATAACTTCCACCTCTGGTATTGCTTTAGCAATATTTGTTTTTTTTTTTCCTGCTTTTGCAAGATTTGTTTTTTCTTTTAAGTGGGTGTAGAACCACTCGGATTTTCTAAGGTGTAAGTCTTTTTCCACTTCAAGAGATTTTTTAATTTCATCTGATTCTGAGCTATTAATTTTATTCATGAGTTTATCACATTTTGAGCAAGTGTCTGATTTAGGCTTGCCAAAGGTAATTTTAAAAATTTCGGTAAAATATTTTCGGAAATACTAATATTTAACAACAGGTTTTTTTTTTTGAAGAAACAACAAATGTTGCTCTGGTTCGTGTTTCTGCAACTCATGCATTTTAGCAATACTGAGTAAAGATGACAAATCATAATGTTGTAAATTGTCTTTTCTGCTATAATGAGATTTATAACGGGGAAAACTTAAAATGTGTTCTCTAACTTGTGTAGTTACTTCCGTTGAAACCTTGTTGGCTCTAGTCTGGTGGATGCCTCTACGGTCTGTTGGAGGAGTGTGGTTTCCAAGGGAAATATGCTGCTGCAATCGCTCCAACCTACTTTTTGTGATTCCATGTAAATTTAGGAATGGTTTTTTACAAACAATACAATCTTGGCCATTGTGACGAACCTATAATATAAAAAATCATTACTTTATTTGATTAAGTTACAAAATATTCGAAAATAGATATTACCGAATATAAATACAATGATGCTTTGGATTGGCGAAAACCAGCACGGGGTCTCTTCCCTTCTACAGTTTTCCTTTTCATTAGTCCATAGAGGTAAGAGTCTTGCAAATTTTTTGAAGGCACCTTATAAAATTCAGTGAAAATTAATTGACAGTCATCTCCAATTTTAACTTCCTTGGGCAGTTGCAGTTTTCTCCCAGAGTTTTCTCAGTCACCACAGAACCTGCCGTGTTTACATAACTTTTACCTTCTATCCTTTTTGATTTCCTAACATTGTTTTTCCACAATTCTCTTCGTTGTACACGTTTTGTGAGATGGTCCTGGTTCATTGGTTTAGGCTAAATCCTCAGCAGACTCTGAAGTCTCTGAACTATTCAATAGTGTTAGGTTATGATAACGATTTGTGGTTTGGGCCTTGTTGGTGTATAATCCTCATCAGAATATGTGTGGGTACCAGCAAAGGGATCATCACTCGATGAATCAGACATTTTTTTCAAAATTTCACGACTAATTGGCACAAACTCACAAAAAACAGTACAATGTATCTGACACGTGAGCCATCAAAATGTTCGAAATCAAACTGAGCAAGACGCGGCTAAGTCCTGGACTTGGCCTGTTCTTACACGGTACAAAAGTAGGCAACCAAAAAACATCAAATAACATTTTTATTTGTCTACCTAGAAATCCGGTTCTTGCAGCATTTGATTCAGCGTTTTAAACTGTGGAAGAACGTGTTGTTAACTCATATTGCCTAAAAATTTGACTTAGCCGGTTCTTGCTTTGGACTCCTCATTTGTCATCTTGGATCAAATTAGCTCCAACTACTTCAGGAAGTTTCTTGTTGGGATGACCTGATCTTGTATGGCCAGCAAAAACCCCTCTATGTCTCGAAACACATGTCCGGACACCAACCAGTAGTTCGACAACAATTTGTCGACATGTTCATGGGAGGTCTCATTGACATGTCGCCCATGGAGAGGCTTCTGCATCCAAAATTGCAGCTTGTCCTGATCAGTCCGATGGTGACTTTGTATTTCACTTCCTTTTATTTATAGCGGTGTTGAATTATCTGCCTCGCATATGGGACGGTGTAGTTCAGAAGTAACTGCCTGCTGATGTAAATATGTACGTAGGTTCAATATCTGCCGGTCTAACTGTTTACCAATACCCAACACTCCTCTTCCACCTTGGTATCTAGGTAGGGTTACTCGCTCGATCGCACTACGGGGGTGATGCGTTTTGGATTTGGCTAGGAGTGTTCGCACCTTTAGTTGTAGATTTTCGATGTCCGCTTGGCTCCACTTTACCATCCCAAATGAATAGCTAAGTGCAGAAAATACATATGTATTAAGAACATTAATCAGGTTCTTGCTGTTTAGATGTGCTCGCGCCATCTACTTTACTCGTTTCTTAAACTCATTTGTCAGATCGTTCTTCACTACTGAGTTGTTTATTTTCCTCGCTTGCTATATGCCCAGGTATTTATAACACTCTTCTACAACCATCGAGGAAATTTGCTGGCCATTCTGCATTTCATATACACTTGGTTGTATCTTCCCTCTGACTACACAGAAGTTGTACGTTTGTGAAGCCTAAACTGCATATCAATATCTCTGGAAAACCCTTCCACGATTGTAAGGAGTTCTTCCAGGTGGTTCTTTGTGGAGGTCATCGGCTTAAGATCATCCATATACAGCAGATGATTTAGACTTATTTGCTCCCAGCCATTGTATTTCAGCCATATCTTCGTTATTGTTATTATTATTATTATTATTATTATTATTATTATTATTATTATTGTTGTTGTTGTTATTTTATATTCGTACCCTAGCTGAAGTTTATCTATATTGCACAGGATTCTAAATGTATTTTCACCCGCTGGTGAAAAAAGAAGGGAAAATACCCTATTATTCATCAGGTTTTCAATAACAGGTTTCTGTATATCAGCAACGAGATTATCCAAGCCAGGCACAGTAATATGGTTTATTAGTTCACAATCTAAAAATCTGTGACAGATATGGCAACAGGCCTTATTCCTACATTTGTTTCCTTCCAAAGCTCCTTAATCTCTTCAGCTGGTTTATTTTCTGATCATAAGTGACTTAAAGCTTGTGCGCCGAATGCCTAATTATCACAAGGGGGAATTCGTGCTGTTGATTTTGTCGTACATAATTATGTCAAATCAATTTCCTGGGATGTCACTAATATCCGACTCCATGATAGTTTATATTGAGTATCATTCAGCAAACCCATTTCCTCGCATCTAGTATTATTATTATAATTATTATTATTATCAACTTAGCTTGAAATTATTTTGCACCTTTTCGCATTCACATATATAGGCTTTTTAGATACCAAACGGATTGGACTCCGATGGGGACTCTCAAATTGCCAGGCTCTGAACAGTAAAGCGACGCTTCCTCCAATCCCAGAAATCTCCACACAACGTGGGCCCTTTCGAAGGTTTCTGCTTTCAACATAGCATTATAAAGGTGCTCTCCAATACCCAGTCTACTTATGTTTTCTAGAAGATTTTTAGGAACCACAACAGTTGATGACAAGGTCTCTGTACTTGATCTAGTTATACTTTGTCTCCAAATTATTGAAATCTGTAATGGACACAAATTTTTTAAATCATCCCATGGCTCAAAAACGAAGAAGTGCCATGTCAATTTTGATTTCGGCATCGTTGGTTTTACAAAAAAGTAGAACGGTATTGTGAAAACCACAGCCTTCTATCTCTACTCATAACCTAGATATCCCACAAAAGCAACGAAATCCGAACATTCTGTACATAGATTCTCACCATCAAATGGCGTCTCGTTTTCCGCAATCGATTTGTTAGTAATTTTATGTTCAACTTCCTGTTGGTATTCAGTGTCGTACTGAAATCAGGTTGTTCCTATGTATGACACGATCTGATCTGCTACTCTTTGTTGAGTCACCTGTAATATGTGTGGCTAGATTTTGAGAAGTTCAGTGTGAAGTAGTTGCCTGCATTCGATCGCCTAGTGTTTGCTTGTGTTACTCTGCAGTAACTGCGCATAATTGTTTCCTTCGTATCTGCAGTCAGTTTTATACGCCCTCTTGGTAATCCAATATAGGTAAGCGCTGATTGATTTTCTAGCACAGCATCCTCAAAAGGTGAAGATTTTGATTCCATTTGGCTGTCCTACTGGTGATGTTGGGCTGTAGTTTTTGCATGACAGGGCCCCGCCCGATCAGGGCGCTGTCATCGACGCCCCGCATACTTTCACATCCAACGCCGGTTCCAGATATAACCTGGCGTACCTTAAGCAGCGGTAGTCCTTCGAGATTTTATTTTGCTCCATTTCAATGAGTATTATTATTATCATAATTATACATTAAAAACTGTTAATCGTCCAAGGCACTAACTAAAATATTGCTTAACAATCTGCAGCCAAAGAAATTTTCAACGGCATTTTTTTATCGCCAAATGGTTTTTCCATACATTATTCAACATTTGCTCTTGTATTAAATTTCTCTAATATATTTGTGTTTTAGTCTGATTGGTATACTTGTCAGAGGTTGCGTATGCGTTAAAGGAAAAATCTAAAGTCCGTTTATAATTTCCACAATTCCAATTCAAATAATTAATATTAAATGTATGTGTGTTTTGTCCCTTTAACGTCCGCCTATGTCCGCGACTATGGCCAACCACCGACGCCAGGGAGCAGTTTCAACTCACGAACCCGGAAATTTTGCCGAACCCTTGTCTTTCTATAAGGATGGGAGGGATCTTTAAGGTGCCCAACATCACATGGACACTGGTCAGACGGCTTTACGACCGCCGCCCCGAAGGGGCGGAACGTGCAGACATTTAACTTGCTCAAATACAATATCACTACCTCGGTTGATATTAAGGTTAGGGTTTGTACTGAAAAAGTGAAAGGAGAATCCTGGGATCGAACCCAGTACCCTTCCGTTCAGAGGCACACGTTCTTACCACTAAAACAGCGAGGCTTTTATTTAAATGTTTGTACTGAATGACTTGTCATGTCACACTCTTATTTGCTTGCAGCGAAATTCATTTCGTTACGATAAATCTAATTTCTATTTTATAAAACTTAACTCGGCAAATATGTATTGTTAAGAATGTTGCCCAAATATGTTTTTAAAACACCTGGATATAAGTAAAAAGCCGTATAAAATGTATTTCCAAGTAGATTAAATGAACGTTGGAATTTTATTTCACTGATACCATTGCCGAAAATGTTTAAATTCGCAAAATTTTCAGTCGTAAATAATTTAATTAGTCCATAAGATAAATAAAGACCCTCAGAACTTATATAACTAAAAAAGGATGCATATATTTTTACATATATAAGCCGGCTCGCTGACCAGTTGCATCAATTACGTTTTCGCCGTTCAGTTTTCCGATTAATCCAGTTTTCTGCATTCCGACTTCAGTTTATATTAGCATTCGAAAATCCGTTACTAAACACATCCCGTTCTTTCAACCGTCTTAAAAGGCCGTATACCCACCGTCACGACGCCAGTCTTAATCCTGTGGTAGAAATATGTTACTAATTATATATTTTTCCTATTTGTTTTTCTCTTATACAATGGACCGTTGTTCTCAAAACTTTACTGCATTAATTTAATAATTTTAATCACCTTGCCAATTTATTTGTAAAAGTGTTCCTCGTTTTCTTTATTTAAACAGTTTTCTTCGCAAAATTTACAGAGCTTTGCCAACCGATTTATTTGTTTCCGTAGCTTGCCAACGCATTTGTTGAATTAACCGAAATATTTTTTCTTTTTAATTACATCTTGTTTCGAACTATATTTTTCCGTTGTGTAAATAAATAGCGCATTTTGCTAACCCAGAGACTTCAAGCTTTTAAGTTAAAAGTACTCTAATAGAAACCCACTAGGCCGCCATACATGATGAATTAACTTGGGGTTTGCAGGTTTATGAATAGTCTACGATATCTCATCCCCCAATATGACACCAGGGGCGGCCAGAGAGATGGGATATTGTAGAGTATTAACATATCTGTGTTAGTAACCTAGTCAAAATCCCCGAGGGTTCAAATCCGTTGGAACGAGAGTAATTCCACGATCTAAAATCTTATTCTTGGGCAAAACTTAAACTAAGGAGTAATACGCCCGGTTTTAGTTCTATCAGCCCTGATGGGAACCTTTAACTATATATATATATATATATATATATATATATATATATATATATATATATATATATATATATATATATATATATATATATATATATATATAAACTTTATTCTTTTGTACCCATAAATATATAGTTCACCTGTACATATTTTTATCTATTAATGAAATAAATCTTATCCCGAAGTAGCGGAAGAATTTGAGACGGACCACCCTGTGGAAGCAGGATACCTAGGTACCTAGTGGAGATGATTATTTTCCAGGGATCGGATTTGTTTCAAGGGGAAATTACTTTAGATGATATATATATATATATATATATATATATATATATATATATATATATATATATATATATATATATATATATATATATATATTCCGCTACTTCGGGGCTTCCACTTTCCCCCAGAATCTTATATATTTTTAGAAAGTGGTGGCGCTCGAGTTAGTCTTGTTTTTCCGACCGACCACTCCACCCTTCGGAAGTAGACAGTTACAGCTTATCAATAGTTTTGAATTTTTATTTGTACAATGGATAGTAAAGTGTAACCTAAATTATTGTAATTGAAAAAGTAAATTCATAATTTTCTGTTGTTACAACTAACTTTTTTTTATTTCAGATAAAACTAGCCGTGCTTTCGTTGACTGTAGTCAGTTGCCTAGCCAAGGAGGACAGATCAAATGAGGTTTCGCAATCGGAGCCCCCATTAAATTTGGACACAAATCTTAGGCGAGCACTGATTAAAGCACTGAAAGATCTGGAGAGTGATGAAAATGGAAAACACAACAGGGAGCCCAAGACCATGATTATTGAAGAGGCCTCTGCATCTGCGCTGTCATTTTCAGCTAATTCTTTTTCAACTGAAAAGACAACTACAACGACTAAGAAAACAGCAAACAAACCAATCGTCATAATACAGAAGAGTAATGGCATTCAAACAAAACCTATTACGAGTTATGAGTCTTCAAAGTTAGACCCGGTTAGGGATGCTGAACACATATTAACAAGCGCAAGTAGTAGCTTTACAGGGTCGAGCAAATATGGACTTTCTGAAAACAAACCTCACAAAAATGAGCAGCGTGAAATCAAAACCACCTCAAACACTAATTTTATAAGTAACTACGTAACAATAAGTGCCAGGAATAAAGCAACTCAAAAACTACAAACTACCACACCAACCACAACAACAACAACAACAGCCACAACGGAAGAAAATGAAGCTAAAGTGGAAGATGTGCAGTTCTTCTCAGCGCCTCTAGTTGCGGCTTTTACAGTACATCAAGACGAAAGAGGGCTGCCTAGAAGTGTTGTACCTATATTCAGAAACCTAGACAGACAAACGCAACAGGAACTTATTGCGAAGAAAGAGTTGGAAGAGCAGCTTAAACTAAAACAAGAAATATCCACACAAGAAGCAATATATAAACAGCAGGAATTGTTAAAACAACAAGAGCTTTTAAAACAGCAAGAATTATTAAAACTAGGAAAGATCGCAAAACAACAAGAACTATTACAGCGGCAAGAGTTTCTTAAACAACAAGAATTATTGAAACAAAGGGAACTACTAAATTACCAAGAATTGAGAAGGCAACAAGAACAAAAAAAGCAGGAGTTTTTACAGCACCAACAAGAGCAAATAAAACAACACCAATTTCAAGAAGAAAAAATCAAAATGCAGTTGCTCTTAGAAAAACAAAAAAGACTTGAAGACGAGATTTTTAGATTGCGATCGCAACAACAACACCATGAGCGATTATTAAAACAACAACAAGTCTTACATGAACAAAGATTAAGAGACGAAAGACAAAAGCTTTTAGGTCACCAACTAAGTCAACAATTTAGACTTCAAAGTAACCAGCAATCCTTTGTGCCGATTGCAAATCCCGTTGCTGTTCCTATAACTCAAGTTACCCCCCTCGCCCCTGTTACATCTTTAAGTCCCGTCTCCACCTCTCCGTCCTTCGAGGCTCACAATCAGCTTTCTAAAGCAAGAGACACCCTAATTTCTGTGCAACCTAGTATTAATCCAGCTACCCTGCCTCTTAATGCGCAAATCCTTCCGATAAAAAATTCTGTTGATTTTAGGCAACCGTTCTATCAAACACCTATTCTGATACCGTTCACTCCTACCAACCAGCAACAACTTCCAGTTGCAGCAAATCCGTCAACATTTAATTTTGTACAAAATACACAAACCTTACCAAAACTAACCGCCGTTCAAAGTAACAGAGTTTTCAGACAAGAAACTGGCACAGGAAACTTCTTAAATCCTACTTTTACCCGTAACCCAGTGTTTCATAATATCGATCCTAATCAACAGTTTACAGTTCTAAATCAAGTGCATCCCAACAATCGTTTCTTTAGATCAAACCTAGAATCGACGCATCTGACGCCAGTAAGACAAAACAACTTTAATAGAATTCAGTCGACACATTTATCTCCAGTATCTCCTAATCGCTTCAACAAAGTACAGTCCACACAACTGTCGCCCGTGCAACCAAACAATTTTAACAGGATACACCATCCAGTTATATCACAACAATTGAGCAGTTTATTATACAATTCTGGGTTATATCGTGGTAAAGAATATGAAGACCTAAACATAGTTTCTAAAGTTTTATCTTTGAATCATTTAGGAAACGACAACCTATTCGCATCGTCAAATATCAGTAAACGAAAAGTACCTGCGCCGCATTGAGAACCTTGGCTGATTCGAAATTGGTTGTAAATAACTTATTCACATATGATGCGTCGAGTCATTGTAGAAATACGTTGTACGATGAGAGAAAGTACAATTTAATGTTAAGATTTTTCCTGTAAATAAATATACTTGCTCTCCAACGACAATGCGACTGATTTATAAGGATGATATATCTAAATAATTCTATATTTGTCACTCCTGTCTAGTTGTAGTTTGTAGTTGTATACATTTTTAAATATATTTATACTACGTCATAATTTATATTCCCTTAGTGTAAAATAATAGTTTATACATAAAACTATAATAAACATTGTTTTGTTACGAAAAGTTGCCTTAGTAATGTTGTCCCAAATCAAAGTTTTAAGTATTTTAAGAAAAGAAATAGTAAGGTCAAGGTCACGACTGTGAGACTAGAAAACAATATACAAGTACTAAGTGAAGATTGGAACCTGTGATGAGCACTGACAAGTACACTTGGAGAAACCCAAATCACCACAACACATTTTAAAAAGACCCGACGATCGTTTCACTAACCAAGTTAGCGTCATCAGAGGATGAAAAATTCTAACTATTTCAAAAACTAACATCAGTTTTTATACCGGATCTTAGGTAAAGGGACCGAACTGAGATGGGAAAATAAACGCAGGCAAATTCTGCAGTGTATTGTATTTTTATCGCGGGACGAGGTCTGCACTGTCCCTATTAACTTATCTAAGATGTGTCCATCTCTAGTAATTTTGTGAAGGTTCAACGACACCTGAATTAACATAGTTTGCTTTGTCGGAAGTATCTGTATTATTATGTTGTCTCTAGGACGTGTTAAAAACGTGTTAATTTTTATTTAACGAAGCAATCGATCAGGTGACTCGTAATAGGCGGTGGTGCCACGTTCATACAATTTTTGTTGTAACTATATTTCGCAATATATATACTTTCGAAGGAGTTTAGCTGTCCTGGTTGCCTAACATTTTTTATTAATTTCAGATTATCTTCATTAACGTGATTATTATCCCAAATATGTCGGGCGACAGTAAATCTATCTATAGTACCGTAACGTAATTGGGCTAAGTGTTCTTTGAATCTAACTCCAATCGATCTTTTTGTTTGTCCGACGTACTTAAGATTACAATCTTTACAACTTATTTCATGAATTCCCGACATTTTGTCCGTGTTATCCTTGTCTTTTGGGTTACGTAGCAAGTTTTTTAAGGTATTTTTTGTCGAAAATGTTAGCTGCAAGTTGACTTTTTAAAAAATGCTATGTAGACCCCTCGTGATTCGAGGTTCGAATGGTAAGCAAACAAAGTTTATTTCGGATTTCTCGCTTTTAAACTTTGTTGATTCCGTCAACATTTTCTTTATTTTCTGTTTGTTGATTAATTTTTCCACCAAGCAAGCAGTGTATCCGTTATATTCGGCCACGTTCTTAATATAATTTAATTCTTTGGTATATCTACTTTTGTTTAAAGGAAAATTAATTAACCGATTTACTAAAAAATTCAGACCGGCCATTTTTTGTGCGTACGTGTGATGTGAGTCGTTTGGAATGTAACTTATAGTGGTGGTTTCCTTTCTATAGACATCGAATTCTAAAGTATTTTTATTCTTGATAACTAGTACATCTAGAAAGGGTAATTTATTATTAATTTCTAATTCGTGGGTAAATTTTATCAAATGTACTGTTTAATCTGACAATAAAATCTTCTATTCTGCAAATGTTTGTGTTAAACACTGCGAAAATACCATCCACGTAACGAAACCACACTCTAGGAAAATAACTACTTTCACTTTCAAAATCTGTTTCAAATCTGCTCATGAAAAGGTCTGCAATAAATGGCGATAGCGGATTGCCCATTGCCGTACTTTTGGTTTGTTCAAAAAATTCATTGTTGAACTGAAAAATATTTTGTTTGATACAAAGGCTTGTTAAAGTTAAATATTCTTTGCAGGCATTTTTGTTTATGTTATTCATTTTTAACAACTGCTCTAAGTACTTTAACATTTGCTCTATACTTTAAAGTTTGCTCCTTTCCACAAAAAAAGTAAATTGTATCAAATGAAAATAGTTAAAGAGACAGTGCAGACCTCGTCCCGCGATAGAAATACAATACACTGCAGAATTTGCCTGCGTTTATTTTCCTATCTCAGTTCGGTCCCTTTACCTAAGATCCGGTATATAAGGTGATGTTAGTTTTTAAAATAGTTGGAATTTTTAATCCTCTGATGACGCTAACTTGGTTAGTGAAACGATCGTCAGGTCTTTTTAAAATGTGTTGTGGTGATTTGGGTTTCTCCAAGTGTACTTGACAATATACAAGCATCACATGGTCGCCGTTGGTTTGAAGTACCTCAAGAACCGCAGAAGCTAGCAAATCAAAATTTAACGAAAAGCCTTTTCAGCCTACTATCTATTGATTTAAAATAATTTCATGCGGTGCTTCTGGAAGTACCGGAAACTTATAATAATTTCGCTATTTTAAATACAATGACCATGTATCTTAACCTTCATGTGATTCTGTGTTGAATCTTCGGCGGATCTTCCAAAAGTACTTAAATTGATAACAACTTAGTTATTTTAAATAGAATGACAATGTTTTTTTAATATAATTCTATGTTGGTCTTCAGATCGACTTTATGAGACATATTACTAACCTAAAACTTTAACTTTCTGAGATTTTTTAATTTTTTAAAGTCAAATCTGACAAAAGTACTCAATGTTAACAACATTTGTAACAGTGGCATTAACGAAGATAGAAGAACATAATTTTGACAGTAGGCATTCAAAACATTTAGGTTCATTTTTATTTGATTCAATTTTGCCAAAAAGTCACTTCTTTCTAATGGAACATCCTGTATGTTATAAGCCTGTTAGATTCAAAATTAAACTCTGCAATGACTTGCACTAGCATTCCCTATACCTAGTTCTTCAGTTTTTTAGTGTTAATTGCAACTATGTATTTAAATTGGTTTGTCATGATGACGAATTGAAGACCAGGAAATGTAGTCTAAGCTATTGTTACCATAAATAATAGTGGACTTTGAAAATGGAAACAATTTTCATTGTCTCCTATAACAAATTTTCACAATAACCACCATTAGCTTCTAAACACTTGGCTAACCGTCTTTCGGCACTTTGTACTATCGCTCTTCTAATTTTTAAGGGGTCTAAATTATTTAATGCTAATATTACATGAGCCTGTAAGTCTTCGCGAGTGTTTATAGGAGTTTCATACACCCCAGCTTTAATTTTTCCACACAAATAAATTCAGCAGGATTAATTTTGGGATCTTGCTGGACGCAGCCAAGGACCTACTAGCCTAATCCATTGGTCTTGAAACATTTCGTTTAATTCATGATCCACTTCAACGGTCCGGTGGGCTGGAGCACCATCTTATTGTTACCAGCAATTTGCCCAGTCAGCCAAAAGGATATTTTCCACATAATTTGGAACCTGGTTTCCTAAAATGTCAACATATCTAGCAGTGTTTAAATTTTGATGATAAATGAAATGGAAGACTCTGTGGTTCATTAAAATTGCAAAAACATGACAAAAATTTTTGTTGAGAATTTATTGGCCTGATTGCAAATGGATTTTCATGCTACCAAATGTGTAAGTTCGCCGATTAATAATACACTCTTTAGAAAATGTTGACTCAAAATTGTGTAAAGAAAATTTGGATAATCTTGTATTTTAACAAGCATCATTTCGCAATATTGCACCCGGTGAAATCGATCTTGCATGTTACGTTTATTTAAAATTCTCTGTATTGAATTTTGTGAATATCCAAGATCACTTACCGCCGAACGAATAGAAGTTCTAGGAGAAGCATTAAAATATCCCAAGATTGTTACCTCCACAGCTTTATCATCTGATGTTATTAGTTTTAGCAAATTGCTAGGCGCAATAACTTTTCCAAAAGTCTTAAAATTATTTTCAATGTTTCGCAATTTTATCTTTGTCATCTTTGGCAATTGTGGATATATATCGTTAAAAACTCGCATGTTCGAAGTTCAATTCGATCAGTTTCTCCATGGATATAAAATAAATTTAGTATGTCCTCATTTATGTGATCCATGTCACCCCAATAACACTTGTTATAAATTGTGGTAAATATTTACTTTCGGCGAGCGTGTTCGATGTTTATGAAATTTTGTATATAGACGTGTTTTAAGACGTAGAGAACAAATATCACAATAAAAATTAGGGCAGAAGCCAACTTTTGAAATTATTTGGACATTTTTGTAGGAAAAGCGTAAGTTGTACTCACTTTTGCGGCATGATTTTGTCATATTTTACACATTTTCGTGGGTCGGTCGTTTTATATCAAGCTAAAGAAGGGTGTATTCCACTCTTCTAATTTATTTTCACATAGTTAGTTCACCCCCTTAACTGTTTATGTGTCTCTTACCCTTCTTTTCATCGTATAACCGATCCTAAGTTGAAATTGGCATTTACATATAAAGCCAACTTAATGTCAAATGTCAACTTCAACTTTACGATGAAAAGAAGGGTAATTTCCAGAGACACATAAACAGTTAAGAGGGTGCACTAACTATGTGAAAATGAATTAGAATGTGAAATACACCCTTCTAGCTTGATATAAAACGAACGACCCCCGAAAATGTGTAAAACATGTCGCAAAAATGAGTACAACCTACGTTTTCCTACAAAAATGTCCAAATCATTCCAAAAGTTGGATCTGCCCTCATTTTTATTGTGATTTTCGTCATCTACATCCTAAAACAAGTCTAAATACAAAATTTCATAAAAATCGAACACGCGCCCCGAAAGTAAACCTTTACCTAAATTGTAAAAACTTGCGTTTAAACCTTGCCTTTAAATGCTGTCGTCAGATTACTCGTCCTGGTCTTGAATTCGTGATCATGCCAAACCAATTTAAATAATTGTAACTAACTAAAAAACCTGAAGAGTTAGGTATAGGGAATGCTAGTGCATGTCATTGTAGAGTTTAATTTTGCATCTAGCAAGCTTATAACATACAGAGTGTTCCATTTGAAACAAATTACTTTTTAGAACTTTTGTGTTGACCTCGTTCACATTTTTTTCAGATCGCCAACTGAACGATTTTCAACATTAAATTAAATAAAAATGAACTTAATGTTTTCAGTGACTACTGCCAAAATTTTGTTGTTCCACTCTTACAAATGTTGTTAACACTCAGTACTTTTATCAGTTTTGACATAAAACAATTTTTATCTCCAAAAGTTGACGTTTTCGGTTAGTGATATGTCGCATAAAGTCAATCTGAAATTCAACATAGAATCATATTTTTAAAAAACATTGTCATTCTATTTAAAATAATTAAGGTGTTATCAATTTAGGTACTTCTGGAAGTTTAAGCATTTTGGAATTATTTTAAATCAATAGATAGTAGGCTCTAAAAGTTTCTTACCAAATGTTGATTTGCTGGCTTTTTCGGTTTTCTAAATACTTCTAACCAACGGTGACCGTGGAACACCAGCGGTTTTCAAACTGTGCCCACACTGAGGTGGGATGAGGACGCCGAAGCTGTACAAAGGTGGCATCGAATAAATGAACAAGGTATCAGAATTTATTTATTTTCATTTCTATTTCAAATTTAAATTTTTACACATATAATTACAACGAAAGTATTATAATTAAATTAAAATGAAACATTTCTTGGTTTGATATTTGAAATAGACATTGTAAGCTCCTTTTGTAATCGAAGTTTGTTTCTATATTCAGACTTTAAATTTGCTACAGAGCAGATACCATTTTCGCAATGGTAAGTAAGAAAAATGTCCTAAACGTTTTTGCTTCAGGATATTATAACATTTTCAGAATTTATGATGTATTTGAAAACTTTTCTATGAAACATATGCTATTCCTATTCTCAACCGTTTCGGAGATAAAGAAAAATGTATAATAAATTTGGCAACAAACATCTCCGAGTGAGAATTTTGTTTTTTCCTAACCAGCATAGGTAAAAGTCTTGGTTATAGTTCCTTTTCAGAACGGATCCAGGATATGAGCAAACAATAAAATCTTAAATCGGTTTAATCGGCAAATAAAAAGAATACATTCGATGCCCCCCCCCCCCTTCACTTTTGAAAATATCATAAATATGCAAGGTAAGAATAAACATTTGTTGCTCGGCTATTACTCTGCGTGTGTCAAATGTGATGAAAATCGCAAGTTTTTGATCAGCAGTAGTTCTTACGTCCTCCAGCGGTGATTTTAGAAACATGAAAATAATTTCCAGCGACTTATCATGGCAACTTTTCTCAGGGCAGTTTTTTTTTCCTGAAGCTGTACGGTGAGCCATTCTTGAGATATGGCCAATAACCATTCTTAGTTGTCGACGCTGTACATCGCTGTAAAGCGATTGAAATTGCAACATTTCACCTAGCAGTAGTTACTGCGACATCTAGCAGTGATAATAGAAACTTGAAAATAATTTTCAGGGACTTATCATTTGGGTGGAGTGAAAAGGGCGAAAAAATGTTTGTTTCAATTTAGTTATTCCTATATGCAGAAAAGTGACTACATGTACAGCATTCAACGTGAAAAGAGTGGCTTTTCTAAGATTGTACCTTACGGTGTCCCCGACCACTTTAAATTAACGTTTTTTTTTTATTTTCAAATTTTTTTGTTGACATCTATACAGCTCTTAGCTTGTTTTTTCTTACAAAAACTCAGAACTCACTACGAGGAGGTGGCTGAATGTCGAGCTCCATCCTCCCAAGCACACCTCAATATATTTATTTTAAAGTGTTAATAATTCGGACTACGTCCACAATCTTAGTAATCTTGTCGACATCTTATAAACCCAGCTTTGGCCTCTGGTGCACAAAGAGATAATGACGCTTCTGTCACCAATTTCGCACAGCGTTCCACAGCTTGAGAGTAGCACAGAAATTTTAAAACTTCAATTACATCCGGAACGTTGAGAATAATTTGTTGTAGTTGCTCAGTAGAAAATTATTTGGTAGTTGGTGGTTCAGCAGTTGCTGTGTTCTGCCAGTGTTAATTCTTTATAGTCTTTTGTCAAAAAATCAATAGTGAGTATTTTAAATTTTGTTATTCCAGTGGCTCCTTTTTCAGTTTAAAATGCGTCTTAAACCTAAACTTAATATGCCGGCATTCATCACCAAGCTTTCATACGAGAATATTTTCTGGGTGTGTAATATATCCGTTGGTTTGCTCGTTTTGTCGGCACTTTTTTTTAATTAGGTGGCATATTTGGAGACCTTTCAATCAGGCCATACAGATAAATTGAACTTCTAAATTTACTTTAATAGCAAACCATGTTGGAACATACACGTTCAGAATGTACTCAGTGATGATTTTCAAATTCCCAGAAGGATCAAAATTTCCCACATATAGACGCAGTATTCTATTATCAGTTGCCAACCATCTAGAAAGTGCCATTTTCTCAGGTTCTCTGTTTGCAAAACTCTCAGATACAGCGACAGCGGATATCGCTAGGCTTATTTTATACATGTATCTTTGGTGGGTGCTTAAGACTTCCAACTCTATTTGTGGAAGTACAGTCTCAAGTCTTTGAAGGTTAGCAACAGGAAGCAGTTTAACTTCACAGAACTTTCCCTGTTACCAGAAAATACAGAAGGTCTACTTGTTTCCTCATCTAAACGTTTAATCAAATGATGCAATGGTAATCTATTTGAATGAAGCACACAGACGAACCACTGCATTCGCCTCTCAATACTGGTTTATACTTTGCGACCATCGTTATGAATGCCTGCATTCACAGCAATTCCATAGCTATCTTAGGCAATTAAATCCGATAAATCTATTTGTTCGTGTAAAATTTTTTTAAATGCCACATATTTTGCCGTCGCTGTACCAGATGATACACTAATGTGTCACACACAGTTATAACCTGGCTCTGACACTAGAACAATATGTTCTTCAATAGTTGTTTTTATGCAGATTTGTCTACCTGATTTAAATTGAGTGGGAGTTCGATCTTGTCGGCCATCATAGTAAATAGCATGTAGTGTCTTCTTATTCGCCTTCTGGTGTTTCTTCAAAGTTTCTCTTTTTGTTTTCCTTTCCATTCTTCCTTAACTCCAACCATTGTGCTCTCATTTCTCTGATTCATAAAGAATTCTCGTTCTCTAACAGACACCTTACTCTTGCATTTACGCGAGAAAAACTCGGTACACTTACATGCAGAGATGGCAAACAGTTTAGCTTCTGCACTCTTTCTGAACTTTTTTACTTTTGGTTTAAGCGCATCCGTGTTCTAAGTTTTTATTGTCTTCTTGAATTTTCTGAATTTTTCGTGATAACGTTTTACTGAATATAATATTTGTTGATCTGACAGCACTGTATTTCTTTCTAACCGTTGCCACACAGTATCACGTGTCGCTAACAACAACCAAAGATAAACTGACTAATAACAACGGTCGCGTAATGTAACAACACTCGCAAATTTAAAAGTGGTGGGGGCACCGCCAAACGATGTACGATTGAGCGTAAATGTTAGAATGTGCACTAATGCATAAGTAAGTTACGTTTATCCATGATACCCTTTATATGTATCATGACTTTTCTCAGTATAAAAATTTCAAATTTCAAACATCATATTTTTCGCTCACCTTACTTATCATGGCAACTTTTCTTATGCAAGTTTTTGCTGAAGCTGTACAGTAAACGGTTCTTACGAGATGGCCAATGACCCTTCTTAGTTGCCCACCCTGTACACCGATGTAAAGCGGTTAAAATTGCAACATTTAACCTAGCCGAAAATGTTTTTTTAACGCAGTACCAAATTCAAGGAGTTAATCTGCATTTCCGTTTATTTTTTATTTATATGTAAATACATGTTAGATAAGCACAAGACACAGATTATGCTAACTGTATTCAAACAAAAATTAATAAAATACATTTACAAAATCTCATAGAAGGCAATATTTTTGTAATCATTAGGAGGAAAAAAACGTATCATGACTTTATAAAACATTTGCATTACCAAGAGATTAGAGATACAGACCGCAGTCGTAACTTACAGACTACAAAACTGGGTTCAAAAAACACGTTCGTCTTAACTTATAACAAAATTACATATGTATTCATATATCTCGAACAACAACCTGTATCCAGTTGTTATCAATGGATAAGTTAGCACCAGGTATAATAGTTTTATCATCCAAAGCCACTTTATTTCCGTCGGCAGATTTAAAGTAATAACTTTGTAGCAAACCAGTTACAAAAAGAAACATCATATTTCTAGCAAAAGTTTCTCCAGCACACAGTCTTCTACCTGCAAATTAACACAATTTAAAAAAATATATAAGTAAGAAATCCTACTGAACACTTGTAGCAGATAAAAAATTTACAAATTGTAAATAATAAAGTATAGGAATGTAATAAAATATTTAAAAAACGCTTAATTACTCAGCAGTTTTGAAAGCTAAGATATATCGGGGCGCTCTGCGTTTAAACACCATGCTTTTATTCACGGAATAGAGTCCCACTAGACTTCCAAGAGTTTTCAAAGTTTACAAACATCAAGCGGATAGCAACGATTTATGCCCTCCAAAGAAGTTGTAGCAGCCGTAACGCGTTATTTTGTGAAGCAGAACGTAGCACTTTATTAAGCTGGGATTACAGCATTTTAGCAGCGATGAATCAAGTATAAAGTCTTAAGAGTATATAGTGTTGAAAGATAATGCAAACAAAAAATTTGAAAATAAACTTTTTCTGTGTTAACCGCAAACTTTTAATATACCCTTGTACTTATTGCATGGATTCGTGTCCTTTCTCTCTTGTCTGTGTTCCCGTACAAGCTAAGACTTCAGTTCAGGGTGATGTAATATGTTATTATCATTATCTTTTTTAATCAAATATGTTCGGCAACCGTCCGGGGCACCGACAAATTCTGATATCCGCCCTTATTATGTCCGTATCCTCGCCCCGCTCGAGTGGTGGTAAGAGAGTACGGGGCCGAAAATCACTAATAATAATCTAGATTTAGAGAACGGATCAAACGTAAAGACCAAAAGACGATAGATTTTTACATCCTGCAGGCTACAGAATATGCAGCGGCTTCTTCTTCGAGTTCCCGCAGCAGCAAATTGAGTACACCCCTTAAACAGCCAATAATTAGAACGCCGATTCATATGTGATGTCTTTGATAAAGTTCAAACATAAAGTCTCCATACTTGGTCCATTTTCCTACTCCTTTATTCTAACGTTCTTCTCAACTAATGCCGAGAACTCAACGACAAACAGGATTTTCTTTTGTTTGCCGAGACGGATAATGTCAGGCCTAATAGCGGTCACTAGTTAACAGTGGAGATCGAGAAATTCCAGTATATGTGGCATATCTCGTTCTCCACCACGGAATAAATTGAATCCAAAGACAGATTTGCTGATTTAACCGGCTCTCTATATCTTATAATATTTATAATATATACAGGGTGATCAAAGTTAAGCCGGTATTATTGCTGACTTATTACAAAAAATTGAAGTGAATATAAGCTCAAAAAGGGGTGGGTCACACTTTAAATGACATAGTTTTTTTTTTAACCCAAACCTAGCTAAATATTAAAGTACATCAATTTTATAGAAAATTAAATTTTGTCCCATTTTTTCCTCTTATCAATTTTTCGACAAACCACCCTTTTATGAGAAAATAGAGATTTTTGAAGTTAAGATCAAAACAAAATTTTGAAGACTATTAAAGATTAACGTATCTGATATTTAACAAACGCTATTAAAAACTAATAAATAAAAAAACACTAAACAAAAACACTAAAAATATTGTTCAAAATAACTTCCATTTTCTCTTTTTCATAAAAAATGCTAAAGGACGCTTGCATGTGTTTAATATGGTCTTCAAGAGACATAATTTTGTTTTGATCTTAATTATAAAAGTCTCATTTTTCTCAAAAACGGGTAGTTTGTCGAGAAATTGACAGGAGGAGAAAATGGTATAAAATTTAGTTAGATTCATTTAAAGGGTTACCCACCCACCAATTCACCCCTTTTTGAGTTTATATCCACACCAAATTTTTGTCAGATAACAAGGACGATAAAAAAACATCTACCAGATTTGGTTGTTCTAAGTTGGGGCATTGCTGCAATACAGCTGTTTCTTGTAATTATTAAAGAATCTTCCGAGGTGCGAGGTCAATATCTCACCATCCATGGGCGTCAGAATCAATTTTTGTATAAAAAATCGGCATATTTCAAGGTCCTCTACACGCATACATTCTGTGTCGATTGCATTACAAATTACACTATATATATATATATATATATATATATATATATATATATATATATATATATATATATATATATATATATATATATATATATATATATATATATACATATACATATATATATATATATATATATATATATATATATATATATATATATATATATATAAAACTGATAGGGAATAAAGGTCGTTATTGTTAGTTTACAAAATTTAAAGTCTCAAGGGCCATCGACCTCAAAAATCTATGGAAATCGAAAAAATGCAAGTTCTTTGCTAAAACATGCTCTATATTTCGCACCTGCTTTGGTACTTCATCAGGAGCCTAAAAAGAGTTACAGCTATGATATATAATCCAAAGATAACTTAGCATTACCTACCGAAAGCTGAACAAAGTATGAGAAGCGGCTAGCAAGGGAACATAGCAAATGAAGTGAGACATCTCATTGGTTTTTGATACTTCACACACCACTAACGTACAGGACACCCAGGTCAACAGTTTAAAACCTTGGTTACATAGTCACCTTAATAAAAGACGGTTAAAATTTTAAAACTGTCAATGAAAAGATTTCATGCAATATGTGGTTTATGAAAACCTGTTAGCTGGCAGATTGACAGCTGACATTTCTGTCATAACATGTGAGCGAGCAGTGACAACTGAGAGATGACACACTGAAAACTTTCTGTCAAAAAGGAATAGATTGAAAAACCAAAGAAGGCAAATGGCTTTTAAACCAGTGACTTATGAAATTCTCGGAACCATTGACTGAAAACCCTATTTCTTCGAATTATGTTTTACATATGAAAATTAGAATTTGGCAGATTTACTGTTATATCTGACTACCTGCCAGGAGACAGATGCATTTAAAAACAGTGTGAGTACACTATTCCATGCTAATCACAAGGAACAGCCAGGTAGCCTGAAGGGCAAGGGGTAGAATTGTTCTGCTGATATGAAGCGAAAAAACGAGTAAACCAAACCATGGGACGCTGAGGTTACCCTGAAGTACATTATCACCTAGGTGTATATCGTGAAAAAAGAATGAGCCCAAGGCCAGCGAAAAGGAAAGTGACATCCGGATGAACAGAGATAACCAATTAAAGTTAGGCAGATTTATTGTTATATCTGACTACCTGCCAGTAGACAGATGCATTTAACAAACAATGTGAGAAGTTATAAGGATTTAAACATTTTACCATTATACATTTTTTGAAGTTATGAAATCTAGTAAGACGAAAACCAAATAATAAAACAATACCTAAATGCATTAAGTTTTCGAAGTGACTTCCTCCAGCCTCAATACAATATTGTAGTCGGCTCTCAAATGCCTGACTTAAATTTCTAAGAATGTTAACATTGACACTTAGAAACGCCTCTTTAATCCTACTTTTCATGTCTTCTTTTGTCGTTGCGGGTTCTTTGTACACTTCACCTTTAATATAGTCCCACAAAAAGAAGTCCACTTTTGTCGTCAGGAGACCGAGCTAGCCAATCGTCCTCCTCTGCCTATCCACTTTCTTGAAAATATATCATTTAGGTGGCCCCGAATAGGGCGTGTATGGTGCACAGACGCGCCATCGTGTCAAAGCCACATGCCTTGCCGGATTTTCATGTGAACTTCTTCCAGATAAATTGGTAAATTATTTTGAGGGAAACCTAAATAAACTTTACCATTTACTCTCCCTCCAAAAAAATGTTGTCCTATTACATGATCACCTACAATACCCCCCCCCCCAAACATTTAATGACCACCTCGATTGGCTACGAGTTCGCATGAAATGAATTTGATGTGTCGTAATAGTGCAAATTGTGCCTATTTACACCCCCATTCTTATTGAATGTTGCTTCATCCCCAAACAAAACGAAGCCGAACAAACTATTTTGTTGAATAATTTTGTCTTTAGCCCATTCACAAAATCTCAATCTTGTTTGTAAATCACTGTCACGTAGTTCCTGGTGCATCTGGACGCGAAAAGGATGCATTTTATATAGTGGCAGGATTCTTTGAACCGTACCGTGGCTAATGTATTGTTGCAATGCCATTTTTCGTATACTTATGTGCGGATCCTCAGCAACGCTAAGTAATACTTTAAATTGGTTTTCTTCAGTCATTGCATTTTTTGTTAATTCCTTTTTCTCATACATTACTGAACTTGTCCAGTCAAAACGGTCCATCAGTTTTTTATGACTCGTTTTATTTGGTTCCCGTCGCTCTGGGTATATTTCGTGATATACTCTTAAGGCAAGTAAACAATTCTTCTTGCATTTTCCTAGTATCCAAATCATGTCTGTTAATTCTCGAGGAAAAATTGTCACTATTCGTCATGTAATAAATCGTTTTACTTTGTTTTAAATTAAATAAACTACACGAGATAAATACAACAAACAATAAAAGTGAAAACTGACAGATTATTCTATCAGAAACGCCTACTATAGACATGTTAAATTTATTTGACAATTTTAATTTTAATAAATATCTTCAAATATCTCACCAATTACTGAGTTTATGTATGGGGAACCCCTAACAAAAAGTAAAGGAGAATAATAGAGGATTGCATTTATTATATAAAATAGGGGGTGTTCTATTTAGATTAAGAAAGAAAATAAAAAGTCCGTGTTTTAAATCGCCCTGTAGACAAACCACAACCCAGTGAACTAATAATGACAGAGGATAATATTACATCATATTCCAAAACTCAAACAGCCAATAATTAATTTTTTCCTATAATGTGTATTCATATACAGGGCGTTGAAAGAGGTATGAATTTAACACAGAACGATCAATATCTCCTAAAATACCCTGTATAATGTAGTAAAAACCTATTATCGAGAATTTGCTAAGATGTCAGTTATCCAAAAATATAATAATATACAGGGTTCCAATTTAAAAAACATGTTTCATTCGCACCTGAATTCAGAATCATCCTGTACAATTCCAAATAATTTTAAATTGTGTATCTCAGCTCCCTGTACCACATTTGCTGAGAATAATTTTGATATCTATAATAAAAAGGGAGTTATCGAACTCTGTCGTAAGATGGTATATCCTGTATATATATATATATATATATATATATATATATATATATATATATATATATATATATATATATATATATATATATATATATATATATATATATATATATATATATATATATATATATATCATCCAAAATCGACATCACACTAGGGCACTACAAAATAGATATTTTATGAAAGTATCAATATTTTCTCCTACAATATCAGTTGTGAATACAAAACTCAAACATCCGAAGTAAACAACTAAAAAAACATTACCTGCGCCGAAACCAAGTATATAATCTTTTTTTAGTAAATTTCCTTGCGCATCCAAAAAATTTTCGGGGTAAAATTGTTCTGGTTTTTTCCAAATACGCCGATCATGGTGGGCTGATATTATTGATGGCATTATTATTGTATCCTAAAAGTAATACATACAGTAAATATTATACATCCATGGCAAAAATTAATCTAAAAACACACGATTTTATATTTCAGTTCTATTTAATTACAATCACTGTGGAGGATAATTCGGCTTACTCACGCTCATTCGCAACTTCTAATCTTGTGTGCAACTGGTTTTGCCTGTATAATAACACAAAGATAAAACCGGCTAAAGAGAAAATAAGGTGCAGGCCGGCAGTAGTGAGCTGTTGAGTAAGCTGGAAAGTAGCTGTGAAGCATCATCCTTCCAGAATATATTTGGGAAACCAGGGGTAACCTGTATGTCTGTAGTTGAACAAAGGATTTTCTCAAGAATCAAATCATTTCTTCAAGTTGCAATACCAACTGTTAGAATTAGTTAAAAAACAATAAATTGTTACTTCGTATAGTTTATGTATTTCTGCTGTTAAACTACCATCTGTAGGGGAAGAAGTATATTCAGAAGTATACTCAGAATATATTTCGGTCCTAGTAGTTTTAGAGCACTTATCCAGAGGTTTAAGAGATCACCAATCACAAACAAGCTAAGATCAGCTTATGCAAAGAAGGGGGAGGCTATCTTATTAAAGCTAATGATAGTGCACGATGAGAGATTGACAGCTGTTGGACAGCCAAGATGCGTAGCGTACAAAATTATGTTTGTCTGAAAGAGCAAGCTCTTTATTGGACTCAACGTAGCTATGTCAACACAGACATTTTGAGGTTTAGAAGTAATATCATCTCAACGAGGCTGATCAACGTCACACGTTCTCGCAGAAGGTTGTGGAAATCTTCAATCTAATTGTCGCTTAGGATATGATTTCTCACAATATGCATCAAGGGAGACTTGTGTCCAAAGTTTGGTCAGAATAGATACAACAAGTCGGTCAATAGTAACTCTGGAGCAGTTATACAGAGGTTTTGGAGATCAACAATCACAAAGGACCTAAAGTCAGTTTATGCAAAGAAGAAAGAAGCTGGCTTAAAGCTGAAGATAGCGCACGATATGTTGACATATTTCCCCTGAAGATAGCTGTTTAAAAGCCGAAGTCCGTAGGGTAAAAAATAAAAAAATTCTGTAAGAGTAAGTCTTTTATTAAAGTCAAGTAACTATGGCAAACTCAGACACTTTTATGTTTAAAAGTAACATCATCTCGGCGAGGCTGGCCAACTTCATTACAGAAGATTGTCGAAGTCTTTAAAGTCATTGTCGCTTGAGATATGGTTCCTCAGAATATGAATCAAGAGAGACTTGTCCCAAAGTATGTTCTAAAAATGTGTAGCAAGTTGGACCTTGTAGTTTCGGAGAAGTTATCCAGCTGATTTGGAGATCCACAAACAAAAAGTACCTAAGATCAGCTTATGCAAAGAAGTACGAAACTAAAGCTGAAAATAGCACACCATGTGTTGACATATTTCGACTACAGATGGATGTTTAACAGCCGAACAGCGTAGGGTGAAAAAGTAAAATTTGTTTCATAGCCTAGGCATTTTATTCAACTCAAGGTAATTATGTCAACCCGAGACGTTTTTACGTTTAGAAGTAATATCATAGGCTCGCCGACATCACGCGTTCTTACAGGAGGTTATCGAATTGTTCAATATCGTTGGCTTGAAGGATATGGTTCCTTATAATATGCATTAGGAGGCACTCACACACACACACAAACACACACACGCACGGAACTCCAGAGCACGCACACTAAAACACTCTCACACTCTCTCACACACCGACATACCTATATATATATATATATATATATATATATATATATATATATATATATATATATATATATATATATATATATATATATATATATATATATATATATATATATATATATATATATATATATATATATATATGTATATATATATATATATATATATATATATATATATATATATATATATATATATATATATATGTGTGTGTGTGTGTGTGTTATGGCGTGTGTGTGTGTGTATGCGCAACATAATTTGCAAAGCCACTAGAGACCTTCAGTTTATTAATTTTAGTCGAATAATTGTAATCCAATATTTCCAGATTACATTTAACTGGATTTTGACAGACGCCGTAAAATATATTCACTGTTGTTAAAAAAAACAATACTGTGTAATACACCCTTCAATGGAATAAATAAAGATGGATATATTAAATATATTAGTCAATGGTTTTTGTACTTAACTTGTTACATCATTTGAGCGACATATTATATTGACAGAAAAAGTGTTATACTTTTTTTATACTTTGGAGTGTATTGTCTATCACAATTAGCGGTAAAAGCTTACTTTTCGCACATGTGTTCGATTCTGCTAAAATTTTGTACGCAGACGTGTTTTATGGTTTGGATGACGAAAATCACAATAAAAGTTAGAGAAAAAGCAGACTTTTAAAGTTATTTGGATTTTGTTGTAGGACAAACGTAAGTTGTACTTACTTTTGTGACAAGTTTTTGTCATATTTTACACTTTTTCTGGGATCGTTCGTTTTATATAAAGCTAAATAAGGGTATATTCCTCCATTATAATTCACCTTCATATAGTTAGTGCACGCCCTATACTGTTTACTTCCCTCTGAAGCTTTTCCTTCTTTCCATCGATAATCGATAGATTGAGGTTAATATTTGAGATATAAAACCAACCATGTCATAAATTTTGATATTGCAAGAAGCAAAAGTTATTTAGTAATAAATTTTTCAAACACGCAACGTGGAAATCATGACAAGTGAATATGTTCAATAAAATAAGGTACATACATGAGTATATTTATATCGGTCATGTGAAACAAGATATGGCCCAAAACATGTCGCAAAACTGAGTAGAAAAAATCAAAATAACTCCAAAAGTTTGCTTCTGTCATCAATTTTGTTGTAATTTTCGTCATCTGCAACCTAAAACACGTCTGTATACAACATTTTATAAGAATCGAACACATGTGCGGAAAGTAAACTTTTACCTAATCAGCTACTTAAATTTAATATATGTTATTGTGCAGAGAAATAATGGATGTCATTGGAATGTTATCCATCATCCACAAACTAAATGTAATACAAATCAGTTGACACAGGACCAATGAAATGCTATCGGATAAAGTAAGTTACATTATGTTTTACGAAACTCATGAATATCTGCTACAATAACGTACTTCTGCGTCCAGACTTTTTATATTAAGTTATATAAGTTGTTTAGTTTTACCGCGCAAATTTAAGTTGTAAGACTGCAGTCTTATATGTCACAAGGAAGCTGGAATGACTGCAGTGTATTATACGCATGTCCCATCCCTCGAAGAGAGGGTACCTGCAATGTTCAAGACCTGGACAAAGCCTATTCGTTCATGAGATTAGCTTCGAAGAGCTACAGCACCGAGTGCATTTGATTTGTACACGAGCACGCGTTGTGCTATTACACGTTCAGCCTATATATGATGCAAATCATTAGTATATAGGTTATATGGCTTTAAAGCCTATTCGTTCACACACCAGCTTCGAAGAGCTTCAGCACCGAGTGCATTTATGGTATTACACGTATATCAATAGTATATAGCTTTATTGTTTTTAAATATATAACTACGTTAAGTGTTTCCGAGAGATTTTATTCCATAACACGATACAGTCCACATAATTAAGTAAGTAGCGGTAACTACAATCCACGAACCACACACGACATAACATTTGGTCAATTCGAGCCGGATTTTCATCACAACAATTGCTCAATCCGAGGCGCAGTATTTAACACAATTGTAGTTATCGCTAATAGTGAAAACCCCAGCAGAAGACGAAGTCAGTTCATCAGAAAATTATATTGGAAAGCCGATCGCAGTATTCAGAACATCCAGCACGTGGGTACCACATGGTATGTCACATTTTCCTTATCATCAAAATTACGTTTTTTATTTTGTTATCCATGCTATGTTATTGTAAGAATTTATTTGTACTGGGTGGTGTAATCGTTTTTGAGTAAAATTTTTTTTAGCATTCATGTCCTTTAAATTATTTTCATATAAATCGTAATAAATTTTTAAAAAACATGTCGGAAACACACAAGTTACGTATTCTAATTAAAAAGAAATGTTCTCTAAAGGCCTCTCTGACACGTTTCATAAAATTTTTACACAATTATACAACTCAGGATAACGAAATTTTAAAGCAACGGTTATCTCAATGCGAAAAAATTCTAGATAAATTCCTAGAAGTGCAATTTCAAATAGATATTTTAAATGATAATTACGAAGAGAGCTCAGATATTGAAAACGCGGAAATTGAAATTTTTGAAAATGCGTACTACGAAGTTCGTGCACGTGCACAAAGATTACTCTTAAATTCAAATCCAACTACCACTAACAGTGGTAACTATTCGGGAGACTGTGGATTACCACAGTCTTCAAATTCAATTAATTCAAGCGTCGCCGAAATACCTTCCTTGCACGAAGTCAGATTGCCAGTCATCTCAATAAAGCCGTTTTCTGGTAATACACGGGATTGGCTCAGTTTTAAGGACAATTTTAATGTCTTAATCGAGTCCAATCAACAATTGCACAACGTACAAAAATTTCTTCATCTAAAATCGTGCCTTAGCGGTTCCGCGATGCAGGTCATATCAAATCTTGAAACTACTGATGCAAATTATAAAATCGCTTGGAATTTACTCGCCGAACAATTCGAAAACAAAGACGCCAATGTACACAATCATGTAAGCGCCCTATTTAATTTAACGTCAGTTACAAGGGAATCTCACGTGGGTTTGAGAAATTTAGCCAACGAAACGAAAATGCACCCCAGAGCTCTTCAAGTACTGGGTGAACCCACGCATCATTGGGATACCTTGATTATTTACTTATTGTATACTAAATTTGATAACGCGACTCGACGAAAATGTGAAAACTCCATAATTTCTAATAATACACGTAAACTTGAAAATTTGCTTAATTTAATCGAACGTAAGCGTCAATTTTTAGAAAAACTACCGTTGAACAATAAGCCTGCAAACAATTATTTTTCATATCAAAAACCGGAACATAATGTTCCATCGAAAGTCACGTGGCATATAACAGCCAAATTGCCCTATATGCAAAAATGTGTGTAGAATTTAAAAAATTAACACCTCAATCGCGTCTCGGCGAACTGAAAAGGTTGCGTTTGTGTTTTAATAGCTTGCGCCGTGGACAACATAACTCAGAAAATTGTACATACGGGGGCTGAAAAAAATTTGGGAACAAACATAATACCGTCACGTATGGGTTTGGTCCGAGTTCGTTTTTAGCAAATCGTTGCCTAAAACAAATATCTATAGATAATCAAAGCAAATTTCTCCAGATTACCGAAGCAATAAAACGCGACTTTTACGTAGACGACTTGCTTACAGGAGCAGAGTCAATAACAGAGGCAATAAATTTAAAACAGGGCATCAGTTCTATGTTCAACTCAGCGGGCTTCAAGTTGCGCAAGTGGGTTGCGAGTGACCAACGAATACTAAGTTCAAACGGGCAATCTAATTGCGTAAAAAACGACTTTGAATTTGGCGATTCATCTAATTCGAAGACCTTAGGTCTATATTGGAATGCATCTGAGGATGCTTTAAAATTTAACGTAAGCACTCTGTATGCAAAAACCACAACCAAGCGACACATATTGTCTACCATTGCGCAACTATTCGATCCCATTGGGCTCATTGGTCCACTGATAGTAGTGGCAAAAATTATCATGCAAAATTTGTGGAGACAACAAATTGAATGGGCTCAACCCGTCCCAAAGCAAATAAAAAAGCAATGGTTGGGCTTTATAGGCACATATTATTTATTAACTCTATACGTGCCAAGACAAGCGACATGTCCGAACCCAGTTGTAATTCACGTACACGGGTTTTGCGACGCGTCCACAGCTGCTTATGGCTGTGCGATTTACGTACGCTCGTCTGATAGTTCAGGCAATCACACGGTCAGACTTTTCTGGTGTGACTCGACCACAGTTTTAGCTTGGCTTCGCTGTGACCCAAGCAGTTTAAATATATTCGTTGGACACAGAGTGTCCAAAATACAAGAACTTATATCCGTTGACAATTGGGGCCACGTCTCCGGAGAGACTAATCCAGCCGACATTATCTCCCGAGGACAACGCACCGACATATTATTAAATAACGATATGTGGTGGATTGCACCAGCCTGGTTAGCTCTTGACACGATTCATTGGCCTTCTCAACAAAATATTTCTTAAGAGATTGAATTTCCGGAAAAACGTAACCAACGTACATGCGTAGTCGTTCAAAACAATAGGTTTGCAACTAAATTATTCGATAAATATTCGTCATTTGACAAGCTTCGTAGGGTTTTGTCATATTGCCTAAGGTTTTATAAAAACACGATGTCTATTAACAAGTACAGTGGAGTATTAAACTCGGAAGAGGTCGAAATCTCAACGAGACTTCTAATCAGACTCGCGCAAACCACTGAATTCTACAGCGAACTAAAGTCATTAAAAACCAATAAAACATTAACAAGTAGCTTGATATCACTTAATCCATTTGTCGATTCAACTAGAATTTTAAGGGTCAGAGGGAGATTAAGGAATGCTAATGTTCCCTACGATCAAAAGCATCCAATATTATTACCTCGAAGACATCCGCTGACTCGACTAATAATTAGGGATGTTCACGAAAAAATGCTCCATTCTGGAACAGAAGGCGTATTAGGGGCCATTCGAAACACATATTGGCCTATATCAGGTCGAAGCAATGTAAAATCCATTATTCGTCAATGCACCAGTTGCTTTAAATCTAGACCTGTGATGGCTCAGCCACTAATGGGCGATCTCCCTTTTTTGCGAGTGAACCCTGAAAGCTTAAAGGCCTTTACGACTTGCGGACTTGACTACGCCGGTCCATTTTATATCAAGGAGGGAGTGCGCAAGGTTACTACTCGCAAGGGTTACCTCTGCATTTTTGTGTGTTTTATAACGAAGGTTGCACATGTTGAGCTGGTTGGTAATCTGACAACCAAGGATATTTTTGACAGTTTCAAATAGATATTATTCTAGACGCGAACTTTTAAGTAATTTTTTATTCATGCAATGCTGCAAATCTCGTAGACGCATCACGCGAACAAAAATTAAATTTGCAGAAATTAAAAACATCAGAAGCGACACAAAAATTAGCGGCAATCACAATGTGAAGTGAAATGAATTCACATTCGTGGAGTTATACACCATCCTAGTACAGGTGGAGGCTTGCATGAATCCCTGTCCTCTTACCCAAGTACCAAGTGTTTCCAATGACCTAACACCCCTAACTCCTCGTCACTTCCTCATAGGTGGCTCACTAAAAGCACTCACTAAGAGACCAGTTTTGAAAACGATGGTGCTACGAGTACATCAGCAGTCTTCAGCAGTGAGGAAAGTGGCAAACCGGTTCTGACTTTGAAATTCGTACGGGGGATTTAGTGTTAATATGCGACAACATTTAGCTCAATGTGAGTGGACACTTGGCCATGTTATCGAACTTCATCGCAGTGCAGTGAACCGTCTTGCAATATTGCCATGCAGTGATAGAAACATTTTATAGACATTTTTTTTATTAGCCTATTTGTATAACTTGTATATATTTTTATGTGTAGTTTTTAAGTTTGTATATTTAATTTAGTTTTTTGAAGTTACTACTTCAAGGCGGCCGGTATGTTTAGTTTTACCGCGCAAATTTAAGTTGTAAGACTGCAGTCTTGTATGTCACAAGGAAGCTGGCATGACTGCAGTGTATTATACGCATGTCCCATCCCTCGAAGCAATGTTCAAGACCTGGACAAAGCCTATTCGTTCATGAGATTAGCTTCGAAGAGCTACACCACCGAGTGCATTTGATTTGTACACGACCACGCGTTGTACTAATACACGTTCAGCCTATATATGATGCATATCATTAGTATATAGGTTATATGGCTTTAAAGCCTATTGGTTTAACACATCAGCTTCGAAGAGCTTCAGCACCGAGTGCATTTGTGGTATTACACGTATATCAATAATATATAGTTTTATTGTTTTTAAATATATAACTACGTTAAGTGTTTCCGAGAGATTTTATTCCATAACACGATAC
The DNA here is from genome assembly GCA_964006375.1 of Tillus elongatus. Taxonomy (NCBI): domain Eukaryota; kingdom Metazoa; phylum Arthropoda; class Insecta; order Coleoptera; family Cleridae; genus Tillus; species Tillus elongatus. The sequence goes on along the minus strand of OZ023262.1, from coordinate 183,036,490 downwards.
AATCCACATAATTACGTAAGTAGCGGTAACTACAATTCACGAACCACACACGACATAACATAATTATTATATTACTTTTTTCCAAAAATCTTCCAACCAATCTGCTTACATTAAATTGAACTTTTGCATTCCTTCTGGGATTAGCTTTACAGTGGAAATGGAGCCACGGGATGGCTGTCATTCACTAAAAGTAGTTTGGATCTCCGGAGAATTTTAATATTATATGTATTAAAACCCAGTGGATTCCATGAGTTTGACGATGGCTGTGCAATGAAGCATAGTATCGCTTTCGCCCCCTCATCAATAGCTCAATTATTATATATTTGGCGATCATAAGGATGGCACACTGATGAGCTCTAATGACATCAAAACCGGTATGCGACTCTTTCGCGTAAAAATAAACACTTTTTCACACCAAATGTTATCTAAATATAAATTATATAGATTAGACCAAAGTCTCTACCCATTATAACTAAAATTATTTCATACAAATGAAAGTCATAAAATTCTAAGAACAATCAGCTATATTAATCGCTCATAATCATTACATCTTCTAAGAGAAAAGTGTTTTTATGGATTGTAAATAATATTGTGAGTAATGATTATTTTTTCTCAAAAGAATGACCTACATGTTTTGTTCTTAAATTAACCAACGTTTTTTCTTTCAATTCTTGTTACCATTTACAAGTTTCTACAATTTGAATTACCACAATGGCACCGGTTATTTTTTATTTTATATCTTGTTTCCTTAAGGTCGGTCTATATCCACAACTATGCAAAATCACCGATGTCATGGAGCAGTTTCACCTCACTATCTTGGACATAGAGTATCAGCTTGATTACGTATGTCATTAATTTACCGGACTTTATTGCTATAATTTAAAATTAGTATCTACTTATAAATGTTAAAAATAATAACAAAAACGAAATAATTTTTCAACAATGAACGACCTATTATACCTTCGGAATAAAGTATCCTCCCAAAGTAGTATCCTGAATACAACGCCTCGGTATTCCTAATGGATTAATGGGGATTAGTCTAAGACCTTCTCTTATCGTGGCCTCTGCATACGGCATCCTGAAAACACCGAAAATTTGAAAACTATATGCCTAACTTAATTTTTTTATTTATTTCAACCAAAATCTTAATTAGAAATTGATCTAGTTCTGAAATTAATAAATAATCTACATAACAATACATGAAGTACGTGCCGCCATCTCGTTGCGGAACCAAATAGCATGTTGTCGCGGCAGCTCCCAATAAGACAAAGTGTTAAAAATAGAGACTGTATACAACCAACTAACAATTTAGTAAACTGTCAACCCTGGCCTATTTCTACCCTAATATAGGGACAAAGTATATGCATCTAGCCTTACACTTATTGAACCAACTATTACACTTTCTCAGATAATAATGTTTAACATATAAGTAATAATACACACTAGTTTTCTCCTCAAAATAACTAGGTATATGTTTTTGAACCTAATATCCATTTGACAATAATTTAATTTCTAATTAGCAATTGATAAAACTAGTTGTAGGCACGAAGAAAAAAATTAACCTCTTTCCAATTTATCATCTCGATAACGAAACATTTTGATACTCAAGTTTATTTGAATTTAAAGATGATTCGACGAGGTGGATAATCCCAGTGGCGTGCCATTGCGGAAAAGTAGATACATATATTGTAGCTTTTCGAGAAAACCGTGGATCCTATCAAAATGGAATAAGTGTACCTTTTTGATGTAATTTTAAAGTTTTTCCTGAGAATTCTGATATTGATGCTAAATTCTTGATTTCTATAGATGAATGATCAACAGCTCTACCCCGTATCCACGTCTCCGTTAATCGGAGAAATTAATCTGTCATTTCATCGCAAAAAGGAAGCTCAATGTGTGTGCCAAATTTGGTTGAAAGATAATGGAGGGTTCTGAAATTTGTAATTGTTTGTCACCTTGCACTTCAACTTCTCAAAAACAAAGCGTTATTGGTAAATTTTGATATATACTTTTCTTCTTGAAATTGGTCAAAGCACATGCCACTGAAGTTTCTGCACGTTATTAAGAAACACGCTATATATACAGGCTGCTCGGAAATGAAAAGCAAAAATTTCAGGGAGTTATGCCACTCGAGAAATTAGTGCCACAAGTTCCTATGGCATTTTTAGAAAACTCAAAAATAACGGAGTTACAGGGTCTCAAAAAGTATTATTATTATTATTCGTATTATTTTATAATTAACGTGGACTGTTTCGCTAGTAAAGTCACAAGAAACTATTATCTGTTTGCTGTTATGTTTACCTTCAATATTTTCAAAGCACACTTCTTTAATATTGAAAATGAAATTAGGTCATTTTGTATTCAATGAATACCAGTAAATCTTTAAGAACGTTTTTATAGAAAACGGTTAGTTTTATCGTGATGTAACAAGAGGATCTCTTTTGAAGATTTTTTGAAGAAATTATGATGCTCGTTAACCATGTATCGTTAGATTTGTTACAAAAATTCAAGCAAAAAAGTTATGAGTCAAGGGCAGTTTCGGGCTTTGGATTTCAAGGGATCCACATCAAATTTGCAACATAAATAGGAAATTGTATAATATACAGGTTTACCAAATTTGAAGAGATTAGATTCACGACAAAAAAAGTTATCAGCAAACAGTTGAAGATTTATTTTTTTGAGAGCCTGTAACGTCATTTAAGTTTTCGAAAAATCAAAAAATGCTGTAGGAACTTGTGGCTCTTATTTTCCTAGCAGTATACCCCCTTGAATTTTTTGCCCATCTATATATATATATATATATATATATATATATATATATATATATATATATATATATATATATATATATAAACACAGTGACTTACTTCAGATGGAGACACCCCGGTGTTTTTTTCCTACGAAAATTCATTGAAACAGTACAAAACTAAAAGTCTTGAAATTAAAAAAAAAAACTTGACATGGATTGATTTAGATCTAAAACGACCTGGTTAAAATTGTTTTGAATTAGAATGCAAAAAAAACTTTTTAAAATATATATCATCCTATTAAAATAAAAAAGTTGGTGTCAAAATCTCGATATAATCAAAACTTTCATCATGCTGAAAACGACTTTAGTGAATTTTCTAATGGGGAGATCGCGACTTTTGAATTTTGAAAAAAAAATCAAATGAGCGCAAACTAGCACCCCTATATTCGGTGTACGTTTCAATTTTTATATTTCAATTTTTATATTAAGATGCAGACACCCCTGTATTTTCTTTATTTTTAGAGATAGCGATTTCATTTTTTCTACAGACGTAAAACGTCATTAGGCTGTTTGAATAGCTTACCCACTTCAAATGTCAGATGTCAACCCAGCCTACTATGATTTCAGGAATAGGGCCGGTTCTCTATATTTCGCGATGCGTTAGAGATATAAAAAAGGAACCTTAAATAGTTATTCAGAATTCGATTTTAACTGCAGACACCGAGTTTCAAGCCAAAATTCGAATTTTTATATTTTTGTAAATTTTTAGACAGTCCAAATTTTCCATCAGATTTTAACAGGTAGATTGCCATGAAAACAAATTAGCACCTTGTAAAATATTGCGATAAATGTCAAACTGACATTAACTGTGAGTCTGCCAGCAAAATGCCTGTTGAACGTCTCAGTGTAAGAGAAAAAATTTAATTAATAAGATTGTTTGGTGATGGTGATCGAACAAGTAGTGATGGTAGCATAATCTTGGCTTCAACTCAAGCCAATCCCCAGATGAGTTTACGTCAAAGGGCTGTTGCATTGGATGTAAATAGAGAAAAAATCAGAAGATGCCGTGTGCGTCATAAAATAATGCCTTTCAAGCCAAAGTTGCTGCACTCGTTGAGAGAAGGTGATGAGCTGAAACGATGATTCGATTATTGCCTTTGGGCCCAAGGTAACTTTTTGAATAATAGAAAATGTTTGAGTAAAATTGTATTTACGGACGAGGCAACATTCACTACCAATGGAATAGTATCTGCCCAAAATTCCAGATATTGGTCTGCTGAAAACCCTCATTGGGTTATCAGTTGTAAAGCCCGGTATTCACATACAGTTAATACGTGGTGTGAAATTTTAGGGGATAGAATAATTGGTACATTTTTTTAATAATGAATTATGGGACTGTATCGAAGGTTTGCCTATCAACGTGCGAAAAGATATGTATTTTCAATTAGACTGTGCATCCATTCACAACTCTCAGTTAGTCAGAAATTGGCTAAATCTACATTTTCCATCAAGATCGATTGGCAGGAATAGTCCTTATGAACAGTGGCCTCCTCGGTCTCCTGACATCACGCCACTAGACTTCTATTTTTGGGGTTCTGTTAAGAACAAGGTGTTCAAAGAAAGACCTCCAAAGTCGCGAGGAACTTTGCGAGAAAATAAGGCAGGCTTGCCGTGAAATAAATATAGCAGAACTAAGAAAAGTTGCCAGCAATAATCGTAAACGGATTGAAAAATGCATCAGGCTTGAAGGTGGGCTAGTTGAAGCAGACTACATTTAATAATTTTATATTCAATTTAATTGAACTTTTGTTAGAGTTTATGTGTAAGTTGAGTTGAATAAATCACGTACCATTGTTTTCTTTTGATATTGACGATGTTTGTTGTTTCCATGGCAATCTACCTGTTAAAATCTTATGGAAAATTTGGACTCTTGTCTAAAAATTTACAAAAAAGCAAAAATTCGAATTTTGACTTGAAACTCGGTACCTGCAGTTAAAATTGGATTCTGAATAACTTTCTAAAGTAACCTGTTTTTGATATCTCTAACGCATCGCGAAATATAAACCGGTCCTATTCCTGAAATCATAGTAGGCTGGGTTGACATCTGACATTTGAAGTGGGTAGGCTATTCAAATAGCCTAATGACGTTTTACGACTGTAGAAAAAAATGAAATCACTATCTCTAAAAATAAAGAAAATACAGGCGTGTCTTCATCTTAAGTGTGTCACATTGTATGTATCACACCGATAACTCAAAAAATAATAGTAGTGTTGATAAAATTTAGCACGTACCTTCCTTTTGTAAGTGGCGTGGATAAGTTCGTTAGCCGGGAAAATCCGATCAGGTTTTCCGAGAAAATTTTGGATTTTCTTTGAGAAAAAAATATTATCTCAAAAAATAGAAAGGCGATGATATCCAAATTGAATACATAAATTAACGTTATTAAAAGATAACTACATACCAAAACTTATATTTCTATGTTAAAAGAAAAGAAAGTTATAAAAAATATTTGGTGCCAGATAATTTCTATGAAAATTCACTATCATAACGCACTTGCTGCCTCCAGACTTTTATTTTTATTGTCAAAATTAAACATCGACATCGTCAAATTAAAAAAAATGTTTCTGATCACAAGTACGCAGATTTCTATAATACGGGTTACGTGGAACTGGATGTACATAGGTACAGTATAATTTAAATACATATTATAGTCCTTCTTGTCCATAATATGTAGAGAATTGAATTATATCTTTGGAATGTACTGTGGCCGGCTGAACTTGATTTCCGAGGCCATCCCTTCGTCGAACACAACAACAACAATCCTTCTTGTCCGTTTTATGTAGTGACTAAAATACGGAAAAAGGGGAACTTTATTTTACAATATATACGTTTTAGGTAAAGGTTAAAGTAAAACAGATTTTAGATCCAATCAACTTTTGAAAACATAAAATACTGTATGTCCAGTTTCACAAAGTTCGATTAAATATTTAGCGGACGGTTAGTTAATCAAGGCCTCAGACGACCAATTACAGGCTATTTTTCGCGTTTTTTCCATGAAACATTTTACCACATTATTCGCGTTTTTGTCATGACAACCAAATTTTTTTAAATTAAAAATTCGCATCAACCCAAGGGTTATTACCGATAGGTATTGTTTACAACATAAAAAACGTATCTAGGTTACAAAAAAAACTGCAACACTATTAAAAATTACACTATAAGCTTATATTTAAAAATTTGCTCTGAGGTACGCTATTGTGTTGTTAAAGGAGCATTTCGGTTCAAGGGCTTGTTCAATTGATGAGGGAATTCCATAGGTAAATCTTTCTTGGTTAAACAGTGAACACTCTACCAAAAAATGTCTTACAGTTTGGTTTACATCATAGAGAACACATATTGGTGGCGCATCATTTTTAAGAGGTATTTATTTTGAAGATGTGATTGGTTATATTAAGTCTTGATTAACTACCCGACCGTCAAATATTTAATCGGGCTTTATGAATCTGGGAATGGGGCTTGTAATTGGATGAAAACCCTTATTTGACTTAGTGATCGATTAACACCATTTGCGAAACCGACTTAGCCCATTGTTTTTTCTCTTTGACAAATTATTCCTTCAAGATCGTCTACTCAACAATATCAGCAACAACCCAGGAGGAATAAATTTAATTACGAAAGGCTTATAGAATAAAGCTGAAATTCAAATAAACTTACTTGATTCTATCGTCTAAACTTGGTAACCTCGATCGTCCCACAACTCTATCTATTTCTTCGTAAACCTTTTGTTGTATTTCAGGATTGTTGATTATGTGTGCAAAATAAAAATTTAAAGTATGTGCAATTGCAATTGCACTAGGGAACAGATAGTCTAATAAAACTAAAAGCAGTTGATCATCTACAATAAAAAATAAGCATAAATCTTTTTGTTCCGACATTGCTATTTCAAATTTTATATTTTGGAAACTCATCTTTGTGACATACACACTGTAAGTGCCTGTATATCTAACTGCAGGTGTATATCAACTCATTTTTGTATTATTTCATTAGTTTTATAAAATGTATCAAAATATAACACTTTTCGTCCTAACTTCTTTACAGCTGTCAGAATTCTTTAAACGCTATCGAAATATGTTTAAAAAAATATAATTATTTGTTCAAGGATTCGCTCAAATAAATTTAGTCTTGTTACTTCCATGATGTTAACAGTATCATTTAGCAATGCCTGCTATTAGAAAGCTTGCCGTCTATGGTCAGTTAACAGAATTTGGATGTGGTAGGCTTTCGGCAGGCTCAAATGTCGTTTCGAAAATGTAAAAATAGATGCTACCTAAGTAATGTGAAATATGTAGTCTATACAGGATTGTAATATACGACGCAGGGGCGCTGAAGCTAAAAAAACTCTGGACGCAGCAAGTGCGTTATGGTAGTGAATTTTCATTAAAATGTTTTTAATTGCAAATATGTGTGTTTCCTTTTTAAGAAAGCAGGCATCAATTTTGGTTACCAGTATAACCTATATAGTAAAAACAATGTGCCATGTTTCATAAAAATAACTTTATTGTGTGAAAATGTACAAAAATTTCCAAAAGTAAACTTAAAGTGTTCCCGGAAAAACTCGTTTCTTGGTCAACCTTATAGGTTAATAGCAAATTGAGCTATTCAAATTTGAAGCATTTAATGAAAATTCGCTACCATAACGCACTTGCTGCGTCCCGAATTTCTTTTCTTACAAACATGCATCGCTGAAATATTCGAAAATGCAATAACATAAGGCGTGTTTGATTAAAAAAAAAGAAGAAAATTTGTATCACCAACGACTTATGGGCCATCCTGTGATTGTAGAAATATTTTTTTAAGATGTAGCTCAAGACACCCTATAATTAATATATACAAATTTTCTTCATATCTTGTATAATAACGGATATATTGAGCTTTATTGATTTTTTACGAAAATTCGACAAAAATTATATACCATTATATATATACCATTAAACGATAAACTCTAATATAAAATATATATATATATATATATATATATATATATATATATATATATATATATATATATATATATATATATATATATATATATATATATATATATATATATATATATATATATATATATATATATATATAAACATATAAAAATTGAAACTGACTCCGGATATGTGTTCTAGGGGGCCTAGTTCGCGGTCATTTGAAGAAATTTTTTCAAAATTCAAAAGTCGGGATCTCCTCATTAGTGAATTTTTTAAAGAAAATTCACTAAAAGGATCACAAAGAGCGGTCCCTAAACTTGTTCTCAAAGATCGGCTTAGCACAACCAATACAATCTGACAAGAGTGGTTGGCAGCTGCGGATCTACAGCTAACCATGAGGTTGAATAATCGTAGAATCTGGAATGATGAACCGTACACCCCAATAAACCATGGACCAATAAACATGGGATGCTACATATGGAACGGTACCTAAGGAGCTCAATGGAACCTGAAGTAATCTTGCCTTTTTCAGTGACAACTGATGTTTTTGTTTGTGGACTAATATTGTCTGGGAACACTCAGAAATAGAGGCGCCGTACAAGCTGGCATCTAGAGTAGACTGGACAGTCGCTAAAGAGGTGGTTACTTGGAGCAAAATCAGATGGGCCATTCACAGCTTCAAACCATTCAAATCCCCGGGATTCGATGGAATAATGCCCATGATGCTCCAACGGGGTATATACATATTGGCGCCGGCGCTTACCCTCATCATGAGGGCAGCCTGGCTCTGGGGTATATTCCGAGGGCATGAAGACTGACCAGGGTTGTATTCATTCCTACATCAGGGCGTCCAAAAGACCAGGCAAATTCCCTGAGACCAATAAGTATCATGTCCCTCTTCCTAAAAACAATGGAAAAACTGTTCGACCGGCACATTAGGGGCGGTGTACTGGAAGTATATCCTCTACACTGCGAACAATACACATACAGAGCAGAAGTCTCAACAGAAACATCACTACGTGAAATCATACTAAAACTGGAGAACATGGAGGTGGCGCTGAGGGCCTTCCTAGGCATAGAGGGGGCCTTCAATAACACCTCATTCGGATCGGTACTGGCAGCTGTCAGGGAGCGAGGAATAGAAGAGACCTGCCGCAGGTGGATCGGTTACATGCACAGGGACAGGGCGGTGTTCACCTCACTCGCGGGAGGGACTCTGCCGGCGGGTGTGCGCAGGGGAGCGTTCTCCCCTGCTCTGGTGCCTAGTCGTGGACGGCATGTTAGGTGGGCTCTCGGCAGGGGGTACGAGGTACAGGGCTATGCGGATTACATTGTCATTATAGTCCGAGGAAAGTTTACACAGTCAGTATGGAAGCGCATGCAGACAGCACTGAAATTGGTGGAAAGGAGGACGATTGGCCAAGGGCTCGGGGTGAGCCCCGAGAAAGCAACCATCATACCGTTTACGAGGAGAAGGAACTAGGAGAGCCACAGAACTCTCACTCTATACGGTAGAGACATCCCAATGGCCAGGGAGGTAAAATATATTGGGGTCGTACTGGACTCCAAGCTAACCCGGAATGGTCACGTTGAAAAAATACTGCGCAAGGCAGTTATGACCCTAGCCGGCACTAGGCGGCTATATGGAAAAACGTGGGAACTAAGACCGAGTATGGCCCACTGGCTATACACAAGGGTGGTCAGACCATCGTTAACATACGCGGCACTGGTGTGGTGGCCGAAGGTGACACAATCCAGTACCAAACAAAATTAGGCAAGATTCAAAGGATGGCTTGTCTCGGCATCACAGGGGCCATCACTTCAATCCCAACAGCCCATATCGAGGTGTTTCTGGATCTGCCCCCCTACACTTAGTTATCTTGGGGGAGGCCAGGCTGGAACTACACAGAGTAGCCTGCAATGATAGACTGAAGGCCAACCCAGGCTGCAGGGGCCACTGCAAAATTCAGGAGATCGTGAAGAAGCCCATAATTGTAATGAGGTGAGACTTTGCGAGCCCGCAAATCTGCAGGGATAACAAGTTTACAGTGGTAATCTCCGGCCGCAAAGCATGGCGGGGGGAGACGCCGGGCCTACCACGGGACGCGCTCGTCCGGTTCGCGGATGGATACGGCGGGGAGTGTGGGACAAGGGCAGGCGTTTATTCGGAAGGACCGAGGGTAAGTCACAGTATTTTCCTCGAAGCTCATGCAACGGTCTTTCAGGCCGAAATGTGCCCCATCTTGCACTGCGTGCGAGAGAACAATAGGAGGGGCTACACCAGCAAGCGGATCCTCATAGCCACAGACAGCCAGGCAGCCCTTAAGGCCCTAAGTAGTCTACGGGTAAATTCGAGGCTGGTAAGTGAATGCCGAGACGAGACGAGCAACCTGGTTGTGCAGAATGAAGTCACCCTTATCGGGGTGCTGGGTCACTCGGGGGTCAAAAGCAATAAAGAACCTGACAGTCTCGCGAAGAGAGGATCAGCAGAACCATTTATGGGACCAGAACCGGCCCTGGGCGTATCGAAAGGCGCGGCCAGGAAAACCATCAAGTCCCAGGTCAAGGAACAGCATAAGGCATACCAGGCAGATTTTCCAGGGCTCAAACACGGGACGTCATTAATTGGACAACCCAGTCCAAAGAGAGCTGTGGAGCTAATAAATCTTAGCAGAGGACAGCTTAGGAACATAACAGAACTCTTGACGGGAAAATGGCTGTCAAGAAACACCGCATAAAATGGGCCAGTTCGAGGGGGACCTGGCATGCAGACTGCGGCGAGGGGGAGAAATCAGCCCAGCACATCCTGTGCGAGTGTAAAGCTATGGACCGCAAAAGACAACTGATCTAGGGACAGCCTAGACCAGAGACAGAGCAATATAAAACTTCACCCTACCAATTGCTGTGCAGGTTGCTAGTTCAAGACACAGTAGTTTTGCAGTTGGAGTAGAAAAGACAAAGGGTATGCACCATAAAACAAAGGCTGCGGTGCTATCGGGGCAGCAAAGTCGCGGACGAGCCCTAAGGGAAAAAATAAAAAATATTGTCAATGAACTGTCTGCCACAGGCGTAGCGAAAGACAGTAAGTACAATTTCACCTGGAACGCGGGACTGCACTTTTATAGGCATAATGGTATGTGGGGCCTATCCAATTTCCACGAAAATTCACTAATAATCTTTTGTTATTACATTATATACTTCTGCATCGTCACAATGTATGGAAGTATCGCATTAGCGACAAAAATTTATACATTTTTTTCGCTTAAACGTCGTAATAAATGTTAAAACATATCGAAAATATGATTTGGGAACGAAAACTTTTTTGTATGTATGTCTGTCTGTTTGTAGCCACGATAACTTTGGAACGAATTGAAATATCGTCTTTAAATTTGGTATACAGTTAGTTCCCGACAAATTAACGGTCGGATTGTTTTTGGGTAAACTCGCTCCAGGGAGTAGGGGATGAATGGGTGGGTGATGTGGTGAAAATTTATATTTTTTCGTTAAAACTTGAATAACATAACGTTTTAGCGTTGATTTATAAGAAAATTTTCAATTTCATCAAACAATCTGGTAATCTGTGCTAAAATTAAATTAAGGGTTGAATGTGTGGGGTGGAATATGGGTGACAGAAATTTTAAAATTTTGTTTTGCTAAAACGGCGTAAACAGTCTCAAAACAAAGAAAACTTGATTCTGGGACGATTTTTTTCTCTGTCGGTCGGAGTGTCGGCCTGTCTGTTAGTAGGCGCAATAACTTTCGAACGAATTGAGATACAATCTTCAAATTTTGTATCCAGTTAGCACCCGACAAAAGAACGTTGCGAGTTGTTTTTGGACAAGATTGCTTCAGGAGTTAGGGAATCAATAGGGGATGATTTAGTGAAAATTGACATTTTTCCGTTAAAACAGGCGTAATATAAGTTTTCAGAAGTTAATGGGTACAGTAATACGAATAATTTCTTTGTGATTAAGTCGTGGACCCTAAATTCATTTTATGAGGATGTCTTTCTGATGAGAGTAAACTATCACAGCTATGTGGAAGTTATGATTCAATTTGCAGCACTATTTTTAATGTACTGACAAAAGGTCACTAGTTGCTGTATTTATAACAGTCATAGATTGAAAATTATATATTTTGCAAAACACTGGCAAAAATATATGACATTTGCAAATTTGCAAAATAATATACAGGGTGGATAAGCAAAATAAAAGACAAGCAAGATAAAAATGGACGAACTGAAGTGATCAAGAAAGAAAATGAAAAGATGAAAATATAAAATATGTAACGGATATATTTTATTCATTACCGTAGCTCCCTTATTGACACAACAAGAACCTCAAAGGAAGCTTTAACAAGATCATGTGGCTTCATTATTGAACAACAATTCATGTTGTGTTTTGAAAAGATTTGTTGAAAATTTGCTACTGACAATTACCATCGTAGCGCCCTTCCTTTCATTTACATTTAGTTAAATATTCACATGTTGGAATATTTGCCTAAAGAAAATATCGTTATTTTCCGACAGTTTTCTGCTGTAATGTTCAGCCGGTTAAGCAATGTGAACAACAACAAATTCTTATAAATCTAAAAATATTGAATTATATATTTAAAACGTAGTTATCTATGGTATAGGCACGAATTATGCATGGAAATTTCCATAAGGTCTTAAGGGGCCTTGTTACCCAGACCTGTAGGCCAGACCTAGCCATTCCCGATCCATCAACTACAAGTTTTGAAGTTAAAGACCCTAATTCAGCACTTGAAAGGGTATCCTCGAGAACACAAGAGAGTTTTTGCTAAATTGTTTTCATTGTGACTTAGAATTTGACTGATACAAACTTTTTCTCTGTATTAGTGGACTTTTATAGAAATTAAATTAATTTAAATTCTTCTAAATTCACTTTTTGTTTAAACATTGGGGTTGTTTATTAAATATTTTTATTAAGAATATAACTATGTAAAATTCTTAATATGTTTCTCATGAGATGTAAATTGTGTAAAGCTTTAAATATTTCCTTGTAAATGTAAATACTTAAATCATAATCTTCCTTGTTGATTTGAATTAAAACAAAAAATATATGAATGCAGATATTTCTGCTATTCAAGACATTTTAGTATTGAAGTAATTAATATTGACAAAGCATTAGGATTTATGGATTAGAAATTTAAACCTTCAGCAACCTCTTTAATTGATTTCTTTAACAAGTAGATCTCTTCATCACAATCTGATGTATAAATCTGGCCCGAATAAGTTCTAAAATCTACAATTAACCAATTAATTAAGCTCAACTCATGATTTGTTTTTATAAAAAAATACCCTGTTCGGATGTTTTTTTATATATCTGTGTCTAATTGCGTAATTAATTACTTTTGAACAATTCTCCTAATTTCAGTGTTAGTGTAGCAAAATTTAAATATCTTTATATAGATCACTTAAAATTTAAAGAAAAAGTTACTGTGTTTTAATCTGGGGAGCTCAAAAATTTAAGAGCCTGGATAAAGCAACATTATAATGTGGTAGGTATTATCTTTTTTATAAAACTGTATAGTGTATTCTTTATCCAATTAAGTCACTAATTATTACAAATCTCAAGGATAGGTAAACTATGCTAGGGTCTGGGAGGTGAATATCACTCTTAGCCTAACTATCGTCCGGATTTAGATCCATGTGAAGGCCACCCCGAGATATCGAGCACGGAGAAACACTTTGTATAAATACACCTTGGAAAGAGTAATAAAACATAATTATCGAGAGAGTAACAAATGATAAATTAAAAAAAGTTGTAAAGGATATTAAAAAGAAATTAAGCATTTGCAAAGAGGAAAATAAAAGAAAGAATATAGTTATACGATGGCCAAAGATGAATACAAACGATACAAAGATTTTGAGAGGGAACAGTGTAATATTTTAAACAGAATTTATATGTATATATATATATATATATATATATATATATATATATATATATATATATATATATATATATATATATATATATATATATATATATATATATGTGTGTGTGTGTGTGTGTGTGTGAGGAAAAATTTGATAGCGTTGATTATTTTCGAGTTATTTCAATTGTTTTACAACTTCTCACACATCCAAAATTATGATGCGGCATTTCTACCAATAGATAGCAAAGTCCCTTGAAAATTACGCATTCTGAAAGGTTGCCCTTTATATCTAGCGCCCTACACAGGACGCTCTCAAATAGTGAATGAATTAAAAAATTCACACTGCCGTTTTTTTTTTCAAATTTCATTTTTTTCAAACGGAATAGCCTGTAGTTTGCTTTAAGTTTTGTATAACACTCCCTATACCTACATACTTTATTTTTAGAAATATTTAGCTTTATAAACGCAAACCATCATGATTCATGTAGGGATCAATTTTAATTTATTTTTTTTTGCTTTTTATTTAGTTCTTATAACCGATCAGATTATGTGATTATTGACCGATTTTAGATCGACTTTCGTAAAAAATGGTAGAAATAATTTATTTTATAGGATTATCTGTGTTTATATTTTCATAATATATAAGTATGTAGTTTATAAATTCTATTCACAAAAAATGACAAATGAAACTTCAAAGTGATCGTTCTTATTACTAGCACCTTGTGACATGAAAATATGAGTAGGTATTTTTCCGTTTATATCTTTCACCACTTCCACTGATTCAAATTTCCGTGAAAATTAAAAAAACTGTTGTTACATTTTTTTCATATTCAATTACAGGTTAAGCATATAGTTTAAATTTTATGTTTTCTTTTGGCAAAGTTTTATGTAAAAAATATTTAGTCGGTTTTCGCAGAAATTTTTTGTCTTTCCGTAGAAATCATTTTTGTAAGATTTTCGTAAAATTTTGGTAATGAATAATAAATGTTTTATAAAATATTGTAACAGGTTTTCGGATTTTCCTGGAAAAACTTTGCAAATTTTCATGCAATTTTTTTAACTATCGTCGAAAAGCTTTCTGTGGCAGGTGATTAATACTTGAAGAGGTTCGTTGACTAGAAAAATCAGACCAGTTTTTTTTACATTTTAGTTTTTTTTTCGGAATATTTTTTCAAGTTTTCAAACAATTGAGTTGTTTTGATAAAATATGGTAAATTGTTTCTACTATATAGGTTATACCAAATTTCAAGCCTGCTTTCATTAAAAAAGAAATATGTGATATTAAAAACGTCCAGACTTTAAATACTTGCAAAGGGTTGCAGCTGCATTAAGGGTACTGAAGTCTCACAGCAATTAACACTAGTGCAGTGCAACAAAGGTGTAGAAGTCACTCGTGAAAACAGCAAAAAACCAAGGAAGTTGTAGCTATCGATGATTTCCACCAGACTGTCGTTCGAAATGTTATTTATAAAGGAAAATCAATACAAATTTACTAAAATCTAAGATGAACTACTAAAAAGGTTTGCTTTCAAAACACAGGCATACTTTGAAGTATATGACAATTTGGCAAAGTTGCATTGCTTTCCTTCATGACGCCGTTCCACTTTTATGGTAAAAATTACGCATGCTAACAGCGCACGCAGTATAAGATTAAACAAATACTAATACGTAAATAACACGTAAAACCACCTGGGAGCATCCATATGTGGGTGTGGTGTTGAAAGAGCTAAACAATACAATTACAATGTATAAATAAACTCTTACCTGTAAAAAGTGCATCATAAGATTCAGATCCCTTTCTTTGCATACTTAGAAAAACGTCAATAAAATCCCTATGATAATCGTCTGAAAAAGTTTTCTTATGTTCCTCAACGATTCCCTAAAATAAAGTTTATTTCGTTATTTCTAAACTAGTTAGGTACAAGGGTATCAGCAATTTTTGTGTGGAATTTTTTAAAAATTCTCAAAACTTGTTGACTAATTTAAAATTGTATTAACTAGGTATGACATAGGTTTAAAAAAAGAGGCTTTGATAAAAACATATTTCAGAAACTACTTGAGGCTACCATAGTAAAATATATCATCCAAACCGCTTAGTGCCGATTCAGCAGCGAAGTTTTAATATGTGCAGACGGTAGTTAATTTAAGTTAAGCTTATGGCCAGTTGCTGGATGGGTGACCGGTTTGGAGCTCAGCCAAATCTGGTTAAATTCGCATCCTACAAACCTATTACCTAGTAACCACAGTGATCAGGAGAGTCTAAAAATACCAAAAAATAAAATGATTACTTGTCAAATTTCGATATCAGAAGATGATTAACCTAAATGAGCTTATCTGTTTTGCGAATTTTCTTAGAAAAATTCGTCAAAAGAGACTCCAAACGTTTTTAAGAATTACTTCAATATTAATCGAATTAGTTTAGCAATGTCGTACACGGCCAGTTCGTGGATGGTTGACCAGCTTAAGATCTCACCCAAGTCTGGTAAAATTCGTAGTGTCCAAATATATTTTCTAGTAGTCATAGTAACTGATCAGCAAGTTAAAAATACCCAGAAAAATATATTACCTACTATTAAACTTTGGCATTCGAGATGTGATTAACATAAACACGCCTATTTATTTTGTGAATTTTCGTAGAAAAAATTCGTTGATAGGGATATTACGACTTTTAAACTTGATAAATCGTTACTTTAAATGAGCGTCAACTAGATCCCTATAACCCATACTTAACGTCAATTAAAATGATTTTCTTTATATATACCTATATATATATATATATATATATATATATATATATATATATATATATATATATATATATATATATATATACATAACTTCATGAGCTTAATTATTTAGAGTTCAAATATTAGATGTAAACCTAGCCTACTACGACTTTCCCAGTAGGGCTAATTCTCTATATTTTCGTTTAAGATATCAAATAAATTTGTTCAGAATATTATCTAAACTCAGATACTGACTTTCAACCTACCAAAATTGGAATTTTTACATGTCTTAAAATTTTCAGGCGAAGCTCAAATAAGTTTGAACTAAAGGGTCGTGGAAGCACTAAATATTGTCTATATCCAAAAGCAACGATTCATAATTTATTCAACAAAATCGAAACAGAGAATCAAACAAAAACTAATCCCGAAAAACACCAAAAATTCAAACATTCTAGAAACTAACAAAACTAACAAGCTAAAAATAAAAGTCTGGACGCAGCAAGTAAATTTTCATAAAAACATTTTTAATAGAAAATATGTCTCTTTAATGCAAGCAGTTATCAAATTTGGTTACCGGTATGACCTATATAATAGAAACAATGTACCATATTTCATCAAAATAACTTTATTGTTTGAAAGTGTACAAAAATGAATAAAGTTAAAATGTTTCCAATAAACCTGGTTTGGTCGCCAACGAACGTTAGGTTAATAGCAAATTGAGTTATTGAAATTTGAAGCTACCAAAACGAATTTTTTTTCATACAAACATGCATCACATTTCGATGAAAAAGGCAAAAATGCAATAATATAAGAGATGTTTGAAAAAAAAATTTAACACCACTGACTTCTGGGCCCACCTGTGATTGTCATAAATTTATAAAATGCAGCTCAAGACACCCTATAAATAACGTATGCAATTTTTTTCTCGTATCTTGTATAATAACGAATATATTGAGCTTTGCCGTAGAAATGCGTCACTCTATATGTATATATAAAAGATAAAAACTGAAACTGAACCCGTATATGGATTATAGGGGGCCTAGTTTACACTCATTTGAAGAAATCTATTTATAATTCAAATGTCGCGATCTGTCATTAGCGGATTTTTTTACGAAAATTAGCTAAAAAGTATACACCTTTAAACTACCGCCAAAGCATCAGAGAAAGGGTCAATTTGAAATGATTTTACTGGACATATTTTAGTAAAATTAAGGACAATGACGGTTGAAGCTGAAACTTAAGGGTTTGTAAAATACCCTTCTTGCGATATTTTCTTTACATAACCCGAATTCGTTTCAGGTTATTTCAAATCACGACTTTGGAGCAAACCACAATTTTTTAAATGCCTATAACTTTTTTGTATTTTACTTACTGGCCTAAATTGGTACATAGTTAACTTTTTATGTTACAAACACTCGTACAAAATTATATATATATATATATATATATATATATATATATATATATATATATATATATATATATATATATATATATATATATATAAACATAAAAGTCTGAAACTGACCTCGGATTCGGGTCCCAGGGGTCCTAGTTTGCGCTCATTTGCAGATATTTTTTCAAAATTCAAGTCGCGATCTCCTCATTAGTGAATATTTTAAAGAAAATTCACTAAACATGTAAAATTATCGAATGTCTGCTTCAACCAGCGCACCTTCAAGCCTGATACAATTTTTAAATTTGCTTGCAGCTGCTGTTTGTAGCTCTCCTGGATTCTGCTGCATTAATTTGGCGACAAGCCTGACTTATTCTCTCACAAAGTTCTTCTCGATTCTGAGGCCTTACTTTGTAAACATTACCCTTTATACTACCCCAAAAATATAAATCTGGTGGCGTTATGTGAGAAGAGTGAAGAGGCCACTTAATAGACAGTATTGATTAAGCCAATTCCCAATCAACCCAGCGTTCTGAATTGACGTACTATCCAGTTGGAAGCACATTTCCTGTTTCATGTTAGATCCTCAGTAATATTTCACAGTTTATAATTAAATAAATTAAGCCATCCGCCAGTGTTTATGGTGTTGTAGAAAAAATGAACCAGTTATTCGGTGCCCTAAAATGCTGCATCATGAATTAACTATAATATAATAATACTTTATTCAGACAAAATATACAAAAGTTCTACAACTATTATTCCACTCCTTTAAACACTCATTGATAGGATAACCTTAGATTAAAAAAATGGATTGCTCACTGAAGTTAAAAACTTATGCCTGAGCAACTGGTTATAAGTACATGATTTCGCAAGTCAAGTATATATACAATGAAGCAGAAACATGTTTAATTAAATCTAAAAAACACAAGCAACAGACAGTGGCCCATCAAATATAAACGGCAAGAACTATAAATTTGTTAAAATAACTAAGAACGTTATTGATTAAACCTTAAATTACTAAAATTAAAAGTAAAATCATAATAAAATCATCCAGAGACCTTCAAATCCAGCACACATTCCTACGCATACTCGCGATGTACAGGTGGCTCAAATTCGAGCCTCATCATTGGGATCTCGGAAACTGTAAGATATACAACGTCGGTTAAATTATGGCAAAGTTGCGTAATTTGATGCTCAGCAAAATGCAGTTTAGAAAATTAGAAAATTCCGAATACTTCCGGTGATAATCGGAAAAAACCGAAAACTCATAAAATCTGTTTTATTTTTTTCTGGCGTTATTTGAAAAGATGTAACAAAATGAATCACACATCATCAAAGCTACTTTTCCTCTCCTACAAGACGGCGTTTTAAAATTTGAAATCCGATGTTTCGTCTTTCAGAAACCATCATCAACTCCATTTTTTCAAATACGGCCCTGGATTTTTTATTTCATATTTCGTTACCTTTGGACTGCCTCAAAAAAATGCCTCATCACAACTTTTGAATTTCAAACGTTTTGATAACAAAACATGACATTTTCCGTCTTTCTTGAAAATATTTAATACGACTCTGCTTTTGAAACAAAATATTTCTTCAATAATATAATTCGATTAGGTAGGTAAAGATGAACCCGAATTTATGATAATGAGTCAAATATTTTATGTTCAATCCAATGCAATGCAATGACATGTCTATTCTTTCGTCTCGGCGGCTTTGATATTCAGAAATATCAAGCTTACTTGTCATAATATGACAATAGAAGTTTTGACAATTCAACTTTCAAAATAAACATTAAGAGAGCAAAAATGGTGTTTTCCAATTTTGAGAAACGTGATATGCTTCGGATTTATTATAGTAGTAAGAGAAACTCGCACATTTAATGTGAACGGTATTTAGAGCAATACCCCGAGCGTCCACAACCCCATTATTCATATTTTAACAATTTGGACAGAAAATTTGGTCTCTTTGGTAGTTTTGGTAAAATTCATACGGCCAACAAATAGAAGCTGAAGATGAAGAATCTGTTTTAAATGCTGTAAGTATCGTTATAAAATGATGCTATGCAATCTTTTATTACTATAATATTTTGCGATAACATGTCAAAGATATTTCACCAAAACGTTTTATTAAAGGTTACGGAAAATCCTAGTGGTTCAACACAGCAATTTGCTTCAGAAGGGAATATGACTAGAAGCCGAATTTAGAGGGTTTTCAAAAAACATAAGTATCATCCCTATAAACTTCATGTTTGCCAAGAAGGCCAGGAGACAGGGACGGAAGGCTTGAATTCTGCAATTGGCTTGTTGAAAAATTCAACAAGATGATGATTTCTTAAATAAAATCATCTGGACAGATGAATGTAATTTTTCGACAAGCGGCCTTTTTAACAAAAAACAATGAGCATTATTATGCAGTAGAAAATCCGTACCAAAATCGGCAAGTTCGAACACAGGGACGAAAATCATTCAATGTTTGGGTTGGAATGTATTGAACCAAAATCTTGGGGCCAATTATTTATGATGGAAATTTAAATACTGAACGGTATCCTAATTTAATCCATAATTGTATATTCGATGCGCTTGAAGATGAACCGTTGAATATGCTGCGGCAGCTGTGGTGGCAACAGGATGGTGCACCACCCCATAATGGAAGGGCAGTAACCGAGTTTCCTTATGAAACATTTCCCAATCAATGGATCGGAAACCAAGTGTGGTGTGCTGGCCTGCCAGAAGTTCTGATTTGTCCCCGGTGGATTATTTTTTATGGGGATTCTTGAAAAATCGCTTATTCAAGGATACTTTTCCGAATGATATAAACATTTTGTGCCAATAGTTAGTGTTAGAATTCACACACGCAAGAGGAAGAATAATCCACCGGGCTGTTACGAACAATCTGCGAAGACGTATGCGAAAATGAATAGAAGTCCATTCCTGCATTTACTTTAGGTTTTTTAATTTGTCCATTTTAAAAGTTAAGTAAGCATTAAATATTTTCAATAAATACTGAAAATTTCATTTTTTGTTATCAAAACGTTTGAAATTCAAAAGTTGTGATGAGGCATTGTTTGGAGGTAATCCAAAGGTAACAAAGCATGATATAAAAAATCCAGGGCCGTATTTGAAAAAATGGAGTTGATAATGGTTTCTGAAAGACGAAACATCGGATTTCAAATTTGAAAATTCAATGTTGTAGGAAAGAAAAAGTAACCTTAATGAAGTGTGATTAATTTTGTTATATATTTTCAAATAACGCCAGAAAAAAATAAAACACACTTAATGAGTTTTCAGTTTTTTCCGATTATCACCGGAAGTATTCGGAATTTTCTAATTTTCTAAACTGCATTTTTCTGAGAATCAAATTACGCAACTTTGCCATAATTTAACCGACGTTGTATCTCCTACAGTTTCCGAGATACCAATGATGAGGCTCGAATTTGAGCCACCCTGTACATACATCCACACGCCCCAAACGTATATAAATTCATCTCACCATCACACACACACAAGCCCCCCCCCCCCCCCCCTCCTCAACATCACAACAACCCAGACTACACACCCATATAAACCTATTCACATTTCTCAACATAAAAATCTCCGAAGAAAGTGCCCAGAACTCATCCAAATTATTTTATTGTTTCTTGTAACTTTATGTATTGTATGCGTCTCCTTGTGAATCCAACCTCTGGCCAGCTTTCTAAAATCACCTATATGTTTACATTCTCGTATGTCCGATGTTAGGGAGTTATATAAATATGCATACAGGCATCTCTGAACCTTAGACGTGCAGCACTTCTTTATTGCAGCAGATTTTTCAGCGAACCGGGTAGCCTGAACATATATCTCATCACTGCTATGCAATCTTTTCTTCCAGCCACAGAACAGCAAACGAAAACAACTGAGAGATGTCCATAACTTAAGCCTCTCTATATAGCAGCTCTGAAGGGTAGGTGAAAGGTTTCTTAAGTATTAATTTATGCAACCACTTCTGCATGATTTCTAGGCTCCTTAGATGGCAGTTATAAGCTTTACACCATACAATAATTCCATATTCTACATGCGTTTTTACAGGTACATTGTATAACAATAGTAGCTGTGGCAAACTAAGAAACGGTCTTAAAAAGCTGAACACATAGCAAATACTTCTTAACTTATTTACTATTTCATTAACATGATATTTCCGTCAAATGTTACTCACAGGTAATCCACATTGTTCACTTTGTCAATTTTCTAGCAGTCATCCTGTGCCTTAAAATTAAATTTTTATACTGTGGCATATGTATAGAGTAGATCGAAAAACCCATGAATCGTATCTATCTTATTTACAGTTGGTAGATTGCTGTCGAACTAACCCTTAGTCTTGGGAAAATCAATTTCCACTTTAGTCTTTAACATTTTCCGGGTGTCGTCCTGATAAAAAAGTACTGTGTCTGCATTGGTTTTCACAGAGAACAAATCGTTCAGGTATATTACAAACAGATTTGATCCCAACACAGAACCCTAAGGGACGCCATACTCAACAGTAATGAAATCACTTCTTAAATTATTTATTTCTACACACCGTTTTCGGTCATCTAGGTAACTCTTTAACAATCGATATACGACTCCTCTAAAACACAGCGTCTCCAATTTCTGCAATAGCAATTTGTGGCTTACCGTATCGAACAAAAGCTTCCTGTTCTTATCTAGGTATTTGTGAATATTGGTCTTTACAATTAATAACCCAGTGATGATTTTTTGTAGACCAGTATCTACAGCTTTGGGAAGATACTATCCGATTGCTAATGAACGTTGACTCATCCGTTACCATCATGTCGTTGGGCCCAAAGGCAATATTCTAATAGTTTTAGCCCATCACCTTCTCTCACCGAGTGCATAGGCTTTATTTTATGACGAACAAGGCATTTTCCAATTTACTCTCTGTTTAATTTAATTAACAACTCTTTACTAACCCCATTTGTCGATTCGCATGAGTTGAAGATATAATATCAACATTATGTCTTCGATAACAAAGTGGGCAGCCAAGTTGGGGATTGTACAACATATTTCCAGTTTAAGTAAAAGGTACATTTACGGCTGATACATCAACCGAGGTTGTGGCATTATACTTGGGTAAGTTGAATATCTGCACATTCCGCTCTTCAGAGGGGGCGTAAATCCGTCAGTTCCGTGTCCATGCAATGTTGGACACGTTAAATATCCCTACTATTCTTACCCTTCTTACAGATATAAAGTACGAAAAAAAAAATCCGTAACTCATTTTCTACTTCAGATACCATCACCAAATTATCTACTTAACCATTTCTATTCTTTATCTTCTTAAACTGACGCAAATAAAGTCATTTAGGCATTTATTACAAGTTGTTAACTTGTTTTCATTGCACTGTGGTGCCAACTGATAAAAAATTCTGACTGAAAGTTTCATAAAATGTCAGAATTCGAATCCTGAACTGAAACCGGGTGACTTTCGAATAATGTTTGGAACTGGGTTTCTTGCAGCTTTTTTAAATATCTCCAACGCATCACAAAATGTAAAGATTTGTCTCTATTCACGAAGTCATAATAAGCTGCGCTTGCCTCTGACAATTGAAGTGAGTACCCTTAATAATTACGCCAATGAAGTTATACCACTGCACTAAAATTTAAATCAGTAAATAAAACACCGGGGTGTCTCCATCTTAAGTAAGTCACTGTGTTTATATATATATATATATATATATATATATATATATATATATATATATATATATACAAAAATGTGTACCTTTAAAAATAATGAATTCATTTTGAGACAAGTTTCTACGCATATTTCCTTTATAAAGCCTTTAGGCTGTGCCAAAATTTAAGCTTATAGACAAATGGAAAATTAGGTTACTGCAATTTTAAATATTTTCATGGAAATTCTCTGTCATAACGCATTTATTGTCCAGGGCGACGATCGTTAAGACAATTTTTGAAATCTTAGTGCATTAAAACCTATTTATACTCCATTTATGCTTTCGTAAAGTTACTCAGAGTCAGACGAAGGGCAAGGGAGCTTCGGGTTGATTCAGGCTGGCAACGGGGGATGTTTCGGGCGGATGCGACAACAAGTCCGCCTTTAAGAAGGTGATGAGAGCCGTCGTCGGAGATAAACCAAAGGCGGCGGCGGTAGCCAAGAAAACTGCAATGAAACCGAAAAAGACCCCTTCAAGCCTCAAGGCGAAGAAGCCAGTCAGCGCGGGTGCCAGAAAGAAACCTGCTTTCACCGCGGCTAAACGAAAGTCGCCGTCCAAACGCAAAAGCCAAAGCCAGTCTCTCAAAGAAACCGAAGGCACCCAAACCGAAAACAGCCAAGAAAGAGGCAGCGGCTTTATCGAATAAAAAGTAAACGATGTACGGTCGTTGTCTGACATAAAAGTTATAACGGGTGCAAGATACTTAATTTAAAAATAATAACAATAATAATTCCCCCGACGCAACTGACGACGACGTATCACCGGAGGATGAAATATGACGGCCATCATGTGGCCACAGTTAAACCAATTTCCACTTCTGTCGCCAGTCACCGACACATAAAGAAGTTTTGTCACCCAGAAATTGCGTGGAAACGTTTTTTAAGGTTGCAGGTCTTTAACTTGTTTAAGATTGCATAGTACATTCACAAATTAACCCCTCAACTAAAGGCAGGGAGTGCAAACAATTCTACTAGTAGGATCACGGTTACTGAGAAAATTCTCAAAGGCAGTGTAAAAGTCCAAATTAGCACCCAATTGACCTGATTTTGTAAAGCGAGCCACTAAGGTTGTAAATTAATATTCGAGAATACCTTGCGCGTCCCTGATTTAAAATCAAACTTACATACCTTAATAAAATCGAGAAGATAAGTATTTTCATCAATAACAGCTTTGTATCCAAAAAATTCTGGTGCTATATGTCTTAGCCAAGGGGTAATACTTAGGGCACATCCTGTTGCATCTCCACTTCTTTGAAATCGCAAAGCAGATCTTCCAAATTCAAGTAAACGTCGATCGTCATAACGTTCCGAACACAGCATTAATGCAATTGTATTCAAAAAACTAGCATAAAAGATGTCTGGTAATAAAACTTGTCCTCTGGCTCTCCAGATATCCTATAACAAATAATGTAATAGAACGATCTATACTATATGAATCAAAATTGCAACACACTGTTTTAAATTTTCAAAGAAACTTAACAGTCTTTCATAATTGTTCTATAGGTATTAGCTCAAAGATATTCAGTTTTGTTACTTTAACTATGTTGATAACATCTTTTGGCAACGTCTCCAATAAGTTGGTCTTTAATTGACAGAATTTGAACAAGGTAAGGTGGTGGGACGTCATTTCAGGAAATTACAAATAATTTTAATCAAAATGCTACTACAATGTTGGATTGCGTTACCTGTACAGGATCGTCGTGCACATGATAGGGCCACTAGCTCTGTAAAAAACTATAATTTGCGTGGAACGGCTCCCAAGTGCACTTAAAGACTGTTATTGGCGAACCACACTTCTTGGTATAAACTAAGGTCTACAATTGTAGTACAATAAAGCATTTGTAAAAGACTATAGAAAATATGTTAATGTACAATATTCGTGTTGCTATATACAAATATTTTTGTATATATGTTTATAAATAGAATGCTATATGTAAGAGAAATTAATCGACAGTCATCAGCAACCGTTTTGGCCCAACCAGGGCAATTGACCAAGAAAGGTCAGCAGCTACGGGTCGACGGCTAACTATGATGTTGGTTTTCCTAAAAGTTGGGAATTATTTGCTACAGTCAAAGTGGCCCCAGCTCATTTTGTCATTGACCAATAGTGATATGCTGCGATCTACCTATGTCTGAAATGTTGTCAATAATGGGTCCACCGAAAACATGCAGGAATGTATTAAATTCAGTTTCATATGGAGGGTGTGACTGTCTTAGCAGGGGAATTATTATAGTATTAAGTGGCGTTGTGTCTGACAACAGGTCACCTCTAATTTTTCGGCAGAATGATGAACGCACAATCCTACATTAATAAACGTTCTTTAGCCTGCAGGTCGCCCCACTTGTCACCTATCAAACATGTATGAGACATGAGTTGTTTACAATATGTCATACTAGGTGTACAGAGTCGAAAGTTTATGGATTAAATAGGTTGTCTGGTAACTCTGAGAGGGAACAGACGCGAAACTAGGGCATTACGTCATGTGAATTCTAGATGCAGATAACTCTTATAGTTTCACATTACGTTTCGGTGTTTTAAATAACATTTATTAGAAATTGGTGTAACTTTTAATGAGTTTGTAACGGTTATAGTTTACTCTTTACCTTTTGCGGTTACCTTTTACCTTCAATATTAATATTTATTTAACTTAGTTTCCTCGGGCGCCATCTGCGTTCCCTAAATTTAGGACGGGGTACGATCCCCGTGAAGACTTCCGCTAGGGCCTTCATAACACGCTACAAATTACTGTTTAATAACAGCCTTGTCCCGTGGTAGCTTAAGTGGAGAAAATAAACACCAGGAGTTCACGTTCTAGTGCCTTCAGTATATGCGAAAAAGCTAAGTAGGCTTTAATTACTTACTTTCAATTACCATGGGTTATTCTCCTAGCTAATACGATGTGAGCA
Organism: Tillus elongatus; assembly: GCA_964006375.1. Taxonomy (NCBI): domain Eukaryota; kingdom Metazoa; phylum Arthropoda; class Insecta; order Coleoptera; family Cleridae; genus Tillus; species Tillus elongatus. The sequence goes on along the minus strand of OZ023262.1, from coordinate 183,010,116 downwards.
GATAAATATAAACGTTCTATATTAATCAAGTACTATTATTTCTACTTAAATGCACTACAAACATGTAAAATGCATAGCCGCTACTAAGGTGCAGTCAATAAGGCAAACGTTACTTAAAATATTGTAATAAACAACTTATTTACAAATATATACACATATAAAAAATGGGTGCAAATAAAACATGAAACAAAATCATTTTACCAAGCGCAAAATAATTTTTTACACAGCATAATAAAATATAACAGCAAAATTAGATAATAAAATAAACATAAGCTATTAAATTGGTAAAATCAATGAAGCAGGCGGTGCATTATAAGAATTCATCAATATTTATCAATGTTAAAAGAAATCGCAGAGGCAAGCGAGCGACATATTCAGGTTACAAGTTAAACAAGCGCATAACATCAAAAGCACAAGCAATGCGACTACACGGAGATGCAGCAAGGTGCACCATAACCTAATGCAGTTCACTCAAACCCCTTTTGTCCTTAGCCGACGTCCAGAGTGTTTAACTGACAATGCTGCGCACCATTCTACAATCGCATTGCAGCAACCAACCTGTATATCTTTCTTCCCGACAATAATGTACGCGAAATGAGCTATTCCCTACCTCAGTTAATCTGCGACCGACCAGAGTGTTTAACTAACGATACTTCGCACCATTCTACAGTCTCATCGTAGCAACCACCCTGTATATAAATAAAAATAACGCACGCGACAGGAAATGTTATTTCTTAATTCCTAAATCGTCCCGAACGCCCAGAGTGTTTAACTGACAATGCTTCGCACCATTCTACAGTCGCATTGCGGCAACCACCCTGAATATAAATACGCAACAATATAATTCGACACTGCGAAACTAAACTAGGATGCACCCAGCTGTACCCTACAGTCGCAGGAGAGGCCTACCTAACGAATGCAACAGCAACTCTCCTAAGCAATACACACGAATCTACGTCGGGAGCTATAAAATTCGCGAAACAATCTTTCACAAAGGCCGTAACGTACTGTTACTAGCTCAAGTGCAAGACTGGAAGGTCTCCGCCTAGGATCCGACCGTCCGCATTCGCACTCAACCAGCTCGCAGCGTCACGCGCCAGTTTTCCCTTCGCCAGTCAAACAAGCTCGCCTAGCTTGCTGGACTGATTTACGAGAGAAAACAACCAGTTTTCTCTGCCGGCTCTGCCTGTGTACGCTCTATTTATAGACCGGGCAACGACCCTCGTCCCGTGCCGTCGAGATCCGACACACGATGCGCAAGCAAACAACTCGCTCGTGTCTCGATGTTCGCTGGCCGTAAACTTTTGTATCAAATATATTTTAACGCGGTTTCATTTAATGCAAATTGAATAAACGTAAACAAACGCATTAGAGGTGCCTGTTCAATATTAAATAGCCTTTTGAAGCTATTTTCTTTAGCATGACTTAGATAAAAATATAATAAATCAACTGAAATGCCTGCTTCATTACACTCTCTCCACTTGCCAAAAAAAGACGCAATCTTTTGTTTAAATTAAATTAAACATCCAAAAAGAAATGTAAAAAATCAAAACTAAAATTAAAACATATAAATCCTAAAATTAAAATTTACTCCATTGCCATCCTTAAATGCTACTTAACCACTAACCTAATCACTAAATTGTTCTCAGTCTATGTCTTTTTGTCCGTCACTGTCACTAGTTTTCACTTGCACACATGCACGCACACTTCATTTTCTAGGATATGAGATGCGTTACGGGGATAGTATACAAATACTGCACAGGCCTCGCTGCTGGCGACGACGCCTCCTTGTCTTTTCAACTACTCCTTCGCTGGGTCCAAGTAACTCATACTGGACCAAACAGATCGCACATGTGGAAGCGACGATACGATCGGTACGGCTGTACCTCGTTTGTCAGCCTCACCTACAAGATACACCCGCCGCCCTTCACTACATGGGCACCGGCGAGTTAACGTCCCTCGCTTTCCACAGCGGGAACAAAACACACGCGGACGCCCATTACACTGCGTCCGTTGACGACCTGCTTGGCCACATCGCCAACACAGCTTTTCCTTACTTAATGGCAAAGCTACCTCGGGGTCCACACCCAACCGTGTCTCTCCCACTACTAATGCAACTCGGCTGTCACCTTGTGATGGTGATTCGCTTCCTTTTCGCTTACTGCTTGGTTGATTTCCTCTTGCAGTTCCTGGTCGCAGAGGACCATGCCACTGTAGGTACGTTCTCCAACTATTGTCTGTTTACAAATGAAAAAAAATTCATATCAAAACTGGTTACTGTTACCTCCTTCATCCCCTCTTCTTTTTACTCATCGAAACCTTACTGTGTACGCTTAATGATTCGTTCCGTGCTAGGCTGGACAGGGCTGTCTGTCGCGATGCGAAAACGACATAGGGTTCCGTCTGGCTTCTGACTGCGAGTCCAAACGGCGCCACGCACCTCCAGGCAGGCCGCCAAGCCAGATGATAATACCCTTCGCATCCACGGGAAACTCCGCTCCTCTGCCGCCGGTTCCTCCATAACTTTGGACGGTTCTGTGGCTTTCAACGCCTATGGCCAAGCCGAAGTCGGCGAGCGTCACTACATCATCGGTGTACACCAGTATATTTTCTGGATTCAAGTCACGGTGCACCACTTTCATTTTGTGGCAAAACTGCAACTCCTCCAACAGCTGTCTGCCCACCGCCGTAACATTCTCTGGGGCTCTACGATTCCGGGAACACCAATCCGCCAAGTCTCTGGCCGGCGCGTACCCGAATACCAGATAATGCCTTTCTCTTTGGACGAAGGTCTCCAGCAGGGCCGCAATGTGCGGATGCTTCAGCAGCTCCCTGCACCTCACTTCCATCCTCACGGACGCCGGTTGGCCACGCACGATTTTCGCTACACACAGTTCTGCGGTCGCGCGATACCTGCACTTCATAACCGTGCCGAAACCACCTTCTCCCAACTTTTCGAGCAGTTGGTACGCTCTGTCGAATTTACGACGCGGCTCCACCTCCTGTCTTAGCTTTCGGGCCAAGATTTTGCATGCCTCTACTTTCTCCATATCCGCTCGCTGCTTCTCAGTGAGCGTCTCGGCCATGCACAGATACTCGCCGGCTGGTACGTTTTTCCTGTGGGCTTTAGTTTCTAACGGAGAGCGAGATAGTGCATCAGCAATTTTGTTGTGTGCGCCCTTCCTATAGATCACTTCGAAATCAAACTGTTGCAGATATAAACTCCATCGGGATAATCGGCCAGCTGATGAACGCTTTGAGTGCAAATAGCGTAGCAATTGATGATCAGTCATCACAGTAAAGTGATACCCTTCTAAACATGGCCTCATTTTCTCCACACACCACACTATTGCCAGACACTCCTTTCCAGTTACAGAGTAGTTACGTTCTGCTCGGCTTAGTGTTCTACTGGCAAAAGCAATCACTCTTTCCTGACCACCAATCTCTTGGATAAGCGCAGCGCCCAACCCTAGCTCTGAGTGTCAGTCTGCAACGTAAAGGACTTTGTAAAGTCGGGGCAAGCCAGAACCAGGGCTTCGGTTAGCTTCCCCTTGAAAGCATGGAATGCATCCTCTTGTTCCTTCTCCCATTTCCATCGATGACCCTTTTTCAATAACTTGCATACGGGTCCGTCTTAGGACCTATGACATAATCTAAACAGCGCTGAAAGTTTGCGCAAGCTAAATGTAAACAAAAGGTCATAAACTTAAATTGATAATGTCCTTTTCCAGGGACTGCAAACGCAGTAATCGTCCTACTTTGCAGATCTAATAGTATCTGCCAATAACCTTGTCTTAAGTCCAGGCTAGATATATATCTTGCCTCTTTCAACTTGTCCAGAATGCTTGAAATCTGCGGCAGCGGGTACGCATCCTTCTCGGACACTTCGTTGACTTTGCGGAAATCAATACAAAACCTTGGCTTGTCATCCTTTTTTCTCACAATTACAACAGGAGAACTCCAAGGACTATTCGAAGGTTCAATGACATACTTCTCTAACATAAGGTCCACTTCTGCATTCACAATTTCTTGCATTTTCAGGTTCATTGGTCTGTGTCGCTGCTTTATAGGTGTCATCTTCTTTAGCTTGATACTATGCATTTTCAGTGTTGTCGTACCCTTGACCTCCTCGAAAGCTTTAAGTTCAACATCCAGAAACCTTTTCATCCGCTTCTGCTCTACCGATGTTAAACCTGACTGCTCGGCTGGTTCACACAATTCTTGGGTACACGCTACCTGACTTGTACATTGCGCTCGGTTTACATGAGTTATGGTATCCAAATTCTTAATTTTAATCGTGTCACTTCTCAAAACGAGAACCAGATCGTGTACTTCCAACACATCCATCCCTAGCACCATGTCTACTGGAAGAGTCGGCAAAACCAGGCAGGTTACCCACACAAAACCAGAGTCAAAACCCAGACTCAACCGAGCCCCTCCACAATTGGTGTGGATGATCCATCCGCCACTCTAGTAGACAATCCCTTCTCTCTACAGGGTACGAATCCCATTTCTCTGCACCAATCGGACACAGAGCAACCAATAAATGATCTTGTCGCACCAGTATATATTAGCGCACGGAAGGCTCTCCCTTCTATCTGGACCAACAGAAAGGGCCTTGGATCAAAATGTGTTGCCTCTTCTCTCTGCACCATGCGGTTACAGAGAGCTCCTCTGAAGTTTTCCGGCCGGGAACATGTGCAATCTCTCAAGAGCACCCCCAATTTTCCACACCTGGCACCTCGTGTCTGGTAAACAGCTGGACATTGGCTACGGTAATCCGCTCTTTCCCCACACTTCCAGCATTCTGCTTTACCATTTGGTTTTTCCGGGGTAGTAAATGCAATCCTCTTCTTTGGTTCGACCATGTTGTTCTTGACGAAGACTTCGTCCTACTTCTAGGTGTCGTCATTCTCGGGTCGGCCTGGGTCACACGCTTGGAACTCTCGGTGTTCTCCAAAGTCGCTTGACCTGCTGATTCCACAAGCGCTTCTACCGTTGTGAAGTATTTCTGCCACAACATCTGCTTGAATGGTGGCAATAAATTTCTGTATAGCCAAGACAGCTCTTGCTCTGCATTCATCTTGCTATGTCGGCGAATGAGCGTACTGATGTCGGTTATGTACTGTAAAACACCCTGATGCTTACGTTGTAATCGGCTGCCCACCTTTGCTTCCAGATTGATGTAATAATCCCTGGGAAAATAGAATTTGCGGAAACTTTTTACAAAGTCTTCCCAGGCTGCCCATGACGTCTTGTTGTTTCGATACCACAACAGGCATCTGCCTTCTAGGAGCAGTGGTAACGCACGCAGCAAGTTTTCAGCCGGCACGTTATACAGTGGCCTCATTTCTTCCAACCGTTCAATAAAGGTCACGGGATCAGACCTCCCATCGAAGCGAATATTTCAACTAGCCACATTTGGCACTTCAGCAGCCGGTTTAGTCGTTGCGCTATCAAATGATTTTGGACATGCGGGCAGGTTTTAAAACGTTACCGGATTCGGAGACGATCTGCCTTCTTTTATAAAATGAACCAGCAGTCGCTTCTCAACCGTAATAGCGCATACCAGCCTAAACTTTGCTAGCTCAGCGTCAACCTCGGTTTTCTTCAACTTATAAACCCAGCTCGTACGACTGTCAAACCCATTAGGTTCTGGTGAAAATTCCTCGGATTTCATTTCCTCCTTTTCTGCTTTCCCTTCGATATCCATGTTGGAAAAGGTCGGAGATTCCCAACCTCCAGGGTACAAACCAGTTCCAACCTACAGGACACTTTCGTCCCCTAAAACACAGAATACACTATTCTAGAAAATAAGATTCCTTCATCTAAGTAGATACCAGGACACAGACCAGCCACAACCTACAGGGCGCTTTCGTCGTCTAAAGCACAGAATAAACTATTCTAGAAAATATGATTCCTTAATCTAAATAGACTGTACACCTTAGTAAGTATAAACAAAGACACCTTTGCCTTTAAACGCAGGACCAAATATTCCACCAGGACATAAACTTGCCTTATATTACAGGAAATATTTACCCTACTTATACTAGGTATACCAAAAAATCAGGTCCATGCTCGGTCCGACAGTTTTCGTAACTGTTATAGTTTACTCTTTACCTTTTGCGGTTACCTTTTACCTTCAATATTAGTATTTATTCAACTTACTTTCCTCGGGCGCCATCTTTGTTCCCTAAATTTAGGACGGGGTACGATCCCCGTGAAGACATCTGCTAGGGCCTTCGTAACACGCTACAAAATACTGTTTAATAACAGCCTTGTCCCGTGGTAGCTTAAGTGGAGAAAATAAACACCAGGAGTTCAGTTTTAATACCTCCAGTATATGCGAGAAAGCTAAGTAGGCTTTAATTACTTACTTTCAATTATCATGGGTTATTTTCCTAGCTAATACGTGAGCAGATAAATATAAACGTGCTATATTATTCAAGTACTATTATTTCTACTTAAATGCACTGCAAACATGTAAAATGCATAGCCGCTAATAAGGTGCAGTCAATAAGGCAAACGTTATTTAAAATATTGTAATAAACAACATATTTACAAATACATACACATATGAAAAATGGGTGCAAATAAAACATGAAACAAAATCAATTATACCAAGCGCAAAATAATTTTTACACAGCATAATAAAATATAGCAGCAAAATTAGATAAACAAATAAACAGGTAGATTGTGCTATTAAATAGATAAGATCAATGAAGCAGGTGGTGCATTATAAGAAATCATCGATATGAGCATGTTAAAATAAATGCAGAGGCAAGCGAGCGACATATTCAGGTTACAGGTTAAACAAGCACATAACATCAAAAACACAAGCAATGCGACTACACAGAGATGCAGCAAGGTGCACCATAACCTAATGCAGTTCACTCAAACCCCTTTTTCCTCAGCCGACGTCCAGAGTGTTTAACTGACAATGCTTCACACCATTCTACAGTCGCATTGCAGCAACCAGCCTGTATATATTTCTTCCCGACAATAATGCACGCGAAATGACCTATTCCCTAACTCAGTTAATTTAAGACCAACCAGAGTGTTTAACTAACAATACATCGCACCATTCTACAGTCTCATCGTAGCAACCACTCTGTATATAAATAAAAATAACGTACGCGACAGGAAATGTTATTTACTAATTCCTAACTTGCCCCGAACGCCCAGAGTGTTTAACTGACAATGCTCCGCACCATTCTACAGTCACATTGCAGCAACCACCCTATATGTAAATACGCCACAATATAAATAGACTAATTTCACGCAAAACCAGCCGTTCTCCAGAAAGTTCTTCAACTTTGATGTTTAACAAAAAATGTCCGGTTGACTTTAAAAGAATAAAAACTAGCCTGCGCGATGTAAAATTTTCTAGAGGTTCCTTTTTTGGCAATGGCGCGTTTCGCAGTGCTGTATCTTCAGAGGAAATATTTATTCATATCAAAGTGTATATATAGTAATATATGTGTACGAAGAATTGTAAACAATCTAAAATATGTAGATTTGTGTAATTAAAATTACATAAATATCATCATCAAAACAAACGTATAAAGGCTGAGGATTTTAAACTTTTACAATAGAATATCTGAAAAACCGTTGGGAGTATTTTGCTAAAAATATGGTGAGGTGATAAGTAGGCTGGGTAACACACTTAGAAATATTTCTGACATTTGCCCCTCTTCCTCATTTTGGCGGACTGGTGTCATGTTGTAAATGTCAAACGGAATGGTATTTTTTAAATTGGTTTCTTCCTGAAGAACTGCGTACGTACGTAGAATATCGTTGCATTGTCCCTACTGTTTGCATACTTATGAATTTTCAAAAAAATCAAATTAGAGTAAGAACTACCATGAAGCACCTTAGGTTTAACAAAGATTGTGCATACAGTGAAATTATTTCTACAACAAATCTATATTATATAAAATGAAATCTGAAATATTAAAAGAATAATAATCATAATTCAATAAACATTAAACAGATATTTATCCAAAAAACATTTGTATACAAAGATATAAGATACATAAAAAATATATAGTAGCATCATAATAAGCAACGTAAAGCGAAATGGCACAACTTATCATACTTTTTAAAACCAAGTTTAAATATAAGGTTAAATAACAAACCTTGCTACCTAAATCAGGATCTTTTGAAAGAATATCCACAAGACATTTTACTTCCTCAGCTGCAAAACGTTCTACTGACTTAGATCTTCGACCAAAACCGAAATCTCTCAAATGTCGTAAAGAAAAGCGCCTGTGTGCTCTCCAATGTTGCTGTTCGACAAAAAATATGCCTGCAAAATATTGGTTATGACATTAGTTTACAGGTAATATTAACCGCGAAGAAATTCAAATGACGCATCATCTTTGATTACCAATTTTTTTAGTAGCAGATTATATATATAATGGATCTTGGTAGCTTTAATAGTAGCTCATTTTTAGTTAATTTTCGTTAACAAAATTCACGAATAGAGAGGTAACGGTGTGAGACTTTCGAATTTTTTTTTAATGAGCGCAAACTGGGGCCCCTAGCACCCATATCAAAGGTCCGTTTGAATATTTATATGCATATATATATATATATATATATATATATATATATATATATATATATATATAAATTGAAACTCACCCCGGATAAGTGTTCTAGGGGGCCTAGTACGCGCTCATTTGAAGAAAAATTTTCAAAATTCATAAGTCGCGATCTCATTAGTTGATTTTTTTTTTAAAGAAAATTCACTAAAACGCAGTACGCGGTTGTTCGGGGGCACCAGATGACACGCTGCGGACAATTATAGATTTTGGTATTATCCATGTGCGCCATTTTATGAACAACCTATATAATAACCTATCGTAAAGTAAACTAGGCTTACTTAACTGAATTTTGAACGTATTGGGGATAAATTAGGTGACTGTACTATTTTACCTCTTAAATTTCCTAGTCCTCTTGATCGAGTGACAATCGTATCGTTTCTTCCCAGAAATTCTTCTCGTGTTAGTACTTCTTTACAAATGTCGTAACCAAACGTTGCTATTGCGGGGTAGTCTCCCAAGTACACGCCTAAAACATTTGTGTTGTATTTTTCTGCTAATTTTTGTAGCGACAAGTGGGCGTGACGGTAATTTTCTTTCAACATAAACCAGTAACTTCCCCAAAAAGGTAATCTCGGTGGGCCTGTAAATTATATTATTATATTAACACCAGGAGACAAATATTCTTGTTAGCAAAAAATGTTCACGTGATGGTGTCTAATAATGGTCATTCACATATAGACAACTTTTTCGCTGCGAACAAGGTAAGCGAATCTCTATCACAACCTTCCTCCCTCCCAGCGTTAGAGAAAGTTAAATGACTTAATGTCAAATTTTAGTAGTGATGTTACTACCCTTGTCAGAATTTTTTAAAGGGTTTCTTAAGCAATTGAATTGAATTCCACAACTTGGAAGTCCTCGGGACAAAAGAACGTGCATAACAAGATGTTCTATGTCTGATAACCTGGACAGTAAAAGGATGCATTCGCTCTGTTCCCCTAGTAGATCTGTTGGGGGCAGCAGGTGGAGGGACCATGGAAGTAAGCTCCTCTGAGCGGTGCCCTGGCAGATATCTATAAAAGAGAGAGAGGTCACCAACGGCACGTCGGTGGGCAAGGAATGGTAGCCTTAGGGTGAGGGTAGGGTCACCAATGAAACGTATAGTTCTCTTCTGATTGGAGTCCAGGATAGCAAGTGTAGAAGCGGCAGCGGCACTCCATATGTGGGAGCAGTATTCGAGGTTTGGCCTTATTTGTGAAGTATATAAGGTAAAGTATTTGCGAGCCCGGAAGAGGAATCCTAATTTCTTAGCAGCCGCTTCTGCAATTGATGTGACATGTTGGTGTCAATTGAGATTTCGATCCACAGAAATGCCAACAAGTGAAAATGACTCATTACTTTCAATAACTTGGTTGTTCATCGTGATGGGTCTAGGGCTGGTGTATCTCTTATGAGATAGAAAGCAAGACAGATTTGGTGGAGTTGAATTGTACAAGATTTATACTTCCCCAGTCTAATATTTTTCGGAGATCCACAGAGACAGAACCCTCCTAGAGTCTGCGATCCTCATCTAATTGGGCTAAAGAGACAGGCTTAGAATATTGTATATTTGAGTGGAGGATGCTGTCGCCCACGTAACTGTGAACTGGGTTGGATGTGCTAGACAGGTCATTGATGTGGAGAAGGAACAAAGTAGGGGCTAAATCTGAACCTTGACGGACTCCTGCATTAATTGGATAACAAGTGGGCGTGACGGTAATTTTCTTTCAACATAAACCAGTAACTTCCCCAAAAAGGTAATCTCGGTGGGCCTGTAAATTATATTATTATATTAACACCAGGAGACAAATATTCTTGTTAGCAAAAAATGTTCACGTGATGGTGTCTAATTGTCATTCACATATAGTCAACTTTTTCGCTGCGAACAAGGTAAGCGAATCTCTATCACAACCTTCCTCCCTCCCAGCGTTAGAGAAAGTTAAATGATTTAATGTCAAATTTTAGTAATGATGTTACTACCCTTGTCAGAATTTTTTAAAGGGTTTCTTAAGCAATTGAATTGAATTCCACAACTTGAAAGTCCTCGGGACAAAAGAACGGGCATAACAAGATGTTCTATATCTGGTGACCTGGACAGTAAAAGGGTGCATTCGCTCTGTTCCCCTGGTAGATCTGTTGGGGGCAGCAGGTGGAGAAACTATGGAAGAAAGCTCCTCTGATCAGTGCCCGTGCATATATCTATAAAAGAGAGAGGGGTCACCAACGGCACGTCGGTGGGCATGGGATGGTGGCCTTAGGGTGAGGGTAGGGTCACCAATGATTGGAGTCCAGGATATCAAGTGTAGAAGCGGCAGCGGCACCCCAGATGTGGGAGCAGTATTCGAGGTTTGGCCTTATTTGTGAAGTATATAAGGTAAAGAGATTAGCTGCTGAAAAGTATTTACGAGCCCGGAAGAGGAACCTTAATTTCTTAGCAGCTGCTTCTGCAATTGATGTGACATGTAAATGTCAATTGAGATTTCGATCCACAGAAATGCCAACAAGTGAAAAGGACTCATTACTTTCAATAACTTGGTTGTTCATTGTGATGGGTCTAGGGCTGGTGTATATCTTATGATATAGAAATCAAGACAGATTTGGTGGAGTTGAATTGTACAAGATTTATACTTCCCCAGTCTAATATTTTTTGGATATCCACAGAGGCAGAACCCCCTCCATGAGTCTGCGATCCTCATCTAATTGGGCTAAAGAGACAGGCTTAGATTATTGTATATTTGAGTGGAGTCTGCTGTCGTCCGCGTAACTGTGAACTGGGTTGGATGTGCTAGAGATGTCATTTATGTGGAAAAGGAACAAAGTAGGGGCTAAAGCTGAACCTTGAGGGACTCCTGCATTAATTGGATAACAAGTGGGCGTGACGGTAATTTTCTTTCAACATAAACCAGTAACTTCCCCAAAAAGGTAATCTCGGTGGGCCTGTAAATTATATTATTATATTAACACCAGGAGACAAATATTCTTGTTAGCAAAAAAATGTGTCTAATGGTCATTCACATATAGTCAACTTTTTCGCTGCGAACAAGGTAAGCGAATCTCTCTCACAACCTTTCTCCCTCCCAGCGTTAGAGAAAGTTAAGTGACTTAATGTCAAATTTTAGTAATGATGTTACTACCCTTGTCAGAATTTTTTAAAGGGTTTCTTAAGCAATTGTGGAGCAAGGAGGTTGGGTACTGCCCACTAGTAATACAGGTTGTGCGTTAACTAAACCTTTATTATGATACGAGTACAACAACAACGTTTAAATTATGTAGTTACTTGTATTTACAATTTCTGTACCACGCCACGCTACACAAAGATATGATGGTAGCCGAATCTATGATGTAACGTGTGAAAAGTGTCATCGTTGCATTTTATTTTATAAGATACACATTATCTTGTCGAATGACTGTTTAACGATTTTTTAACAACTGTCGTTACGTCAGGTATACTTGTATAAAATATCATAACTTGATAATTTTTTTACAAGAAGGGTTCTATGCATATTTTTATCACATTCGTATATCTTGAACTAATCGCCGTTTCGAATTAAAAAAAATTGGGCGGCCTATAAATTTCCAGACATTCAATAAAAGGCGCAGGTGTCATGGCTCCCAAATCTAATTATTCATTATATGTGTTAGTAGATTTTTAGTGAATTTTCATTTTAAAAAATTCACTAATAGAGAGGTATCGATGGTGAGACTTTGCAAAAATTATTTCAAATGAGCGCGAACTAGAAGCCCTAGAACCCATATCCGGGGTCAGTTTCAATTTATATATATATATATATATATATATATATATATATATATATATATATATATATATATATATATATATATATATATATATATATCTATATATATATATATATATATATAAATTGAAACTGACCCCGGATATGGGTTCTATATATATATATATATATATGTGTGTGTGTGTGTGTGTGTGTGTATCCGTCTGAAAACTCAAAAAATAATTAACCGATTTCAATGAAACTCTGCAAATGCCTTTCTTTTATTAATGGCTTAGATGTGTTCGTTAGCCAGGAAAATCGGACGAGGTTTTCCGGGAAAATGTTGAGTTTTCTTTCAAAAAAAAATTTTTCTCCGAAAATAACAAATCTGTTTTAATGAAATTTACTATATATGTTGCCTTGAGAGAGGCCTTACTAAGTACATAAATTCAACTTTCTAAGTTTATAGAAAATTGAATTATTAAAATTTTAAATTTTATTTAGGAAAAAAATTTTTTTCCTAAAAATTACAAAGTTATTTTAATGAAATTTGGTGAGTATCTTTCCCTAGGAAAGAGCTTACTACATACCAAAATTAAACTTTTTAAGTTTATAGAAAACTGAGTTATTCAAATTTGAAACATTTAATAAAAATTCACTACCATAACGCACTTGCTGCGTCCAGAGTTTTGTACTATTAGTAGGCAGCATCTGCCTTCTATTCCAGTTTTTCAAAGGAATGGAGGAAGTGGCTATTTTGAGTAAATTTTCTTTAAAAAATCACCATCGAGACTTTTGAAATTTGTAAAAATTGCTTCAAACGAGTGCGAACTAGGCCCTTTGGAACCCAGATCCAAGGTCAGTTTCAGACTTTGCCGACACGGATATTTCAAAAAGCAATGGACTGATTTTGATCAAAATGGTAAGTATCTTCCAAGTAACTTAGATAAGCCAGGAAAATCGACCCGTTTTTCCAGAAATATTTTGTGTTTTTTTTACCAAATATGGTACGCGGGTTCATATCATAAGAGGTAAATCTTATACGAAAATTTCAATATCTAATTTAGAAAAGAAAAAAATGATACGTATTTAAAGAAAAAATTTGGGTGCGACTCATGATCATACCGACGCACAAAAACCAATTATATTATGTGGATATCAAAATCTGTTGCATATTACAGAGAGATAAATTAGGTTTCTTGGCGCAAAATGTTAATGAAACGCCATAAAAATTTCTTTGAAAAGTTTATAGTTTTTCTTGCGATTTGAAACTTCAAAATTAGCAACTTTTGGGCAAAGAACCTGAAACGAATGCGGATTATGTAGAGAAAATGTCGCAAGGAGTATATTTTACAAAGCCTTAGTGCCAGCTTCAACCGTCATCGTCCTTGTTTTTTTTTAATCAAAGAAGGTTTGGCTGCGACAATATACCATTCTCTATACTTTGGCAGTAGTTTTAGTTACAGAGTTTATGGTTTAACATTCTATAATTTTATGCGAGGTTTCGTAGAAAAAATTCGCTCTTGGGGAGCCCACGATTTTTGAATTTTATAAAGATTCATTCAATAAGCGTGAACTAAGTCCACTATAACGCACAGCCGAGGTTAGTTTCTTCGGTTTTTATCTCTTTGCATATATATAGACTGACGCATTTACGGTAAAGCCCAACATATCCGTTATTATACAAGATACGAGACAAAAATGTATAGGCTAATTAAATATGGGGTTTCTGGAGCTGCATCTTATAAAATTATTTTGTCAATCACAGAGTGACCAATAAGTCGTTGGCAATACATTTTTTATATTATTGCATGTTTGAAGTTAGACATAATATTTGTCAATTATACACAAGCAATGTAACCATAGATTATGTAATATATTACGTCTTCGCCACTTGTATTTTTTTGGTACAAAACGTAACTATACATTTTTCGTATCTTTCTGTACCTTAACCCTGAATATTCTTTCTTCTCTCAATTAAGTTACCCAAATAAATTGTTTTTATCATATAAAATACTTCAGTCTTAAATGCCTAGAACCTCATTTTCTGTAAACACAATTTCAATTCTATGAAACTGAAAAAGTAGAAGATTTTAAAAAATGTATGATAAAGACAGTTTATTCAATTGTATTAACTGAGCTCATTAACCGACTTCAAAAAATTGGGAGGTGATATATCGTCTATATGTATTTTTATGTATGTTCGACGATATTTTCGTCAATTCTGTACCCATTTAAAAAAATCTTTTGTTTTTGTTTGAAAGGGTATACTCCTGAGGTGTTCCCACTTTCACCAATTTAGGATCTGATAATGGGATCTCAGGGAAATCGAGGGAAATCCTAAAAAATATTTTTCTATTTATGTTCACCGATGTTTTCGTCAATTGTGTACCAACTTTTAAAAATCTCTAGTATACTCCTGAGGTTATCGCATTTTCACCATGGCATTATCTGATGATGGGATCTCAGTGAAATCGAGGGAAATCCTCAAAAATATTTTTTTATGTATGATCACCGATATTTTCGTCAATTGTGTACCAATTTTGAAAAATACTTTTTATTTGAAGGAATGTACGCTTGAGGTGGTCCCATTTTCACCAAGTCAGGATCTGATGATGGGATCTCAGGAAAATCGAAAAAACTATTTTTTATGTATGTTCACGGATATTTTTGTCAATTGTAGACTAATTTTGCAAAATCTTTTTTTTTTGAAAGGGTATTACCACTGAGGTGGTCCCATTTTCACCAAATCAGAATCTTATGATGGAAGATCAGGGAAATCCTCTTATAATCTATGTAACTTAAAGTTCTACTGTAATACGGCACTTTGATTATATATATATATATATATATATATATATATATATATATATATATATATATATATATATATATATATATATATATATATATATATATATATATATATATATATATATTTATATAATCGCAGTTTTCTAATACCGTACTGACTAAGTACGTATATTTACACTAAAAATGAAAAAATAAACAAACTTAAAAAAATTAACCGACTTCAAAATCGGTACTGAAAAGCGAAAAACTGGATTACAGGTTAAATTCAAAATACAAAAATTAATTTAAATGGAATATTATTATATGCGTTACCTACTTATCTGGTTAAAGTCGGCGCCAAGCCAATTAGGTAGCTAGTTTGGGTCCACTTCCGCCACGTCGCGAGTTTCTCCACGCACGCGATGGAATGCGTGAGCGTTGGGTGGTAATTTTAAGCCACCTAACGGCCTGTTAAGTAAATAATACCTTTCTACTTCATGTTTTCCAAAGATCACAAAAATATGTATTTTTTGTAAAGAACGCCCTTTTGTTTATTCGCTTAAACTAAGCGGGCCACCAAAAAATAACTTTCAAAAGATCATAAAAGTTCTTTCAAACGAGACCAAGATATTTGAATCGGTTGAATAGTTGAGGAGACATTCAAAATATAAATATTGGAAAATGCATTGGCCTTCCCCTCCCTTATTATGACAGATGCGAAAAAACGTCGCAAATCAAAATAATGCGGTATTATATAGGCTCTCCAACGGTGTTTTCAAAGTTATAGCTCATCGCCCAATTTTCCGAGATAGCATTAATTTTATGTTCTTTGTAGCACTTACGCTCACTAGCGGTCGTCTTACGAACTTCAAAATAATTTCCAGCTATTTCTCTTACTTAGTTTACTTATAAGGATTTTTTTCACACACAATATACCTACCATTCTCTATACTTGGCAGTAGTTTTAGTTACAGAGTTTATGGTTTAATATTCTATAATTTTATGCGAGGTTTCGTAGACAAAATTCGCTCTTGAGGAGACCACGATTTTCGAATTTTAAAAATATTTCTTCAATAAGCGTGAACTAAGTCCCCTACAACGCACGGCTGAGGTTAGTTTCTTCAGTTTTTATCTGCTTGCATTTATACAGACTGACGCATTTACGGTAAAGCCCAACATATCCGTTATTATCCAAGATACGAGAAAAATTTTATAGGTTAATTAAATATGGGGTTTCTGAAGCTGCATCTTATAAAATTATTTTGTCAATCACAGAGTGACCAATAAGTTGTTGGCAATATACAGACCTTTAGGCATTAACATTGCCGCTCCGTGCCTTTATCCGAAAACCCTGATTATCAAATATAATTCTGAATCCAATATTAAGGACCCCCCAAGATGGCTGATAACTTTTTTCTTCACAACCCCTTTGACATGGGCCTTAAATGAAAGGGTTCGACACTTAGAATACAATAAGTTAGTAACATCATTCTAAACCCAAGAAGAGAATTTGATTTAGCTTTCTCATTACGACCCCCTTGTCTGGGTATAAAATTAATGAGTTTGACAAGTATATTACGGTTAGCTATGTGACGTCATTCATTAGCTATGTGACGTCACCAATATGGTGGACGTTCCAAATATAGCGGATTTCTTCACAACCTTCTTCATTTGGATATCAAATAAAAAGGTTAGACGAGCTTTTTTAACTCCACTGTTAATATGCCAGCATGTTTACTAGGCAAAATCTTGCAAGTCTATTGTAACCCTTTTCTACTTATCCGATTGGTTTAAAATTCAGGCAGTTGCCCAACTGTGGCGACAATGTAAATTTTCAGTGTCAATTATTTAAAAAAAATAACATGGCCGCTACAATATGAAGGATAAGTGTTAGAAAAAACGATCAATGGCAAATGAGTATTTGGAAGGTGACCAGGTTTTATTGAAACTTGATACATAAGGATTTTGAAGGGCGCTGATACTAAAATTAAAATCTAAATATTCAAGATGGTGGCTACAATGTGGCGTATGAGTATTAAAAAAATAATCAAATTGAATTCAAAATTAATATACCTACAAGAGTTCTAGAGGGTGCAGTTGACGAAATTACTATAAGCTTTAAGGTTAAGACGTGACTAAAAATGTAGAAATTTAATTGAATGTAAAAAAAACTTATTAAAAATCTCGGGACGCAGCAAGTGCGTTATGGTAGCGAATTTTCTTTAAAATATTTTTAATAGCAAATGTCTTGCTTTGATGAAAGCAGGCATCAAACTTGGTTGCCTATATAGTAGAAACAATGTACCATATTTCATTGAAATAAATTTATTGTTTGAAAATATATAAACATTTTTCAAAAGTGTAGATGCAGCAAATGTGTTATGTAAGTGATTTTCCATAAAAATGTTTTTAATAGCAAATGCGAGCAGGCATCAATCTGATAACCTGTATAGCTATGTGGTAGAAACAATATACTATATTTTATCAAAATTACTTATGGTTTGAAAATATACAAAAATTTTCCGAAAATAAACTTAAATGTTGGTTTTCATCCAACAAAGCTTACGTTAATAGCAAATTGAGTTACTGAAATTTGAAGGATTTAATGAAAATTCGGTAAATTTGCAGATTAGCACCCGAACGCTTTTCAACAAATTGTTTTCAGAAACATTACTAGGACCCCACCTGCAGGTTTCTGAAAACAGTTTTTTGAAAAACGTTCGGGAGCTAAACTGCAAATTTACCGAAAATTTGCTACCAAAACGCACTTACTGCGTCCAGATTTTTTTCTTACAAACGCATCATATTTCGATAAAAAATGGAAAAATGCATTAACGATTTGTTCTACAAAAATTAGCTAAAAAAATTATGCACCCCTACTCACTCCTGGTCCCGTAACTTCCTTGGGGAGTGTGAACAAGAAATGTTTCTTGGGGTTTGTGGATCCAGGGGGGCTAGGCAGGTTTCTGAAAACAGTGTTTTGAAAAGCGTTCGGGAGCTAAACTGCAAATTTACCGAAAATTCGCTACCAAAACGCACTTACTGCGTCCAGATTTTTTTTCTTACAAACGCATCATATTTCGATAAAAAATGCAAAAATGCATTAACGAATTTCTTCTACAAAAATTAGCTAAAAAAAATTATGCACCCCTACTCACTCCTGGTCCTGTAACTTCCTTGGGGAGTGTGAACAAGAAATGTTTCTTGGGGTTTGTGGATCCAGGGGGGGGCTAGGCAGGTTTCTGAAAACAGTGTTTTAAAAAGCGTTCGGGAGCTAAACTGCAAATTTACCGAAAATTCGCTACCAAAACGCACTTACTGCGTCCAGATATTTTTTCTTACAAACGTATCATATTTCGATAAAAAATGCAAAAATGCATTAACGAATTTGTTCTACAAAAATTAGCTAAAAAAATTATGCGCCCCTACTCACTCCTGGTCCCTTAACTTCCTTGGGGAGTATGAACAAGAAGTGTTTCTTGGGGTTTGTGGATCCAAGGGGGGGCTAGGCAGGTTTCTGAAAACAGTGTTTTGAAAAGCGTTCGGGAGCTTAACTGCAAATTTACCGAAAATTCGCTACCAAAACGCACTTACTGCGTCCAGATTTTTTTCTTATAAACGCATCATATTTCGATAAAAAGTGCAAAAATGCATTAACAAATTTTTTCCTCGATAATTAGCTAAAAAAAATTATAGACTGTTAAACCATAAACTTCACTAAACCTACAAATAAATATCCAAAAAGCCACCAAACTTAACTAAACTGACAGCCAAAGTATCAGAGAAAGGGTCTATTTGAAATGGATATTTTGTAAATATTTTAGTAAAATGAAGGGCAATGACGGTTGAATCTGAAACTTAAGGGTTTGCAGAACACTCTTCTTCAAACATTTTCTTTTCACAAACGGTATTTGTTTTACATTTTTTGCCTAAACATTGCCAATTTTGACGTTTAATATTGCGAGTTTGACGTTTTGAGGAAAACTCTAAAATTTGTTGCTTTAACTACGCATAACTTCTTTGTCTTTAAAGCTAGGGACCTAAATTTTGGTAGAGAGTTCATTCTTTATAATACAAACACGCGTACCAAATTTGGTTGCCCTTACTTTGTTATTTCCGGAGATATGAATTTTTTTATAAAGAAAACACAAAATTTTCCGGGAAAACCTGGTCTGATTTTCCTGGCTAACGAAATTATCCAAGCCACTTGCAAAAGGAAGGTACTCTGCAAATTTTGTCAAGATCGGTCCATTATTTTTTGAGTTATCGGTCGGATATATATATATATATATATATATATATATATATATATATATATATATATATATATATATATATATATATATATATATATATATATATATATATATAAACACAGATCTCCCCATAAGCGAATTTTTTTTTAAAAATTCGCTAAAACAAGCTTTTTATGCACTTGCATTAAAACAAACAAAAAATTGATAGCTTTTAGTGAATTTTCTTAAAGAAAATTCACGAATAGAGAGGTATCGACGGTGAGACTTTCGGAAAATTTCTTAAAATGAGCACGAATTAGGGCCCTGGAACCCATTTTCAAGGTCAGTTAAAATTTATATATATATATATATATATATATATATATATATATATATATATATATATATATATATATATATATATATATATATATATATATATATATATATATATATATATATATATATATATATATATATATATCCAACCGATTACTCAAAAAAGCCCTCACTGATTTGGATCAAATTTGGGAGTTACCTCCATTTTGTTAATGGCTTGGATAAGTTCGTTCATCAGATCTTGACGCCAAATTTTTCTTAACAAAAAATTAAAAAATATTTTTTAAACGCAATATCTCTCAAATTGTTTAAGTGACTGAATCTAAAATATACAAATTAAAAGAACATAGACAGACGTGGCTGTGTACCAATTTTCAAGTATTTTGATCAAAGGAAGATAAAGTTATTAAAAACTAATATTAAAATATTCCTCGCCATCACGTTAGATTCTATAATGCAATATCTACAATGTTAGACAAAGACAGATTAGGTTTCCTGTACTGCTATTCCATGTAAATAAATTGTAGATAGAAAACAATAAAAGTTACATTATTGGAACATGCCCGCATGTAGAACATTGAGAGATTTACGACAGGGACGCCATCTCGGTACGGAACAAGGTAGTATGTTGTCACGACTGCTCTGGTTAAGAGAAAATGTTATAGATGGAGACGTGTAGGGGAAGTACGGCTGTGATGGCACACCGGCTATGTTGGCACACCTCTGATATTCACCACTTCTTATGCAGCCAGCGATACAAACGTGTACTGTACTTGAGTAGTGTGATGCGAAAGCTGCGCCGCGTAATTTTAATCATCATAGTTTAACTCATAAACTTTATACAATAAAAAATATATTTTGGTAAGCTTCAAGTTCATTTTTGTATGTTCTAGTATGACTAATAATTCACTTAAATTTAAAGGTAAAATACTTTTATAGCTACTAAATTGTTTCGTTGTGCCTAACCTATAATGTGGCATGTTTGCACGTTATTTATTTACACGGTTGCCGTTCTCTATTCAATTTTCTAAAGTAAAGGGATTTCGGCTATGATGGCACACCAATAATTGGTTATGATGGCATAGTGTGCCATCATAGCCAAACCATCAACATTATTGATTAAATATAATTCGCTTAGTAAAAGATATTATCGTTGTATTGCAGCCATTAACCCCCCCCCCCCCCCCTCTTGAAATCATGAACAACAAAAAGCAAAAAATTGATAGGCAGAGCTGGTCTGAGGAGAATATGAACCAAGCAATCAAAGCTGTCCGGTCTAAAGAAATGGGATGGAAATTGGCTTCCAAAACATTTAATGTACCGAAAAGTACTCTAAGGCGAAGAGCAGAGGACAAAAATAAAGTATTACGTGGTAGCAAAAAGGGTTTTTTAGGCGGAAGTGTTAAAGTTTTCTCCGATGAAGTTGAAATGCAACTAGTTAATCACGTAAAATCGTTGGAATCTAGATTTTTTGGCTTGACGTGTTCTGATTTAAGAAAACTGGCATTTGAATTAGCTGAAAAGATGAAATGCAAACACAGTTTTAACCAAGAAAAGCGAATGGCTGGATGGGACTGGTTTCATGCTTTTGTAAAAAGGAATCCGTCGATTAGTTTAAGGCAGCCTGAGGCCACATCACTAGCGCGGGCGCAAGCCTTTAATAAAGTTACAATAAGCAAGTATTTTACTACCCTTAAAATTATTATAGATCAATACAAGTTTGAGCCTGACCAGATTTATAATATGGATGAATCGGGATTATCGACCGTACAATCAAGAACGGATAAAATTTTGGCCTCAAAAGGACGAAAACAAGTAGGGTCGGTAACGAGTGCAGAAAGAGGACAACATTTTACTGTTGTATGCTCCATCAATGCCCTTGGAAATTACATACCTCCTGCTATAATTTTCCCGAGAAAAAACATGAAACAGGAGTTGTTGGATAATGCGCCCCCAGGGTGCGTTGGATTCCCTCAAGAAAGTGGTTGGATGACTGGGCAAGTTTTCTTTTTTTGGCTAAAACATTTTATTAAATTTGCAAAACCCTCAGCTGAAAAGAAGATTCTATTACTTCTCGATGGCCATTCCAGCCACAAACACCTAGACGTGCTAGAGTTCGCAAAGCAAAATAATATAATTTTGTTTTGCTTTCCACCACACTGCACCCATAGGGTGCAGCCATTAGATGTTAGCTTCTATGGCCCTCTAACTACTTACTATAATCAGGCTCTTAGAAGGTGGCTACATACTCATCCTGGTCGAACAGTAACTCACTTTCAAGTTGGTCACTTATTCGCAGAAGCCTATACTCAAGCTGCTACCGTCGCCAATGCTGTTAATGGCTTTCGAAAAACAGGGATATGCCCATTTAATGAAGATATATTCCCTGACTGGCAATTCCTTCCTTCAGAAACAACCAATGTGGCAGAAGACAATTTATCATCTACTTCAGGAGAACCATCACAGTCTTCAGTGCAAGAAGTAACATTACTACAATCCAAAGCGTCTACTTCATGCAATAATCAAGTTAACCATGCTGAAGATGAACAATCTTTTCAAAGAGATGAAGAGTTACCTAAAACTACAACTGAAGGTGATATACAGGAAGATGTTAATTGTTCAGTTCTAATATCACAAATATCTCCTGTTCCGCAAGTAACTTCTCGACAAAAGCGAAAAAGAAAAGGCGGCGAGGTAGGAGTATTAAATACAACACCTGACATTGATATGGCAAAAGCAAGACACGATGAGAAGAAAATCGTTGAACAACGAAAAGCTGCTCGCTCTGCAAAGAAAGTGTTGAAAATACAGGAAGATGATGATGAACCAGAAGAACCTTTCCCAGCAGACGAGGAAGAGGATGATGTGGGTTGCATATATTGCAATTCTTTATTTTCATTATCCAGGCCAAAGGAACCCTGGATCCAGTGCCAACATTGCAAGAAGTGGTGCCACAATGCATGTGCAGGTATCGACAGAAAAACTAAGATGTTCATCTGTGAATTATGCAGTGACTAAATTCCCTACCGTTTTCAATGATTTTAAATTACATTGTTTTATATGAAAATTATTTAATTTTTTTCGACGAGTATATCATAATGACAGTTTATTTATTGTATTCTTAATATATTAGTGCAAAAACAGATTTTATATCTTCAATAACTTTTATGATTTCCTGAATTTTTTCCTTAAATGACATTATATAACAGGTTTACTTTAACAAAATGTTTTATTATGAATTTCAAATAACATATCATTTAAATTAATTGAAAGCTGTTAGTGTGCCATCATATCTGAACATGTGCAGATATGATGGCACACCACACAACTCACATAAATTTAATTCTCCCCGGTTTACATAAATGTTTAGAAATAATTTATTTATTATTAGTTAGTAAACACTTTATTACACATATAACTGCAAATATACCTTAATTATCACAAATTTAACGCAAGTTACAAGTGATCAAAAAAAAGGGGGCCATCACAGCCGTACTTCCCCTACAAAGTTTGATATTTTACAACTGACTTTTAATTAACCTAACATATTTAAAACATGGATATAAATATTGAAAATAAATATTGGCGATGGTTATAAATGAAAATTGTGAGGTAATTACTTAAAACAATGCAATTTTGCGTGAAATAGATAATCTGTATATCAGTTAATCATATTCTAAGACCAGTGTTAACAATTGGTTTTTAATGATTCTTAATTGAGCCACGACAGAACCCCCTATACATTAATATTATTAATATTGTATAACCGGGGAAAATAACTAATGTATTATATAGTAATAGCAACCATATCGCCATTTTTATAGTTTGTCTCCGTGCGAAAGACAATATTTGTTAGGTTCGTGTGTCAATGTTCTGGTAGTCCAGTGTAGTCTTGGACAAAAGCTAGGTCCATACAGTCGCGAATTGCAAAATCGCCGCGAAACGTATTCTTATTGATTTATTTTAAATAATATCGCAAAACTGTTTTTTTTTAGCTTTTATAAATGTGTTCGACTAATTTTTGTGTGCATGCAGTTAGAGGTGATTTTAATCAAACTTATGGCTCTTAAGACACGATCTAAATGTCTTCTCTACTTTTAAGTTTGTGTAGCCCCGATGTTAAGTAAAGGCCACCTTTATTATATTTACTTATCTTGTGCTTATATATGTAATACAAACATAAAAAAGAAGTGAAACAGCAAGTGGTATTATTTACTTTAATGCTGTATTCAATATTATCTGAAAAAGGCATTATAGGCGACGTTGTGAGATGTAATTTCGGTAAATTTACAGTTTACTGCATTTAGGGTTTTTAGAATTTTTTAGAAACATGCTTAAAACTCTCCTTGGATGCACACGCCCCAATGCAAATTTGGTGCAAACAACCCCTAAGAAACTTAAGTGACCAAGAATGAATAGGGTTGCTGGGCGGGGAGGAAATATGAGCGGAAAGTGTAAAAAAACTATTTAGTCGGACTTTGAGAAGATGCGTTTTTCACATTTTGCAGCAATGCCTACTTTAAACCCTGTCTACCCCGACCGCATTCATATTCGCTCAGGTCCAGTAACTTTCTTGGGGGTTGCTCCCAAGAAATTTTTCTGGTGCTTTATCGTTGCAGGTAGTTGTATGCATGCACAAGGGGAAAAAGAACCCCCTGTGTTTTTGGGTAAGGGGGCAAAAACCCTCACTGGGGGTTCTTATTCTCCTTCTGCATGCATACAATCATCCTCAATGAATGAACCATTAGAATTTTTTTTATGTTCAGCTTTCTAGTGTATTTTTTGTTGAGTATTTTTCCTGTTTTTTAATTTCCTTGTAATAATTGTATCCAAATTATTGTATAAATATTTATGATAGATTTCAGATTTTTGCTTGCCTTTCTTTACTTTACTTTTTACTGTTTCTTAGTAAATAAAGTAATGTTTTATAACTTTTAATATAAGGCTAAATCACTATAATATATGGCTCTTATGAAAATTAACTACCTTAACGCACTGGCTGCGTCCCGAATATATTTTTATTGGGACAGTACTATGTTGAATTATCTTAAAAGCTTGTCGCCTGAATAGACAAGAAAAAAGTGTGGACGCATCAAGTGCGTTATGGTAGTGAATTTTCATATAAATGATAAGGCATCAATTTTTTTTCTTTTAACATAAAAATATAAATGTTTGTATATAGTTTCCTTTTAATATCATAAACTTACGTACCAAATCTGGTTACCATAGCTTTTCTAAATTTTTTTCAAAAGAAAACACAAAATTTTCCAGGAAAACCTGGTGCGATTCTCCTAGCTAACGAACTTATACAAGCCACTTACAAAAGGAAGGTACATGCTAAATTTTGTCAAAATCAGGTTTTGGTTTTTTTTTCTACGGTAAAGCTGCCATTGAAAAAAGTCAATGTAAGCTGTCTCGTTACAAAATTTGTATTTTTGGCAAAAATATAGAGCAGAAAAGAACGATTATTCTTGTGGAGCATTGCTAAGTAGAGAGGGAAATCAAGCAGTGAAAGTTTTGGAAGCATTTTTAGGATGAAGGATTGAAACGGAAGATATAAATTCTAGACTTTTGATGTGTCAAAATTTCAAGTATTATGTTTGCAAAATAGCTGTCAAAACATTTTTAGGTCGACCTTTAGCTAAATTATGTCTAAATACTTTACAAGTCGAAGACTTATCTGTATAGACATGCTGTATGATTGTAGTCAATAAAGATTATTATTATTATTAATATTATATTATATATATATATATATATATATATATATATATATATATATATATATATATATATATATATATATA
Organism: Tillus elongatus; assembly: GCA_964006375.1. Classification (NCBI taxonomy): domain Eukaryota; kingdom Metazoa; phylum Arthropoda; class Insecta; order Coleoptera; family Cleridae; genus Tillus; species Tillus elongatus. The sequence goes on along the minus strand of OZ023262.1, from coordinate 182,984,620 downwards.
TATATATATATATATATATATATATATAATTTTTCAAAATTCAAAAGTCGGAATCTCCCTATTAATGTTTTTTTTTGTAAGAAAATTCACTAAAATGCATACTTAGGTACTTACAAACTCTGTCGCATAAAATTAATGCCTGTATGAAATTCTCGCGCGCGACAAACTTTTAAAACACGAATTTCACATAGTACTGCCCGAAAAAAAACCATACAATTTTTTTCGTTTTACTACATTTAAGTAAAAGTTTGTTTTAAAGTTTTTTTCCATATAATGTTTTCTATATAATTGTTGACTTACTATCCTGGCTCTCATAAATTTAAAAAATTTTGACACTTCTTCAATGTGATTTTAGCAAGAGATAACACGAATAGATTTTAGAATTAAACCAAATACATGTGTTACATTACCTGGAGGAAAATTGTTATGTTTTTTCTTCTCATAAACTAGATAATATGTCACTAATGTTATAAACACAAATATAAGCAAACCCGTAAATAGTGTCATTATTATTTTATTTTAAAATTCTATTGTTAACCAAGATTATCATACGAGGAACAGAAGGTTATTGATCAAATGCTATTATGATTATCAGCGTTAACACAGTCCGATAAAATTATTTTTCAACGCATAATTATCAAAGATAAACAATATTAATTCCTACTTTAATTAATGAGATCGACATAAAGAACGTAGTTTAAGAATCAGGGTACATTTTTATGGCAAAAATTGAAATCATTGGCTATTAAAACAGTCTAACAGTGACACACGCATGTAGCAGAGCAATATTATACAGTGTGATGATAAAGTAAATAATTAATAAATACGTTACTAATTTTTTCAAGAAAAACACTCGGACAGGTCAATTTTATCTTTTCTGGTGCCAGCTTATGACGTCAAAATTACATTTATGACTATTTCTGAATGATAACGTCATTATAAGTTGTTTTTTAAATGACAACCATATTTTTGCCGTTTTTCCATAGACTTGCTTACTTAAATGATGGAGAAAAAAATATGCACCTGACATTAAAAAAATTTGGAAAATATTGCATTATTTACTTTTAAAAAAATGTAAACGTAAATGTGATAAGAAATAAGAAATATTTTTCACTGTTTTTATTTAGAATTTTTCTTTCGAATAATGAGGTTTTCCTTCACTTTTGTAAAGTAATGAACACTTAATTTTGTGCTTTTTCATACGTTGTAATGTAACTATTTGACTGGTGGAACAAAAAGTAAAGTCAAAATCAATTTGTAACAACACTCGTTGTGATAGTTTATTGATTATTTGCTGTTGGCAGTATTTAGTTATCGGACTTTTATTTATATAATTAAATATTCACATAATAATCACATAATATAATTTCTTTAGCGGAGTGTCGAGCTGTTCACTTCAAATGGGTAGTGAACATGTTACTATCACTGCTATTTATAGATCGCCAGCCATGTGTTTAGCTTCCTTTAACCGATGTTTAAAGACTTATCTAGCTGGAAATCGAAGGGTTAGTAAAGACCATCACATCATGGTTGATGATTTTAATATTGATATCCTCTCTGAAAACGAGTCGAGCAGTCAGGAATACCTTAATATACTTTCTGAGCACGGGTTTGTTAATACCGTAGACAAACACACGAGGATACAGAACAACACTGCCTCTTGCACTGACCACCTCTTTGTGAGGTCCAAGTCGCAGTGCGATATTTTGAGCGCGCTCTATCACACTTCTATCACTGACCATTTTTCTGTACTATTGAATCTCCCAGTGAACTCTGAAAAAGAAATTAAAGTCAATAAACTAGGGGTAAAATGTTACATAAATTATGATAGGGCACGCAGGGAACTAGAGCATACAGATTGGGATAATATTTGTGGCTCTGAAAGCTTGAACATTGCTGCGGAAAATTTTGTGAGGTATCTTACATCAGTGCTAGAAAGGTGTACTGTTAGAATTAAGATAAAAAACAAGAATAGACCCAGGAAGTCCTGGATAACAGAGGGAATAATTAAGTCGATAGACACTAAGGATCGCTTATACCGAACAATGATTCAAAACCCTAGTGATGAAGGTAAGAGACTACAGTTTGCGCGATATAGAAATAGGTTAAATGTGATAATCAAGTGCGCAAAAGCAAACTTTGTCAAAAAACAAATATGCCTCCACCCCAATTCACCTAAAAAGCTTTGGGAGACGGTAAATCGGCTAACTAAAGAAGAGAAAAAGGACCCTGCAAGAAACATTCAACTTGGGGCTGATAGGTCATTAAATAACTCCAAACCGGGGGGAAATAGCCAACGCATTCAATACATATTTTTCATCCGTTGGGAGAGCATTGGCACAAAAAATACCGTCTTCGGGGGACAGTTTTAAGGTAGATATGAATCCATACAGCATTTTTCTAACACCTACATGTGAGTCCGAAGTTAATGAATGCATAATGAGTATGAAGGTAAAAAAGCTCCTAGGTTGGACTCAATCACTGTGGAGAATTTGAGGGAACTCGTGTATCTTATTGCAGTCCCACTGACTATCTCAATCAACAGATGCATAGAATTTGGTATTTTCCCAGACATTCTAAAGAAGACTGTAATAAAACCACTATTTAAAGGAGAAAACAGGGACGAAATTCCAAATTATAGACCGATATCCTTATTACCCAAGGTTTTAGAAAACATTATTTGTCAGAAAATAACAAGGTGTCTAAAGAAGCATAACATCTTAGCAGAATCACAGTTTGGCTTCAGAGAGGGTCTGTCAACACAGAATGCGTTAAATACCCTAAAGACAGAAATTTATTCTGCTCTTGACAAGCAAAGACAAAGTATTTGCATCTTTCTAGACGTTGAGAAGGCTTTCGACGCTGTTGATCACAAGATTATTCTCAGAAAATTGGAGGGTATCGGTTTTAGGGGTGTTCCGCTGCTTTTGATTGAGGATTATTTGCGGTCTAGAAGGCAGTGTACAAAAATTGACGACAGCTGCAGCGATTTTGAGGTGGTTGAATTTGGCGTTCCTCAGGGTACAGTCTTGGGCCCGTTGTTATTTAGTTTGTATCTATTTAATGTGCAGACAGCTGGTAAAGTCATTGGTTTTGCAGATGATACTGCAATTATATATGAAGATTGTTCTTGGCAACGGCTAAAGACCAAAATTGAAGATGACTTTGTGAATATTAATGGGTGGTTTGATGCCAATGGGCTAACTATTAACACGAAGAAGACGAAGTATGTTGCATTTGCGTCCTATAAGCCACACTTGCCGTCATTTAATACACTGCAAATAGTTTGTAACAACCAAAATATCCAAATTGAGGCGGCACAAAAGGTTAGGTATTTGGGAATCATCATAGATCAACATCTGTATTGGGATGAGCACGTTGCTGTGGTTGTTAAAAAGTTGAGAACAATTTTGTTTAAGTTTAAATACCTGAAAACCTTTCTGGCAACGGCGTGTCTTAGAATGGTCTATTCGGCATTAGTTGAAACCCTTCTTACATACGGGATTGTTGTTTGGGGTGCTGCTTATATATAATAAGTGCTATACTTAACTGTCTGAAGCGTTGTACGCTGAAGCAGGAGCTGATGATATTAGGCAACTTTTTTCATTGGTTGTGTTGACATACGTAAGAAGGTATGATCGCGTCTCTAGAATAGAGTATTCGTACGTAACCAGGTTAAACGCAGCAGCAGCAGCTCAAACGAACAGAGCGATTTAGACTGTGGGCCAGCGTAGTTATACTTATATTGCATCAAGAATGTATAATACTCTTCCAGCCAGTATCAGAACTGCACTAACTTTACGTTCTTATGTGAGGATGGTGAAGGTATGGGTTTCGAAATCTAGACACATGATTCATGGTTTAGTACACGGATAGGCATTGAACGGGTCGTATATTTGGTTGACTGTGTGGTGTTGTGTGCGTTGTTTTTTTTTTTTTTTTTTTGGTTGAGCGGATGTTTGCTGCACGTCAAATTGTTTTAAATTTTGAGTTTGGTTGGCTGTGTGGTGTTGTATGCGTTGTTTTTGCTGTTGGTGTTTTGACTGAGCGAATATACACATTTAATTGAATTAGGTTAAGCTTAAAAAGTTGATGTATGTTTTGTTTTTATTTATTTATATTTCATGTGCCCACATACAAGTATACACTTTCGTGGGTTTTACATGTGTTTATTTCATACATTCATTTCATTTATTTAGTATCATGTTTTGTATTTTATTTTCTTGACAATTTGTTTTGTATCTTATTTTGTATTCTTTTTGTTGAAATAAACTTTATTATTATTATGACTATCGCAGTATGGATTTGAAATTCGGTGAGTCGAGACAATAATGTTAAATCGCGAATTAATTTTAATTATTACCTGCCGTTTAAATTAATGAATAGGTTTAGTGGTGCAAGTATAAAAGTCCTAAAAATAATCAATTTTTAATTATAATATAACAACAATGGCAAGTTTAACCGAAAGGGAAATAATAGAGATATTAATGATGATTGGATATGGCGACAGGCTTAGAAATAATCAACAAGCATGCGAGTTATTTAACCAACAACATCCTGATAGACCGCCAATTGCAAAATCTACAGTAAGTAAATTGGTTGCCAAATTCACAGAGACCGGATCCGTAAAAGATTTGCCTTGACAAGATGGACCTAGAGTAAGTGAAAAAGTCAGATATATTGCTTAAATCTGACGAAAATCTTCAATATTCTACAAGGCAACTAGCCCTAAATGACAACGTGGACCAATATTTAGTAGTAAAATTATTCAAAAAAGAGAAATATCATCCTTACAAAGTGCGATTGATACATAAATTAAATGATGATGATACAGATCGCCGTTTACAGTTTTGTGCACAATTAATACTACGCTGCGATGAAGATCCCCATTTCCTTAATAACATTATCTTTTTTGATGAATGGGAGACTAGTAGTGGTATAAGTAGCAATGGTGGAGAGGCTAACGCCAGGGAAGTAGGCTGCAACGGGCCCTTTTTCCCAACCCTGGAAACCCAGCAACCATGCCCTACCCCTCCTCAGTTTCGCCACCAAACCCCCTTGGCCTTGAAATAAAGGCCATGATGGTCTTCCATTGAACGGAACTTACCTGGCTCCTCTGCAGATTCCTTGAACGAAATAATTCTGTTCACAGACTCTCAAAATCTTCGAATTCACACAGGTAGTGGTGAGACGTTTCTTCTTCTGTCTCACCGCATTTCTGGAAAATGGGATTCTTCTCGACACCTACCAATGTAAGGTGTCTTCTGAGAGTACAGTGACCTATTAACACCCCAATAATGCGGCGAAGCGCAGAACGATTCCTACCGAGAAGCCAGACAGTATTTTTTCTGTCCGGCCTTTCCACGAAATCCCTCGCCTGTCTACAGTGGCTGACCTACCTCCAGTGCTTCTTCATGGCCTCCTCAGTTCATTTATCTAGGGCGTCGGAGACCACCTTCCTACTTATGCATATAGCAGGCTCCGGGCCACATAACGGCAGCCGGGAACCAAGCCTTACGTGGTTATTCGCCACTTCATTCCCCTCCACGGCACAGTGTCCAGAACCCACATAAGTTGTACCTCTCTTGTCCTGGACAGTCCCGCAAGGGCATCAGAGCACTCCTGAACCACAGTAAATCGTCACAACTCAAGATATTGGTCACCGGAAAATCCTCATTGGACTCAAGACTCCCACGTCATGGCAAAGTGAATGTATAGATGGGAATAATCGGACGGCGTTTCATAGGGCGTTACCTTTTTCAAGGAAATTTCGCAGCATCACGTTACCCAAATTTCTTGCGATTAGATTTAGCAGTTCTAGCGGTAATTTTTCCAAATAGGCACAAGGCAGATGTGCCCCATCGAGAAATTTGGTTTCACCAAGACGGGGCGCTTCTTCGCTTTGGTGTAGACGACCGTCAATATCTAGGTGCCACATTTCCTGAAAGATGGAGAGAGTGTCAAGGAGCAATTTATTGGCCACCGCGTTCCCGAAGCCTGGCTCCCTTGGATTTTTTCTGTCGGTTATTCAAAATCTGAACTTTATTTCAACAGACCAAATAATTTGCAGGAGCTACAGCAAAGAATTCCCGCTGGCGTGGAGCAGATATGACCTGACCTCACCTGACCTGACCTGTCATTTTGAGTGCAGTGTACAAAGTGTTGAAACTCATATCGAGCAATACCAAATGGTAAGTGGAGAACAATTTGAACATTTGCGCTAAACTTCGTTTGTTTTCTTTGGTTCAATAATTTTTTCCATTAAACTTACGTTTCCATTTTTTTAAGTAAATAATGCTATTTTTTTCAAAACAATTGTTATGTCAGGTAACATTATTTGATTAGTAAGCAGGTCCATGGAAAAAACAGCAAAAAAATATGCTTTCATTTAAAAAACCTTATGATGATGTCTCCATTCCGAAAAAGGTGACGTCATAAATGTAATTTTTACGTCATAAGTTGGCAATTGAAAAGATAAAATTAACCTATCCAAATCTTTTTCTTGAAAAAATTAAATATGGCATTTATGAATTATGTTCCAAACTGTATCATAACACTGTATAAAGGGGGTACTCGCAGGTCTAACTCCTTAATGGAAAATTAGAGTGCTGACCAACGAGGCAAGAAACATATACAACAGAAACTGTACACTATTCTACGAATATACATCTGTCTATTTCCGCTACTATGGCCAATCACCGACGCCAGGTAGCAGTTTCGCCTCACTATTCTAGAAATTTTGCCTAACCGCTGCCTTTCTGTAAGGAGGGTATGGATCTTTAACGTGCCCAACATCGCATGGGAATGGAACCGACGGCTTTACGCCCACTCCGAAGGGCGTAACGTGCACACATTCAACTTGCTCAAAAACAATGCCACAACCTCGGTTGATGTTAATTGTACAGTATGTACTGAAAAAGTGAAAGGAGTACCCTGGGATCGAACCCAGTACCCTTCGGTTCAGAGGCACACCTTCTTACCACTGAACCACCGAGGCTCTCTACTTTCTTTCTCTTTATCGACTCAATAAGGTATTATAATACATAATACGTATTATGATTAAATGGCAGTGAGCTATAGCGAAGCGATGTTAATTGTACAGTATGTACTGAAAAAATGAAAGGAGTACCCTGGGATCGAACCCAGTACCCTTCAGTTCAGAGGCACACGTTTTTACCACTGAACCACCAAGGCTCACTAGTTTCTTTCTCTTTATCGACTCAATAAGGTATTGTAACACATAATACGTATTATGATTAAATGGCAGTGAACTATACAGGGTTTCTCACGATAGCCGTGCGTTAGACGTTTATGAAGTTCCCTAGTACCCTAAATTTTGAAATTTTGGCAGCGGTCACAATTCGTAATTGTCTTTTATTCTAAGATATTTTCAAGGTCACATCACTTCCGGAAGTAGTCATCAACTTTGCTAATTTAAATAGAATGCCCTATTTTTTATTGCATATTCGAATTCTCCATAAAATGTTGTGAAGATTTATATTAGGCTTTCCTATCCCTATCTCCAAAGATATTGTGATTTCTCTGTATTTCGGTGATTTTGCAACCTTATTTATAATAGTTTGTATTTTACATGTTTTTAAAGATGAAAGGCTTAAAATTAGAATCTCGTAACTTGTGGGCGGTAGCTTTTATATTATGTGCCTTAAGTTTACCTGTGTCATACAGAGTGTTCTAAATTTAGTTACTAACTTAGACATATTCAACGTGGCAAAAATATTTTTTTTCGAATAGAACAGCCTGTATATTATTAAAAATTCGAGTTCTAAATTTAATTATACACCGGTTTTATATAAGTTTTTCTATACCTATCTTCAATATGTTGCTTGTTATTAACATTTTTAGGTAACAGCCTCCTCTTCTAAAAAGTACACCTTAGAATACACAACAAATGCAGCTGTGATTGTCAATCAGATAACAAAAGTGATGTGATTTCATAAAAATATTTAATGTAATTATTTAAAAAAAAGTATTAACAATAAACAAAAAGCTGAACAAAGACAAATAAAAAAAGTTTATTCAAATTAAAATGCTACAATCACTATAAATGTTGTATGTGACCACCATCTTGGTCAAGGCACTGCAAAATTCTACGGTTTATCTCATTCGTAGTAACTCTTTTCATTTCATTTGGATACAAATATCTAAAAGCTCTAATTACACGATTTAAAAGATCCTCTCTACTTTGCACTGTTGTGTCATACACTTGACTTTTTATACGCCCCAAGAGATAAAAATCGGCAGGAGTTAAATCAGGAGAGCAGGGAGGCCATCTCCAAGCACCGTTGGGACCAATCCATCTGTCAAATAATTGCGTTAAGTGTCAGTAAACTTCACCAGTGGAGTGGGCAGGCGCGCCGTCTAGCTGATACCAGCAGCTTTGCCTTGTATCTATTTTTTTTTTTTTTTATGTCAACAACACACCACGAGGGCTTACAGCCTAAATACTATCGTACCGTGGGTGTTGACAAGGAGGAAAGAGGCAGCTTGTTAATTCTGGACTTGAAGGTTTGGAGGTTCGGAGGAGAAGGAAAAACATGTGCCGGCAAGGAATTCCACAACTTGGAAGTCCTCGGGACAAAAGAGCGGGCATAACAAGATGTTCTATGTCTGGTGACCTGGACGTTAAAAGGGTGCATTCGCTCTGTTCCCCTGGTAGATCTGCTGGGGGCAGCAGGTGGGGGAATTATGGAGGAAAGCTCCTCTGAGCAGTGCCCGTGCAGATATCTATAAAAGAGAGAGAGGTCACCAACGGCACGTCGGTGGGCAAGGGATGGAAGCCTTTGGGTGAGGGTAGGGTCACCGATGAGACGTATAGCTCTGTTTTGAATGGAGTCCAGGATAGCGAGTGTAGAAGCGGCAGCTGCACCCCAGATGTGGGAGCAGTATTCGAGGTTTGGCCTTATTTGTGAAGTGTATAAGGTATAGAGATTAGTTGGTGAAAAGAATTTGCGAGCCCGGAAGAGGAAACCCAATTTCTTAGCAGCCGCTTCTGCAATTGATGTAACATGTTGGTGCCAATTAAGATTTCGATCCACAGTAATGCCAACAAGAGAAAAGGACTCATTACTTTGAATAACTTGGCTGTTCATTGTGATGGGTCTAGGGCTGCTGTATCTCTTGTGAGAAAGAAAGCAAGACTTAGTTTTGGTGGGGTTGAATTGTACAAGATTTCTACTTCCCCAGTCTAATATTTTTTGGAGGTCTACGGAGACAGAACCCTCCATGAGTCTGCGATCCTCATCTAATTGGGCTAAAGAGACAGGCTTAGAATATTGTATGTTTGAGTGGAGGGTGCTGTCGTCCGCGTAACTGTGAACTGGGTTGGATGTGCTAGAGAGGAGGTCATTGATGTGGAGAAGAAACAAAGTAGGGGCTAAAGCTGAACCTTGAGGAACTCCTGCATTAATTGGATACAGTTTAGAGGAATGGCCATCCACAACAACAGATATGCTCCTGTTGGAGAGGAAATTTGCTGTCCAGGTACAAAGTTTTGGTGGTAGGCCATAGGCCGGAAGTTTATTAAGTAGCGCTGCGTGCCAGACCTGGTCGAATGCTTTGGATATGTCTAGAGCAACAATCTGGGATTCACCGTGTTGTTCCATAGACTTGTTCCAAGAATGGGTGACAAAGGAAAGGAGGTCGGCAGTCGATCTGCGCTGACGGAATCCATACTGCCTGTCGTGGATTAGACTGTGTTTTTCAAGGAATTTTAGTAGTTCGCTGTTTATATACTTTTCCATCACTTTAGAGATGACTGAAAGGAGAGAAATAGGCCTGTAGTTGCTAGGAAGCGCTTTGGATCCTTTCTTGGGGATGGGTTGTACTCGAGCAGTTTTCCAGTTACTAGGGAATATGCCTTTATTGTAAGATATCTGAAACAGACGAGTCAGGACAGGAGCAAGTTCTGGTGCGCATTTTTTGAGAACAATTGCTGGGATCTCGTCAAGGCCAGAGGCTTTCCTGGTATTAAGAGAAGAGAGCATCTTTCGTACCTTTTTAGTTTGGAAAATGATATCAGTCATTTTATGCGCGACGTTGAGGACTGTTGGTGGTTGAACATTTGGAGGTGGGTTGAGAGTAGAATTTCCGGCGAACAACGAAGCAAAAAGTTCTGCCTTGCCCAGGGCGGTAGAAACAATTTCGTCACCTGAGACAAGAGGTGGGAACGTGCTCTTGCAGAAATTATTCCTAATAGACTTAGCAAGAGTCCAGAAGGGTTTGCCGCCGTTGGAGCTTGAGAGGACTTTGTTTTTGATGTGGTTATTAAACGAGTTTTTTGCCTCAGAAAGAATGCGGACATAGCGGTTTCTTGCGTCGTTGAATGCTTGACGATTTTCTTGACTGGGATTGTGTAGAAGCCTTTTGTGAGCTTTGACCTTTTCAAGTCTGGCCTTGTCACAGGATTTAGAGAACCAGGGCTTTTGAGTGGCTGAAGAGGTTTTCTGTGTACGTGGAATAAATAATTCCATGCCAGCTTGGATAATTTCGGTGACGTTTTGTGAGTATCTAGTGGTAGCCTTGCCAGACAATTACGGACAGATCCCCTTAATAGTTCCAAATACTTATCACCGTTTAAATTTTCTTCGTAAATTTCATAAGAGACTTTATTGTCCATAATAATGCAAAGCACATTAAAACTAAAATTTGTTTGAAAACGTCCTTCTCTAAATATATTAGGGTTTTCACTTGCCCAAAAATGACTATTTCTCCTATTCACAATTCCTTCCCTTCTAAATTTCAATTCGTCGGTCCAGATAATTTTAGAGAGAAAATTCTCATCTTGTTGAATATTCAGAAACATGTGTTCGCAGAATTCTACTCTTTTTAAATGGTCACCAGGTCGAAGTCTTTGTAGTACTATTTCTGAATATGAGTGCATTTTATGAGATTTCAATATTCTATGCACAGATGAACTTGATATTCCCAAAGCTCGAGTAGCTGCGGGGATAGAGCTACGCGGGTAAACTTGAAATAATCCAAAACGTTTATCTCCTTATTTTCATTTTCAGTTACTGGCTTTGGATCATGTCGTGTAGTTTTGACACTTCCAGTCAATTGAAATCGTTCCTCTATCCTTGCGGACTTTCCTCTAGTTATTGCCGATAGAGTCGGTTACCTCTCGTTAAATATCCTGCATGTTCTGCTTACAATCCGATTGCATTCCCGATGAATATAAAATAAATTTAAAATATCCATATTTGAGTACTCCACTATTCTGCATTTTTATTGTCTTATTATTTCTATAACGTGAGTAATACAAACACATTCAGATTAACTTTAACATATAAATGACGCTTTAGAATTCATGTGTTGTAAAAATTCTGTTTTCTGACAGCCACAGCTGCCTTTATTGTGCAGCGTAATGTATATTCTCTAGAAAAGGAGTTTGTTACCTAAAAACTCTAGTAGCAAGTTACTCGGAAGAGATAGGTATAGAAAAACTTATCTGAAACCGGTGTAGAATTAAATTTAGAACTCGAATTTTTAATAATATACAGGGTCCACCATTTGAAAAAAATGACTTTTGCAACATTGAATATGTGTAAGTTGGTCTTTAAATTTAAAACACTCTGTATGATACAGGTAAACTTTAGGTAGATAATATGAAGGCTTCATCCTAGAAGTTATAGTGCTGTAAATTACAGCCTTTTATCTTTAAAAACATGTGAAATACAAAGTGTTATAAATGAGGATAAAAGTTCCGCAAAATGTAAAAAAATCACAATATCTATGAAATAGTGGAAGATAGGGATAGGAAAGCCTAATATAGGTCTACACAAAATATTATGGAAAATTCGCATATGCAACAAAAAATAGGGCATTCTATTTAAATTAGCAAAGTTGATGACTACTTCCGGTCTAACCGGAAGTGATGTGACCATGAAAATGTTTTAGAATAAAAGACAATTACGAATTGTGACCGCTGCGAAAATCTCAAAACATATGATATCAGGGAACTTCATAAACTTCTAATGCACGGCTTTCGTGAAAAACCCTGTATACAGTTATGTTTGATGGTTACTTCATTATTCTCCTTAATAAAGACATTAATACAGCAAGTGCGATATGGTAACGAATAAGGTAGTACTTGGAATAACTTTTATTTTTCAGTAAATGTTATGTTACAAAGGTACACACCTTATGTAGGTACTTTACATTCCTTTTTTATGACAAAACAAAAAATTGGCCAGTAATCATCAAAAGAATTGTATCTATGTTTGGCAGGAAATGAATAAATATATATATATATATATATATATATATATATATATATATATATATATATATATATATATATATATATACACATGCAATTTTTAAGTGTTATTTCTGGTACTTCTTGACCTTTAATCCCCCAATAAGCCTTAATCTTTGTCTGTGATATTCAACTGATTTTGTTAACCACACAAAATATTTTAGTCTTGTGCGTTGGTTTGATCACCAGTAACCCCAGATTTTTTTGCTTATAATTTTTTCTGTTAACTTGGAGCTCTGAATCTTGGTACGTAGGATACGTCTTATGGTAGAAGCTTGGTTACCAAATGTGGTTGCGATAGCTTTCTTATTTTCCGAAAGGAAACTAAAACTTCTCCTGGAAGAGCTAGTCAGATTTTCCGGGCTAACGATCTAATCCATGCCAGTTACACAAGTAAAGTACTTCCCAAATTTCAATTAAAATCGGTCCATTCGGTTAGTTATAGGTGCAATTAAAAACGAAACAGGCGCGTTTTAGGGGACTTATCCTGATTTTTCGAAAGCCGCTTAAAGGAGTACATTTTTCTTGCAAGGGAGAGGACTTTAAGGGATATTTTTAACATCACTAACTCTTTAAGCGGTGGTGCGATCCACCCCTAACAGCTTAAAATGACAATGTTGAATGCTTTATAGGTCTATAGAACAATATAAATACGGTTTTTGATATAATAAATAATTATCTTTTCAAAACATACATACAGTTAAATATATTTAACAATCACGATGACTTTTTAGGTTTATTATCTGCAATTTTTAATTACAAATGAACGCAAGATAATAGATGTTTTTATTTACTTATTTAATTTTCTTGTTTGTTCTTTTACATAAGATAACATTTTTACGCCTCCTATGGGTTCAGCGACGTGAAAATAATAGGTCCAAGAAATTTCCTATCTGTCGTATGGTAACTGTAGCAGCTAATATTGCTGCCCAACAAACCTTTTTCTCCATGTTCTTAAATTACCTATTCATTTTCACATTACCTGCGTTCCTTCTCTACCACAACTCTTTCTCTCTCTTCCTCTCTCTCTCTCTCTAGCTCTTTCTCCCTACAGGATGTGGAAGGCAATAGGAAACCAATGCATTACACACCCATTTCCCAAACCAGCAACCATGGTAGACAAAGCCCAACCAAACACTGTTACGAGTTAAGTGCTTTGGAACTCAAGACTTAGTAGGGGAAGACGTGGATATACTTCTCAGACCATTTTCATGCAAAATCCTGTGCCTAGCCTATCAGCTAGAACGTTAGGTAAAGACTATCTATCTTTTTAAAAATATATGTTCCAATTTGTGCCAAATGTCCTTGTAATTTTTGTAAATGACCTTGCTTTTTGTTGACTATTTTTGAAGTACACGTCAAGCTATACAAAACCACCAAATTTCATATTTTTATTATAAGTCTTGAAGAGTTGAAAGCACGAAAAAAATTTGTGTAGACCAAAAGTTCCCCGACCTAACAGGAAATATTCACAATGAGTTTCAATAATTAATTTTAAAATAAAATAATAAACTGTATTTTCTCTCATCGAATAAAATTTTTAAATCTGGTGGTTTCCTAGAACTTTACATGTAGGAACTTTAAAAAAAGTCAACAAAAACCTAGCGTTGATTTAAAGAAATTATTGATGACGTAATTTTTCAAATATAGACTGCAACTTGACATACTGCTCAATGTGTCAGTATGTCAAGTTGCAGTCTTTTAAATATATATATATATATATATATATATATATATATATATATATATATATATATATATATATATATATATATAAGACTGCAACTTGACACACTGATCAATGTGTCCAAGCATTTTTGAATAATATTATTATTTGAAATTAGAAATAATAAATAATATTATTTGATGTATGTATTTGATTAAATTAACTTTTTTCAGGTTACAAACTATCACTGTATATAGGTATAGGTGTATTCATAATACTAAATATATATGTCTTGTAAAACTGTAAAAAAAGGAATTAGGACAGCGTTAATTAGAATAAAATGTTTATTACATAAAAAAATTAAAATTTACAACACATTTGATTTCTGCTGATAGAGAGATAGGTAAGATTTTATTGGCCATCAAATGTACATGGTAAGTCACTTTATAAATACCGACTATAGTTACTAGATAGAGATAGTTAGGACATATAGCGAGAGCGTGCAGGTTTATGCTAAAATGCAGTTCTAGTCAAAACTCAGCGACAATATAGATAACTTGAACTCGTGAGATAGTTACTAATTGACCGATTTCGAAAATTATTTTTTCTAAATAAGTACCAATTAATTGTTGTTGATATTATTTTACTAAATAATTCTTAGTCTTCTAGGAAAACGTAAAGCACAAATAACAAAAACGCAGTCTTCTGCTGCATTACTTTTTTCGAGCAACGAGAGTTTTTTTATCTTTTAAAATATATGGTAACATATATGGCATAAAATAAAGTCAACATATCAAATAATATTATGAAAAAAAGAAATATCTAAAATGATGCATTTATTTCCATTTTAGAGCAGTTTAATGAAGAAATGCAAGAATATGCAATGGATAAATCAAGCGCATGGAAATGAATACAACTTCAATGCGAAAATAGCCTAAATATGATGACAGTCTCAGAAACCCTTCACGCGTATGTCTTAACTATCTCTATCGAGTAACTATAATACCGACAATGTCTGTGTACATTCAAAAATATTGAGTTAAAGTAAAGCAAAAGTATGACTATAAAGGGGGTTAAGGAGTCGCGGGCCAAAGGACTCCAGGGGGCAAGCTGAGGAAGTGGAAACAACAACATAAACTTTTGATGAAGCTTTCCCCAAGACCGTCATGCGCGGTGAAAAGCCGCATCCTGCACGAGGTGACTCTGCTAATAACTAAACATGACGGATCTAGACAGGGAGGTCGAACTAAACTCCCCCCAATCTACGGTGTCACGTGACCCGTGCCTAGGGATGAATGGCACCAGGGCGATGGTGTCGTGAATGGAACCTCTGGAGTACCGGGCAACCCTCCAGAGTAACCCGCCTTGCACCACACAGGGGGTTCTGATGGCGTGGACAGTATTTCCCCCATTCTCGTGGGAACAACATGAAGATTATAAATACATATGCAAACAAAACCTATGAGGCTCGAGGAGTGGCTTCGGCTACAGACTTGTGCCTTGAGCCTATTCCAGAAACGGAGACGATCCAGGGGGCGGCAGCGGACTCTGGAGCTCTCACGACCGGCGTAGATACGGGGGATCAGGGGGTAGCTTCGGCCAGAGACCTGTTCCCGACACCCAAGCTGTAGGCTGGGTCCCACCGGAGGGCGGCAAGCTCCGCGGACTCCTGGGGCCCTTCCACCAGTGAAGACTCTACTGTAAGAGTAGAGGGACTGCCCCGGCAGTCCAAGCGTCTTTCCGGGGCGCAAAGAAAGAAGTTCCGGAGTGCGCAGAAAATGGCGGCTGGGACGTGGACGGTCGAGAAACCTGTAAAGGCGCAAGAGAGGAGTGCGAGTCAGAAGAGGACGCGCTCTAACTCTAGCACGCCCACTACAGACAGACGTCCCAAAAGGCCCAGAGCACCTATAAAGGCGCAGGAGGAGAGTGTGAGTCAGAAGACGCCGCGCTCTGGCTCTAGCACGCCTACTACAGACAGACATCCCAAAAAGACCAAGGCCGGAACACCGGCGCAGACTGGCTCG
Organism: Tillus elongatus; assembly: GCA_964006375.1. Classification (NCBI taxonomy): domain Eukaryota; kingdom Metazoa; phylum Arthropoda; class Insecta; order Coleoptera; family Cleridae; genus Tillus; species Tillus elongatus. The sequence continues at coordinate 182,968,653 of OZ023262.1, read as the reverse complement.
TATAGGGAGACTGCGGAGGGCCTCGGGATGGCGGTGATTGACAGACGCCATCCTGGGGTCACGCTAGACCAGGGGAAGGCGGACCTGATCCAGGCTGCGGTGGTAGCTGCGGTGGACTCTCTTCAGGAAGGGGGGAGCCCGCCTCAGTTCTGTCGGGCGCGGGGCATCCTCTGGATAACCTGTGCCGGCCCGCAGTCGTGGGACTGGCTGAGGAAAACGATCGGGGGCCTCGGTCAGATTTGGGAGGGGGCGGACTTGACAGCCGTCGAGCCCAAGGAACTCCCAAGGAGACGCAAGGTCCTCGTACGGATCCCTGACACCGTCCCGCAGGAGACGGTGATCAGTAGACTGAAGATCCAGAACCCTGAACTGGGGACACAACACTGGTCGGTTCTAAGCAGGAAGGCAGAGGAGAAAGGACAGACTCTCGCCTTCTCGATCGACCAGACGTCTTACAGAGCCCTTGATGGAACCTCCTTCAAGGTATTCTGGGGCCTGGGAAGGGTTAGCTTCCGCCCACTGGGGAAGCAACTACGGGTTAATGGGACTTAGGTTCCTTCAGGTCAACCTCCAACACAGTAGGCCACGGCCGGACTACTGATGGCTCTGAGGAACACGGATGTGGCCCTCATCCAGGAACCGTTCTCCTATAAAGGAGAGATCAAGGGACTCGGCGGAGCTGCTGGAAAGCTCATCTACATCAGATCCAGCGAGAACCCGAGGGCCTGCATTTTTGTCAGGGAAGGGATAGAGTTTCTGCCTCTAATGAATTTCTGTTCCGGGGACCTGGCAACGATCAAAATCCGATGTGGAGGAGCGGATGGGCTGAGGGACATTACTGTCGCGTCAGCCTATCTGCCAGAGGACAGCACGGACCCTCCTCCACCCAACGAATTGGAGCAGCTGATGGTGGGTAGCAGAGCAAGTGGATGGCAGACCATCATCGGCATGGATGCGGATGCGCACCATGAGTTGTGGGGTAGCTCGGACACAAACTCTAGGGGTGAGGCACTTTTACAATTCTTTATAAAATTTAATTTAGACATATTGAATAGAGGTAATAAACCGACCTTCGTCACAACATGCCGTGAGGAAGTTTTAGATCTAACAGTTTCCACCCAGTTTCTGGGTGACTTTGTTAAGAGCTGGGCTGTGTCTGGGGAAGTGAGTAGCTCAGATACATCCGGTTTGAAATCGCCAAAGTCGAAAAACAAACGGTATGGTACCGGGACCCCCGCAAGGCGGACTGGGAAGCCTACAGGTCAGATCTAGCTGTGGAACTGCGGGGGGTTAAGAGTACCATAGACAATTCAATAGACCTCTAGATTGTAGCAGTCCAATTGCGAGACGCAATCACCTCGGCCTATAACGCCAACTGCCCCCTGAAAATGAGGGTGTCCACCAGGAACGTCCCTTGGTGGAACGAGGATCTCAGGCAAAGGAGGACGCAGGTTCGTAAGCTGTTTAACGCGGCCAAAAGGTCGGGAGCATGGGATGAATATAGACAGGCCCTAACGACCTATAACAAAAGACTGAGGGACGCCAAGAAGGAGTCGTGGAGAAGGCACTGCGAGGAAGTGAAAAACACGTCCGAGAGTGCTCGACTACACAAGATCCTGTCCAAGGGTACTCAGACCAACATAGGCTCCCTTAGAACATCCACGGGAGGCTTTACAAGGTCGGGGGAGGAAACTATGGAAATTTTACTCCAGGCACACTTTCCCGGCTGTAACATAATAAACCAATCACCTCCGGACTGGGAACACTCAGAAATAGAGGCGCCTTATAGGCGGGCATCTAGAGTAGACTGGACAGTCGCTAAAGAGGTGGTTACCTGGAGCAAAATCAGATGGGCCATTAACTGCTTTAAGCCATACAAATCCCGGGGATTTGATGGAATATCATGCTCCAACAGGGGATAAATATACTGGCGCCGGTGCTTACCCTCATTATGAGGGCCAGCCTGGCTCTGGGGTACATTCCGAGGGCATGGAGACTGGCCAGGGTTGTATTCATTCCTAAACCTGGGCGTCCAACAGACCAGGCAAAGTCCCTGAGGCCAATAAGTCTCATGTCCTTCTTGCTAAAAACAGTGGAAAAACTGCTCGACCGGCACATTAGCGGCGGTGTACTGGAAGCATATCCCCTACACTGCGCACAATATGCATACAGAGCAGGATTCTCAACAGAAACAGCACTGCACCAACTGGTGCTGAAACTGGAGAATACGCTGGAGAACAGGGAGGTGGCGCTGGGGGCCTTCCTAGACATAGAGGGGCCTTTAGCAACACCTCGTTCGGATCGGTTCTGGCAGCTGCCCGGGAGCGTGGAATAGAGGAGACCTGCTGCAGGTGGATCGGTTCCATGCTCAGGGACAGAGCGGTGTTCACCTCACTCGCGGGAGGGACTCTGCTGGGAAGGCTCTAGGGAGGGGGGTATGAGGTACAGGGCTATGCGGACGACATTGTCATAATAGTCCGAGGAAAGGTCACACAGGCAGTGTGGGAGCGCATGCAGACTGCACTGAAAGTGGTAGAAGGGTGGACGGTTGATCAAGGGCACGGAGTGAGCCCCGAGAAAGCAACCGTCGTGCCGTTTACTAGGAGGAGGAAGTGCGACAGCCACAGAACTCTCACTCTATACGGTAGGAGCGTTCCAATGGCCAGGGAGGTAAAATATATTGGGGTCGTATTGGACTCTAAGCTAACCAGGAATGGTCACGTTGGAAAAATACTGCGTAAGGCAGTCATGACCTTAGCCATCACTTGGTGGCTATATGGAAAAACGTGGGGACTAAGACCTAGTATGGCCCACTGGCTGTACACAAGGATGGTCAGACCATCCTTAACATATGCGGCACTAATCTGGTGGCCTAAGGTGACACAATCCAGTGCCAAACAAAAACTAAGCAAGATCCAAAGGATGGCTTGCCTAGGCATCACAGGGGCCATGTATTCAACCCCAACAGCCGCCATGGAGGTGTTGCTGGATCTAACCCCCCCCCCCCCCCTACACTTAGTTATAATGGGAGAGGCCAGGCTAGGACTATACAGACTAGCCTGCAATGGTAGACTGAAGATCAACCCAGGCATCAGGGGCCACTGAAAAATTCAGAGGATCGTGAAGGAGCCCATGCTTGAAATGAGGTCAGACTTCGCGAGCCCGCGAATGTGCAGGGAAAACAACTTTACAGTGGAAATCCCCGACCGCGAGGCATGGCGGGAGGAGACGCCGGGCATACCACGGGACGCGCTCGTATGGTTCACGGACGGATCCGGCGGGGAGCGTGGGACGGGGGCAGATGTTTACTCGGAAGGACCGAGGGTAAGTCACAGTATTTCCCTCGGAGCCCATGCAACGGTGTTTCAGGCCGAGATGTACGCCATCCTGCACTGTGTGCGGGAGAACAAGAGGAGGGGCTACACCAACATGCGGAGCCTCATAGCCACAGACAGCCAGACAGCCCTTAAGGCACTAAGTAGCCCACGGGTAAATTCATGGCTGGTGAGTGAGTGCCGAGACGAGACGAACGACCTGGCTGGGCAGAATGAGGTGACTCTCATCTGGGTGCCGGGTCACTCGGGGGTCAAAGGCAATGAAGAAGCTGACAGTCTCGCGAAGAGAGGGTCAGCAGAACCATTTAAGAGCACTGCCAGGGGAGCCATTAACTCCTGGGTCAGAAACCAACACAAGGTGTACTGGGCGGACTTTCCAGGGCTCAGACATGGGAAGTCAATAATTGACGGACCCAGTTCAAAGAGAGCTGTGGAGCTGCTAAATCTTAGCAGGGGGCAGCTCAGAAACACAACAGGTCTCTTGACGGGACACATGGCCGTCAAGAAACACCTGCATAAAATGGGGCAGTTCGAAGGGGACCTCGGATACAGACTCCGCGGCGAGGGGGAGGAATCAGCCCAGCACATCTTGTGCGAGTGTAGACCGCAAAAAAAAACTGATCTACGGTCAGTCTAGACCGGAGACAGAGCAATATAAAACTTCACCCTACCAATCGCTGTTCAGACTAGTTCAAGGCACAGTGATTTTGGAATGGGTGGAGTAAGACTAAGGGTATGCACAATCAACCAAAGGTTGCAGTGCTATCGGTGCGGCAAGGCTGCGGACGAGCCCTGTGGGACAAAAAAATGACTATAAAGACTTACGTATATATAAAAAGTCTGTGGCTAGTGAAACTTGCGTTCCGAAGCTTTTGCCTTACTCGCACGCACACACGCCCGCACCCACGCACGCACGGAGGCACACGCGCGCGTACACACACACCCACCCACACACGCACGCACTCTCTCTCACACACAGACGCACACACACACACACGCGCCCGCGCAAACACACACACACATTTCCGTAGAAAAAATTCACTAATAGGGAGATTTTGAAAACATTTTTGCAAATGAGCGCGAACTAGGATGCCTAGAACCCATATCCGGGGTCAGTTCAATTTTCATTTGTTTATATATATATATATATATATATATATATATATATATATATATATATATATATATATATATATATATATATATATATATATATATATATATATATATATATATATATATATATGTATGTATGTATGTATCACACCGATAACTCAAAAAATAATGGGCCGATTTTGATCAAATTTGGCGTGTACCTTCTTTTTGTAAGTGGCTAGGTTCGTTAGCCAGGAAAATCGGACCAGGTTTTCCGGAAAAAATTTTAGTTTTCTTTCCAAAAGATTTTTTTCTCAAGAATAAAAAAGCTATGGTAACCAAATTTGATAGGTAGGTTTACGATATAAAAGGTAAACTGTGCACCAAAATATTGATTTCTATATGTTGCAAGAAAAAAAAGTTATGGTAAAATATTTGATGCCAAATCATTTCTATGCAGGTGTTAGCAAGTGTTATTATACATTACTAATTTACTTATTGGGTTATCACAACTTACTATTATTTTAAAATTAAATATATGATGTCTGAGTTTTTTGCTTAGAAATTGATTGTAAAAATTATAAACCTACTATTTTGTATGTGTAAAAATACTTACCTACCTAAATATTATAAACTTAAATAATTTACTTATTGTGATTAGTTGCATGGTAATAAATGACCAATATCCAGTAAAATAAGTAAAATATTAAAAATAAACTAAAAACATAGGTTGTGGTTTAAAAGAAAAACATTCTGTCTAATTTGAGGCGTTATGAATTTATAATTTCATAAATAATAATTAATTTTTCAATCCTTTTCAAGGTAAACCAATTAATTGAATCCATTAACTTGAAATCGACTAGTATCCTAAAACTTCAGTACTTTCTGTTACTATGTGAAAAAATCTTAATTTTAACTTATTATTAAATATTTAATCTTGTTATAGGTTCAAAAATAACATAACTTTGAAAAGACGAACATAAAAATGCCGGCTGATTTCAATATTCGATGCACTATTATTCCGCTCGATTTAAATTGGGAATACATGTGACGTTTCCCGCTGCACTCTCTAATTGGTCGAGAGTTACTAGACAACCTATTTAATCTATAAACCTTGACCGCTACCTATTTTTGCACTGTTATTATCATACGACATGGGGTGACTACAGTTGCAACATATATTATGCTGCATTACAGTGAGTGACGTTTTATCACATCTCATGACTTCTGAACAAATTACGAAACTGATGTTTTTTTATTACGATTTATAAATGTGTTTTACGAATTTTTGTGTGCATACTGAGAAGTAATTTTTCATACTCAAAATACTACTGTGACGTGATGATGAAATCAAGTTTATGACCGTTAACGCGTTCTAAATAACTTCTCTACTTTTGAAGTTTGTGTTGCCACAATATTAATTAAGGGCCCCTCTTTAATTATTATCTTATGCTTATATATGTATAATAAAAATAAAAAAGAAATGAAAATGCAAGTGAACCTATTTCATTTAGTGACGTATTTTATATTATCTGAAAAAGACATTATAGGCGACGAGGTGGAATGTAATTTCGGTAAATTTGCAGTTTACTGCAAGGAGAGTTTTTAGATTTTTTTTTCAGAAACATGCTTAAAACTGTAACGTTGTAGTTTCAGTTAATAACAACGTTTTACTAAGTTAATAAGTGATTTATTTTAACAAAATCATTATTCATAGTTCATAAACCAGAATGACAAGAAGGATAATTTCGTGTTGACAACGATAATAATAAATATGGCATATCGACAGGCTGAGAAACATAACTAGTGCCAACCAACCTGACATTAATACCAAATATAACTAAACAATAATATTCTTATGTTACATCTTCCCTTTTTACGGAGAACAAGAGAAATACCCAATTAAATATTACAATCCACACTTAATAAGAAACATGTTAACAATTGAACATAGATGCCTTTACAGATCCAGCCTCTGAACAGGTCTAACAACACGACCAGCTCTAGTAACAATACGATCATCACTTGAATTATTAACAGGCACTGACACTGGTACACGTGTTGATTTAGGACTTTGTTGCAAGTTATCTTGAACTACTGCTTCTGTTCCATCTTTGGTGTTTTGAGTAGAAACAATCTCGGTGGGATTCGGGATGCTTGCTTCTGTTTTATGGAGATGAGCTAAATTTCTGCAATAAGTCGAACCATCTTTAAGCGTGACATTGTAAGATCTTTCATTTAGGGTTTCATCAACCACTCCTTCTTTCCAATTTCGCTTACCAATTTGCATTCTGATCCGATCTCCTTTGTTTAACGGTTTTGTTGGTTTTGAACATTTATCGGCATACTTTTTCTGTTTGTTTCGAGCAAATGATAAATTTACAGATACATTACGAACAACTTTAGGAGCCAATTGTTCGTTTGATATTGGAATTTGTGTTCTTGTAATTCTACTCATCAGTCTTTGAGCTGGTGAACCCAATTCTTCAGTTCGTGGGATATTTCTGTGATTTAATAAGGCAAGTTGCACGTCAGAGTTGTCAAGCTCACATTTTCTTAAGATTGATTTCGCAATGGCAACGCTTTTCTCTGCTAAGCCATTTGCACGTGGAAATCGAGGGCTTGAAGTAATGTGGTTGAAACCCCAAATTTTTGTAAACTTCTTAAATTCTTGAGAACAATACTGTGGACCATTGTCTGATTCGAAAACTTCCGGAATTCCATGCACTGAAAACCAGTCTTTTAAGTGTTTGATGATTTCTTGGGACGTTAAATTTTTAAGTCGTTTGAAGTCTAAATAACCGGAGTAACTATCAGTTATCACTATATAGTCACGATTAGAGTATGTAAACAAATCACTTGCGACTATTTGCCATGGCAAGTCTGGAATGGGTTTCGTCAAAATTGGTTGTTTTGGATTTGAACTTTGAGTCTGCTGACAAATACTGCACTTATTTACAAAGTTAGAAATATCTTCATGCATCCCTCTCCAATACAGTAGTTGTCTGGCTCTTCTTAAGCTGCTTTGAATTCCAAAATGACCAGCATGTATTTGTTTCAACATGTGGTGAATTTTTGACTGAGGAATTATGATTCGGTCATTCTTAAAAATTAGATTGTTGTAAATTGAGAGTTCTTCTCGAAAATTGAAATAGTGGCGAATAGTTTGTGGTAACTCCTTGATGCTATCTGGCCAACCATTTAGAATAAATCTCTTGAGAATTTTCAACTCTTCATCAGCTTCTGTAGCTGTTGTGATTTCAGATTGCGCAGTCTCAGACATGGCTAAGGCAATTACTACTTCCTCTTCATCTTTTTCTTCTTTGGTCACGATTTCTTGATTATTACAGTCACGGCTTAGAGCATCTGCAATAGGAATGTCACTTCCTTTGACATATTTTACTTCTGGCCTATAAGATGTTAGTTCGAGTAATATTTTTTGAAGTCTAGGAGGAGCACTTTGAATTGGTTTCTTGAAAATTGTTTCCAAAGGCTTATGGTCTGTTTCTACTAATAGCTTTTTGCCATAGATGTATTCGTGGAATTTTTTACACCCAAATTTGATAGCCACTGCTTCTTTTTCAATTTGTGGGTAATTCTGTTGGGCTGGCGTTAGTGCTTTCGATGCATAAGCAACTGGTTGATTTTCTTGCATTAAGACAGCTCCCAAACTATATGAACTTGCGTCTACTGACAGCGTTACGTCTTTATTTACATCATAGAACTTTAGGACTGGCGGCGAAGTTAGAAGTTCTTTAATTTTCTTGACTGCTACTTCTTGTTCCTGTTCCCAGTGCCATACGACATCTTTTTTTAATAATTCACGTAGTGGTTGCGTAATTTCTGACAGATTTGGAATAAACTTGATTAGATAGGTTACCATACCTAACAGTCTTTGAAGTTGTTTCTTATTTTCAGGAGTCTTCATTGTTTTAATCGCTGAAATCTTCTCGGGATCACTTTCAAGTCCTGTTTCTGTTATCACGTGACCCAGAAAATTGATTTTCTTCACTTCAAATTTGCATTTCTCCTTGTTGAGCTTTAATCCAGAATCTTGAATAACTTGCAATACTTTTTCAGTTATTTTTCTTAACTCTTCTTTGGATTTGGCATAAATTAAAATATCATCCATAGAGCATTCTACGTTTGAAATGTCCTTTAATAAATCAGACATGATTTTCTGAAATAGTTCTGGTGCTGAAGCGAGGCCAAATGGTAATCTTTTACATGAATATCTTCCCCATGGCGTTGCGAATGTCAAATACTGTTGGGTGCGCTTTGTAACTTTGATTTGCCAGAATCCTCTCTTACAATCTAACAATGTAAAATACTTTGAGTCCTTTAATTTAGCTGCAATTTCTTCCACTGTTGTTAAGGGAAACCTTCTTCTTAAAATATTTTTATTGACATCAGTCGGATCAAGGCAAAGTCTGATTTTATTATTTTTCTTGACAATAACCATTGGGCTGACCACTGGTGTTGGCTCACTGACTGGTTCGATCACATCCATTTTAACCATTGCATCCAGTTCACGTTTAACATCATTATGAAGTGAATGTGGTATTTTTCGAGGGGCCCTGATGTGGAAATTAGGATTTTCTACCAAATCAATATCATATTCAAAATTTTTGAGGCAACCCAGTCCTTTAAACAGATTCTCATTTGACTGTATGGAAACTGTTTGTACTCTTTGAATAAGGCCCAGTTTAGTAGAAGATTCTCTTCCTAGAATCGCAGGAACTTTCTTATCAACAATTTTGAAGTTAACAATTGCAGTTTGATTTTTAATAGTTGCTTCCAGATCGACTTCTCCCACAACTTGAAGTTTATTGTCGCCAAATGCTATGAGTCTTTTCACTTTCGATGGTTTCAACTCTTCATTAAAATACTTGACTATTTTCCAAGGCAAGACGTTACAATCAGCACATGAGTCTAGATAAATATGGAATTTTTTACTTTTAATTTCAATAATTTCAGTCCATCTATCTTCATCTAGTTCTGTGTTCAATGAATTTATGAACAGTTCTTCATCACTGCTTGATTCTTCATTCTCTACAGCGTTAACTTTCTTTTCTTGCTTCTTGTTGGCTTTTGATTTTGTTTTAGCCCAACACTGTGATGCAAAATGACCTTTTTTGGAGCAGTTGTCACAACTTTTATTGAATGCTGGACAATTTTGTCGTCGGTGTTTTTTTCCGCATCTTTTACAATCGAATTCTTCAGTCGTAACTTTGTTTTGCACGATTTTGTGTCTTGCTTCAGTTTTGAATTTATTAACTGTAATATCTTCACTTTTCAACTCAGCTAGCTGCTTTGTAGCTTGCTCACTAGCTCTACATATTGACAAACATTTATTCAACGTTAAGTTTTCTTCCGCAAACAACCTTTCTCGCACTTTATCGGAACGTATTCCAATTACAAGTTTATCCATTATCAAGCTATCATGAAGTGCTTGAAAATCACACGTTTTAGCTAAATTTCTGACCTTTGTCACGAATTCATCAAAGGATTCACCTTGTTCTTGACAAGCTTTATTGAATTTGTATCTTTCAAAAGCGATATTTGTTTTCGGTATGAAATGAGAATTGAACTTATCTTTCAATGTAGCTAAATCCTTTTGTGCCGCTGTCGTAAGATTGAAGCTGTTAAACACTGGGACGGCGTCTGATCCTAATGTTGCCATAAAAGTTGCAGCTTGAATTTCAGGTGCTTTTTTCCCCAATTGCGTAGCTGTAGCATACCACTCAAATTGCTGTAGCCATTGTTTCCAAGCGATAGAGAGATTTTCAGCCCCAAAATTGAACGCTTTCGGCGGTCGGACTCCCACGCTAGCCCTAGCAGCTCCTTCTTCGTCACTTGGCATTTTCTTTGCTGGTTATTTGAGATGAACAATGAACCACACCTGACACCATGTAACGTTGTAGTTTCAGTTAATAACAACGTTTTACTAAGTTAATAAGTGATTTATTTTAACAAAATCATTATTCATAGTTCATAAACCAGAATGACAAGAAGGATAATTTCGTGTTGACAACGATAATAATAAATATGGCATATCGACAGGCTGAGAAACATAACTAGTGCCAACCAACCTGACATTAATACCAAATATAACTAAACAATAATATTCTTATGTTACAAAAACCCCTCTCAGATGCACAAGCCACAAGACAAATTTGTTGCAAACAACCCCCAAAAAAGTTAAGGTAAGCGAAAAATGTTTTAAAAAACCCTTAGTCGAACTTTGAAAAGATGCGTTTTTAACATTTTGCAGCAATACCTTCTCTAAACCCTGTCTAAAACCCGTTCGTCCTGGTGGTTCTTGTTTCCCTTCTGCATGCACACAATCACCCTCAATGCATGAACCACAGGATTTTTTTTATGTTCATCTTTCTAGTGTTTTTTGTTGAGTATATTTCCTGTTATTAATTGCTTTGTTTGAGTTTTGTATCCAAATCACTGTATAACATAATTTATGTTAGAGATGTTTTTTTGCTTGCCCTTCTTTACCTCATTTTTTACTGTTCCTCATTAAATAAAGTATTTCTTTATAACTTTTAATATAAGTGACGCTAAATCACTAATATATTTTATGTTATATATTATTATGAAAATTCACCACCATAACGCACTCGCTGCGTCCCGAATTTTATTTATTGCTGCAAAGGGTAAGCTGGATTCTGATTATGTAGTTTGCTTCTGAACAAATACAACACATAATTGGGGACCTCTATTGTTAGGGCGTTAAAACTGCTGACAGGGTTTTATGGAAATACATACCTAATTTGATTAACCATTAATATTACATAACTGGCAAATATTTTTGAGTCCAGAAACATTAAAATACCAACGAAGAAGAACGTTTTCTGTCAGTTTGTCAGTTGTCACAACACAGACGGAAAATGACACAGCACAGCTGAAGAAAATATCAACAAACCAAAATTAGTCACAGTAAGTTTCCATCTCTACCGTAGAAGATACAATATTTTTGTTAATAGGTGTCCATAGTGTTAATCTTTCGTTCCAATAAGATAAATACCAGATAAGTGTTCACACAAAAATGCAAGATTTAGGCGACAATTGTTATTCCACTGAAGACCTCCCAGATGAAGTTTTAGAATACATTCTTTCTCTTATTCCTCCATACAAGGATATTCATGAATGTATGCAGGTATCAAAAAGATGGAGAAGATGTGTACTAAGTAAGTAGGATCATTTATCATAATTCTATATTTAGATCACTAAGTCTTTGTCCTCTCCCATTTCCTTTGTATAATACCAATGACATTTTCTGTTTTTAGATGTTGTTCGGACAAAGGAGAGAAACTTGCATAAAGCCATATCAGATTTTAGTGTGAAATGGCACTTGATGAAACTTCAGGAGAGTCCCCCTGGGATAACAAAACGTTATTCACATTCTGCTGTGATATATGGTAATTCCATGTATGTTTTCGGTGGTTGCACATGTTCAATGACTACATTCAACGATTTATGGAAGTTAGATTTATCATCTAGACAATGGGTGAGACCACTAACAGTGGGTAGCTATCCGTCACCAAAAGCTTGTAGTTCACTCGTTCGTCATTATAATATTTTAGGTAATTATTCCTTGAAGAAGCTTCTTAATTCGCTTTCCGATCAACTTATAGCAAGACACTAGATTTTAGATTATTTTCAGTTACCTTTTTTCCAACATAAATATGCCTATGAAACCTATCGACATTTCATTTCTTACCTATTATATTTTACTTTAAAAAAAAGAAATGTCAACATTTGATGCACATTGGTAAATAAAGCTACCTACATACTGTTAAGTATTTATAGCTTTAATCAATTCAATATATTCATGCTGGGAACCTATATATTTATATACTTTGAAGTATTTTCAGAAAAAAACTTATCACAGAGGTCAAGCCAGGTCGAATTTTGTTTCAAAATCCTGATCTGAGCTGCTACTGTATGTTTATGTCCTCAAATTTATATTAAGGTAATCCTGTGTTGTAGACACCTCATTAGTAAACAAACAATTCAGCTGGAATCAGAACGCAGAAGTGGACGCTGGACAATGTGCAGTGTTGCCAGATGAGTATTAGCAAGGGTCATTTTAAATATAGAAGGAAATCAAGGGATGAACAAATGTTTTTATAATGTAAATAAATTATAATACGGCATCATCAACATAATTTGATATTTGACATATTTTGCGGAAAGCAGTAGGAAAACGGAGATGGAGAAAGTTAATTTTTAGCCAGGGGAAAAACGTGGGCCTCTGGACCCAAAGGTACTGGGTTCGATCCCAGATTTTTAAGTACATCAGTAACATCAACAGAGGTTGTGCCATTGTCATTGAGCAAGATAATCTGAACGTTCTGCCCTTCCCAGGGGACGTAAAGTCGTCGGTCCCATGCCCATGCGATGTTGAGCACGTTAAAGACCCAAATTTCCCTGACAGTGAGGTGAATGAATCACTTTAGTAAAATCAATGAAGCAATTTCCGTTGCAAATTGCCGATGATAAATCCAACTGTATATGCTAATAGCAAACAGTATCCAATATATTATTTTGAAAAGTCGCACTGTTTCATGGTAATGAAGCAATTTCTACTGACAACTGTCGATGATAAACATAACCGAGAAAATCGCTCAAAATGGGCTTCCCTTCGAAGTGTTTGTTTTTGTTTAAGATGGAGGGACGCATTTTGCATTTTCGCCTGGCTAAATATTAAATATATCTTAAGAGTTGCAAAGCAGTATGCATGCAGACATATATACACATTCTGAGACATTAACTTGCCTTAATAATTTAAAAACCACATTTTGACCTTGAATGGCATATAACAACACTCAATGAAGCAATGTTTGTTGCAAATTGCTTATGAGAAATAAAAATGCAATGTAGTGTATTGACCCGTTTCCACACCACCTAGACCCAATAATTGTCATATAGACTGGGGAGTTAGGGTCGCTGGCGCGTTTTTTTTTTATCGTGGTATCCCCAAGAGGTCTAATTCACGAATTAATGATAGAAATACTTTTTGTGATGTCTTGTCAACCACTGCAGAACGTGCAGATTACCTTGCTCAATCACAATGGCATAACCTCTGTTGATGTTACTGATGTACTTAAAAAGGAAGGAGAGGGGGAAATCTGGGATCGAACCCAGTACCCTTGGGTCCACAGGCCCACGTTTTTCCCCTGGACCACCGTGCAGCTGAAAATTAACTTTTTACATTTGCGTTTTCCTACTGCTTTCCGCAAAATATGTCAAATATCGATTTATGTAGATGACGCCATATTATAATTTATTTACATTATAAAAACATTTGTTCACCCCTTGATTTCCTTCTATATTTAAAATGACACTTGGTAATACTTATCTGGCAACAGTGCGCATTGTCTAGCGTCCACTTCTGCGTTCCGATTCCACCCGAATTGTTTGTTTACTACTGAGGTGAAGCACACGTACACAACTATACACCAGGCAGAAGTGTATGCCATCGAGATGTGTGCAAGGGAAAGTATAAAAAACCAGTGCAAACACAAATCGATAAAGATATATGCAGATAGCCAAGCTGCAATAAAGGCTCTTGGTTCCTTCCGGTGTACACTCTAAGGCCTTCATAAATGGCCTGTCTGAGTCAAGGGCTAAAAAACTTCTAGAGTTAAACAGACAACAACTGAGTACTCTAGTCGACCTGTATACAGGACACTGCAGCGGCAGCGGACAGGACTGGATACCTGCTCTTTGGCAAGATAAAGCTTGCTCCGGAGGATCTGGATCAACTTTCGCCCACGAATATTATCGACCTCTGCAGAAGGCTGGCTTTGTTGGGCAAAATATAGACTATTAGGCGTGAGCCACAATAGACCTTATGGCCCACTCACAAACAAACCTAACCTAACCTACTACTGAGGTGTCTACAAGACAGGATTACCTTATATGAATTCTGACATTTATCAACAAATTTGTATATGTTATAATCATATTTTCTTATTTTTTGAAAAAAAATTAAAGACTTAGGTAGTAGTAATAAATTATAATGTATCATAGATTTTATCGCTATCTCAAACTATTTGCAAATACCTGCAAATTTATTTTAAAACCCCTAGTGCTGTATTTGATCTGGAGCTGTGTGGCAAAGTCAAGACAATCACAATCAATTAGCTTTCGGAATCATGAATTGCTGATTTTAATATATCTTCTCGTTTTCCAGTATTATTTGGAGGTTGGACGTACCCCCCATCTTATCCTCTTTACCAAACTTGGCATTTATTCAATGAACTGCATGTGTATGATATACTGGGTAACAGATGGGTGTATATCAGTACTATTAATTCTCCACCTCCAATGGCAGGTCATTCTGTCTCTGTAATTGGTGAGTGGATGATAATTTTTGGAGGATTACATAAACCTGAGAATGCTGTGCACTGTGAGAAGTCCAATGATATTTGGAGGCTGAATTTAGACACCTGGGTGTGGGAGAAAAAGGTTGTAAAGGGTAAGTTTTTATTTTATTTGCTCTGTATATTTATACCATGTGTTATGAGCAGAAATTGTTATTTGAGGAGGGATTCACAGACTGACATTGCTTAATTTAACTAAGTACTCCTAGCACATGTCTAAGCCGTGCTACCAAAATAGCAGTTTTATCATAGCATAGGAAACAACTAGCAAGGAAAGTCTCGGCAGCTTCTTGGATCCACTAAATGAAGATTGTAAGCTGTGATAAGCACTTATAAGTACACTTTGTAGAACCCAGTTCACCACATTACATTTTTTAAGAGCTGAAGTTTGTTTCACTAACAAGGTTGGCATCATCAGATGATAAATAATCTAAATTAAACAACTAACTTGTATTTATATTAAATGCTAGATAATCTACAGCACCCTTGTGCGAGGAAGCCAAACAAACCTTTTCCGTGTATGTATACTGGAAGTCGCTCTATTAAAATTCAGTAATATTCACGATTGATATGCTAGGACTTTGTGCATATTTGGGTGTGTCCTGAAGCTCCGTTCAGGTGTTTACATTTCACACAGCATGCCACAAAGTCCACATACGGTTTCCAAATCAGTTCTCGATCCACAATTACCCTCAGAAAAATCACCCCACTGCTCAATTCAATTAGATGTTTCCGATAACTAAGGTGTGTGTATCACTGATCATATTGAAGTTGACTACCTTTGTCTTACCTACATTGAACCGAAGGTTATTTTTATTCAGCCATTCGTTCACCATACCAAGCAAATCCTGCATCTCATCTTTTCAGCGACTTCCTCTCACCCCAGTTGATATCTCATCCGCAAACTACACTAAAGTGATTTGTCAAATCAATGAACTTCGTACTATTTTAGAGAATTACATATTTTGAACTCTTTTAACATCACCTAGCGCGTACAATTTTCTGAACCAAAGAATCGGTTCAGGTTCAGTTCAAAATTTCGAAGCTTCGCACACTGCTACTTTTGTTTGAAAGAGACATTGGTCAATGAACTGTATGGTGCTGGCACTGCTCTATACATATAACATTTACTATTTATATTCTAGATATATATATATATATATATATATATATATATATATATATATATATATATATATATATATATATATATATATTCATATGCATCCAGAAAAAAATTGTTGTTGTGAATTGGGTTCTTCAAAATGTACTGCTTGTCAGCTGCTTTGATGTCAAAAAGTTCAAAAACATTTACCTGTAGAATGTATCCCATTATGCCAAAAAACAATTAATGTTATTTTAACATCCAATGTAATTGATTAGATTTTTTTTAGCGATTTTTGCTAAAGAGAATTTTATTAATAGAGAGATAACAACTTTCGATTGATCAAAAAACAAAAAAAGTTCAAATGGGCGCGAATTAGAACCTCTGTAACCCATATCCAATGTCAGTTTCAGACTTTATATGTTTATATATATGTAATAATAATAATAATAATTTATTTACTCAGTAAAGAATACAATGCCACAAGAGCGTAGAGCAAGTAACAAACATATGCTACAACTAATATTGCACACGTCTCTGAAAAATACAAAGCAAACTATGCCATGTACCTAATCCATTATATGTAATTGTTTCATATTTCACACACATATATATCAGAGCCTCTCAGTGATCCAGGGGTAAAGACATGTGTCTCTGAACCAAATGGTACTGGGCTCGATTCCCAGGGTTCCCCTTTCACTTTTTCCGTGCATACTGTAAAATTAACGTCAAGCGAGGTTGAGGCATTGTATTCGAGCAGGTTGATTTTCTGCACCTTCCACCCTTTGGAGGGGGCGTAAAGCCGTCAGTCCCGTGTCCATGCGATGTGGGACACGTTAAAGATCCTTACATAAAGGCAGTGGTTTGGCAAACTTTGTAGGATAGTGAGGTGAAACTGCTCCCTGGCGTCGATGATTGGGCAGAGTGGCGGAAATAGACTGACGTTAAAGTACAACAACAAGAAAACACACATATCTAGCTGAATTAAACAAACATAAATACGAAAAGTATAAGTATAAATATAAGAAAACTTCAAATTTAATACCAAACCATGTAAACAAAATATTTGTAAAGATAAAACTAAATGATTTTTAAACACAAAAACTGTAAAGATAAAATTAAACTACTAATAAAATACATGCAATGAAAACAATACACAACATTTCGAAAGCACGATAACACAACATCTATCAAACTCCAACTGTTGAAAAGTCTGCCCACAGATCACTAAATCGTCTGTCACCTGGTAATAAGGCTTCACAGCTAAGATCCCAATCAAATGTTTCCTCATCCTTGCCACAGATTGTACTTTAATTATTACAGGCAACTTATTATATATTTTTAGCACCACTGTATTTTTATACACTGTAGTTGAGTTATTTAAGGTGTGACAAGGTGGCTGGCTACACATGTTCTAGTGAAATAATCATGCTACGATTCACACTGTGATACTAAATCTATGTTTTCCTTCCCAAAATACGCACACTCACGTATCTTCAAACAGGGCGCGGTAAGTTTCAAATTTCTCTCTGCAAAACTTCCTAACACTTAGGCTAAATATGCTGTAAACACAGGACTTCTGAAGTCTGAATATTATGCCATAGCCTATCCTAGAGTTCACAAATCCATAATATGTGGTAAGACTTGCAATGATGTTTAACGATCCTGAGAGAATCCTCAAGGCATAGTTGCAGCCTGGTATCCTTCCAGCAAGATTATCAATGTGGGCTTTCCAATTCAGCTGAGAGTCCCAAAAACCTAGCCACAGTTGTGTTAAAATGTTATTCCATTACACAATATATTTAGCTCTTTACCAGCAAAATAGCCAAACAAAATCATTTTTGTTTTCTTAATATATTCTTAGATCCATGTCTTTAAACCAGTGTTCCAGTGAGAGTAAAGATTATGAAACTTTGTAAATTAAAACTGTCATCTGTTTTAGCTCTTACAATTAGTGAAGTATTATCAACAAAAAGTATCGTTTCTTGTGGTAATACATCCGGTAATTGATTAACATAAAGCAGGAAGAGAATTGATCCGAAAATGCACCCCTGTAGTACTCCTTTTTTTTTGTCATCCAAGCTGATGTTTTCCTTGCTCCTGCCTGACAATCATCATTTTATTTATTTATTTATTTATTTATTGAATACATGCCCAACAGGATAATCCCATTAATAGGGCACCATACAAAAAGAACAATATGTAATAATATGAACAAAAAATACTCCCAAAAAAAAAAAACTAAATTAAACTAAACTACAAAACTAAAATACTGTGCAAAACATCACAAGGCAGAAATTCTACAAAACAGTACATATAATGGTTCTAATAACCGACAAAGTATGATATAGCCACCCTACGAATAACCGCAGCATTATCCGAATAGAAGTCGCACAAGTTTGCAATGTTATTAAAGTCAGAGTTCATTTTATAAACAGGTGATTTCATATACAAGTTAGTCCTTGGTATTGGAGGCTTAAACACTCTCACCACTCTTGATGCAGCCCGTGGAACTGAGAAATTTAATTGCATCAATAAGTCTGGGCAATCAACTTTACCATGAAACAAGTTATGCAGGAACATCACAGATGCAACTTTTCTACGAGAATACAAACTGGGTATGCCAGCTTGCATCAGCAATTGGCCATGATCACATCCTCTCTGTGGGTAGGTACCAGATGCCCTATATACAAGGTGTATACCTATATACAGTATACTACATACTGTCAACTAGCTATTAAATATCATCTTATCATACCAAGAGATGTCCCTCTAAAACCGATTTTTTTCCAATTTAGCTAGAAGTGTTTCAAAGTTGACACTATTAAAAGCTTTTGTTAGGTCCAACATCATACATAATGTGGTCTCTCCTGCATTAAGTCCTTCAGTAATTTCTTTTTTTGCTTGAAATATCACTCTATTTATAGATATCTTCTTAATATATGTGTTTTGATTTTCACTACATATTTGGTTTTTTTCTATGAAAGGCGGTATTCTTTTGCATATAATTTAATCAAAAATGTTTGCAATATTTAAAATGAGCGAAATGGGTAGGTGATTAGCTAGTAAAGATATATCCTCATTTTTGTCTACAACAACTAACAATTTCTTTAGCTAAACCGGAAATATTCCATTCTTTAAAAATAAATTTATAGTGTGCATCAAGAGCTTTAGTTATGGTAGATAGATAGATAGATAGATAGATACCTTCATTGCACAGATACCAGATACACAATTATTCTGTTCCTAGTTCATGATATTGTCAAATATTTGCTTATACTTCAACAGTGTAATGGGTATCTCGTCAAAACCTGTTGTTTTTGTGTCATTCAATTCTAATATCGTGTTATACACTTCTTGGGTACACTTTGAGAACCCAAATCACCACAACACATCTTTTTAAAGACCCGACGATCGTTTCACTAACAAAGTTGGCGTCATCAGAGTTCGCTGGTTGTCTAACAGTGTTGATAAGTTTCAGATTTTCTCTTTTTTATCTACGTCTGAAAATCTGAAACTTCATATGACAACCAGCGAAGTTAGATGTGTACGAAAGTATTTATATTTCTAGAGCAATAAAAAACAAAAGTTCCTTATACCGAGCTTCGCCATTGATTTATAGCTCTTTGTGTGCACTCCTTCTTTGGTATAGAAGAGATACTGAAACTGAGCAGTTAAATTTATAACGGAAGTTCAAAAACGTCATCCGGCAATTAAAATACAATACACAGAAATTTTGCCTGGAATTTCGTCCCCCTGTATCGGTCTTTACCTAAGACATATTATTAAAGGTGGTGTTTACCTGTAAGTAGCTTAGAATTTTTCCTCCTCTGATGACGCTAACTTTGTTAGTGAAACGATCGTCAGGTCTTTAAAAAGATGTGTTGTGGTGATTTGCGTTCTCCATGTGTACTTATCAGTGCTCATCACAGGTTCCAATCTTCACCTAGTAGTGTCATACATTTCTTCATTAGTTGGATAAAAAAAATATTGTATTCGTTACATGCTTCAATTTTTCTGTTGATATTGAATTGTTTAAATTTATACTATCACATATATTTATCAGACAATGGTTGACATAAGTGAGCCGTTTTTCATCTGTTTCTTCATCTACAGAATGTGTTCTAAATTAAACACATGTTTCTTATCTTCTCCTCACTTCGTTCACTAGTTGCCAGGTGGCCTTGGTTTTGTTTGCTGCAGAACCATACTGTCGTTTGGCTGCTGATATATCTCTTTTCAGAACACTGGCATAGTCATCATAAGTCTTCTTATCAACGCTATTATTTAAAAATCCATCATAAAGTTGTCTCTTGATTGTACTTTTGGTCTTTAGTTCTTTAGTTATGCAGTGCTTTTACTGGTACGCCCAACTAAAATGACTCTTCTTGCAAATTCCATCCATAGCTTTTAACAATATATCATTAAGAATCCGATATCTCTGGTCAACATTATTTTTGTGTGCAAGGATGTGCACGTCTGTGTATATATTAATATTTTGCTTACAAAATATCCGTACTTGCTTTTTTCTTTATTTTCGCTAATGAATTTACTCATTAGTAATGATAGTCTTTAGGCAAAGTGGTTACTCAAAGCTGTCACAATATTGTCACTTTTATAAAGAGAAGCATTAGTTAAAAGGAATTGTTGCAGCTGTTTTGTCTGTCACTCGTTTTGGAGGCACTATAGATGACTTAGGATTAAAGGCTCAAAAGTTACTTGACTATGGGGTTATTTCGACACATTATAGTTAGGTTAAAATCTCTGTATAAAATTACTCGTTATATTTTTTTTGTTTGGGATTACGGTTTCTAGCATGTCCTGCAAAATAGTGATAATTTTCAATTCAGCTAGCTCTACACCACTGCACCCAATTATCATTTCCTTGCTTTTACTGAATTTTCTTCACACTGATAACTCAAAAAAATAATGGTGCGATCGTGATCAAACTTTCTGAGAACCTGCCTTTTGCAAGTTGCTTGTACAAGTTCGTTAGCCAGTAAAATCGGCACAGGCTTTCCCGGAAAATGTAGTGTTTTCTTTCGAAAAAAAATTATATCTCCAGAAATAACAAAGTTATGGTACGCGTGTTTGCATAGTAAAAAGTGAACTATTTATCAAAATTTATGTGTGTAGGTTCGAAGACAAAAAAGTTATAGGCATTTCATTTTTCTCAGAACGTCAATTTGAAACGTCAAAATTGGCAACATTTAGGCAAAGAACCTGAGAAGAATTCGGATTATGTAAAGAAAATTTCACAAGAAGAGTGTTCTGTGAACCCTTAAGTTTCGGCTTCAACCGTCATTGTCCTTCATTTTACTAAAATATTTCTAGAAAATTCATTTGAAATAGACCCTTCTCTGATCCTTTGGTGGTAGTTTTAGTTCAATTTGTGGTTTAACAGTCTATGATTTTTAGCTCATTTTCATTAAAAAAAAAATTCGTTAATGAGGAGACAGCGACTTGAATTTTAAAAAGATTTCTTCAGATGAGCGCAAACTAGGCCCCTTGAATCAATATCCGAGTTTAATTTCAGTTTTTAATTGTTTACATATATACAGGTTGACGCATTTCTACAGTAAAGCTGAAGATAATTGTTATTGTACAAGATACGACAAAAAATTGTATACCTTATTTATAGGGTGTCTAGAGCTGCATCTTATAAAATGATTTTGACAATCACAGGCTGGCCCATGAGTCGTTGGTGATACCTACAAAAAAAAATTCGAACCCCTTTCTATTATTGCATTTTTGTATTTTTTCATCGAAATATGATGCATTGTAAGAAAAAATTCGAGACGCAGTAAGTGCGTTTTGGTAGCGATTTTTCATTAAATGCTTCAAATTTCAATAACTCAATTTACTATTAACCTAAGGTTTGTTGGCTAGGAAACCAGTTTTTTTGGAAACATTTAAAGTTTATTTTCGGAAAATTTTTGTAAATTTTCAAACACTACGTTATTTTGATTAAATATAGTACATTGTTTCTACTATATTGGTTATACCGGTAACCGGATTGATGCCTGCTTGCATGAGAGACATATTTGCTATTAAAAACATTTTTATGAAAAATTCACTTCCATAACGCAGTTGCTGCATCCAGACTTTTTTGTTTTAAAACTTCCAGCTCTACGAACTTGATTTAATTTTTTTCTTAGATACAAGAACCGCCATGCAACCTAAGTCCTCGACAGTAGCAAAGGGCCAACCTATACCCGCCAATACAAACAAAATCCATCTTAATGTCCGTCATCCAGTGTTCTGTAAATGCAATAACATGAGGGTGTTCATTATTACTTAAATATAAAGTTATTTCGTCGATTTTATTTCTTAGACACTGACTATTTTGATGCATTGTTACAAAATAAAAATCTGCCTCGGATGCTTGAGTCTTTTTAATTTACTTTATTTTTTTTTTTTGGTTGAGAACTGGGGATGCAGATATTAAATCTAAAAAATTGATCGTCTTCTTTCTATGTGGAATCTGTATCTTCAGAGCTACACCCTTGGGCCAAACACTTTCCTTGTACACTTCGCCTTTATGCTTGTAATTTACTCCTATCTTAAAACACTTACTGTCCTTCTTTTGGAAGGTTGTTTCTATCTCTTGTACAAATATTTCCTCGTCACTACTTTCTCCAGTTCTTGCTTTTTGTTTTCAGTTGCTACATTTGCAGTATTGGAAACTGTATCGTTTGTGTCCCCCTGTATATTGCCCCTGCTCCCCTGCCCCAGTGATTTTATATTCCTATTCACTGTTGCAATTCAATCACTCCTCTCATTATTTCCCTCTGTTTATTCACCAATTGTTTACTTGTCCCTGTATATTCTTCCTGGATTTTCCTCTGTTTGTTTACCTTCTTGTCATCTTTTTCTGTCCATTCTCAATGTTATCTGCCTGCTTCTTATCAGGTTCAACTATCTCTTTGTCAGTGGATATTTCAAAATATTGATTTAACTTTACATCCAATGTATTACTAACTTCTGTTTTTTTCACTGTTTTGATAATATCCTTCAGTTCCTTTTTTAATGGTTTATTTGTTATTATTTCTATAACACCCTCATAACTGCTAATATGTTCCTCCAAACATTCATTCGTCTGCTTAAGTTCACAATTTAACTGCTTTAAAAGATGATTCTCCAATTTGAGTGTCTATAAGACCATCTTTATCACCTTCATCACTATGTGTGTTACTATGGCCAATCACCGATGACAGGGAGCAGTTTCACCTCACTATCTTGGAAATTTTGCTGTAAATGAAGGTAGGGATCTTTACCGTGCCCAACAACGCATGGAGACCGGACCGACGGCTTTACGCTGCCTCCGAAGGCCAGAACGTGCAGACATTCAACTTTCTCAAATACAATGCCACAACCTCGGTTAATGTTAATTGTACAGTATGTACTGAAAAGTGAAAGGAGAACCCTAGGATTGAACCCAGGACCCTTCGGTTCTGAGGCACACGTTCTTACCACTGAACCACCGAGGCTATAACTTCATCACTACTATCAATATTCTCACATAAATCTTCTGTACTTTGATGTACTTTGAATATTTCTTTCTTGTGTTACAACTATGTATTATGCAAAGCTGCTTTACAATTCACACAATTCACTTTTTGTACTACCGACTTTTTTTTTACAATAATAACAATAATTTAAGAGAGCATTCTCCTTCAATTTCACTGCGCCAGCCATCTTGGATATATATTTAGATAGCTAAAAAAGATCAGCTGCTTTAGTGAGATGTTTATAAAAATCAGCTATTTTAATTTAACATGTGTGTATGTGCATTAAACAGAATGAATTGGAAGGTTATCTATCATCCACACATTAAATTTAACATGAGTTTAAACAGATTCAGGTAAATTGTGTTATGTATTGTAAAACTTATGAAAATTCACCACTATAACGTACTTGCTGGGTTTCTATTGTATCCATTTGCAACTGTATATTTACATTAAGGGTGCGATACTCTGGAAGAAGAATCACCTTCGAGATAGAGAATATTATCCTGACAAGTGGCTCCAGAGATGGGGAATTACTAATTTTCTTGAATAGTGTATGATTATATCAAAACCCTCACTCAGTTAAACTACTTTACAGAAGGTGGTGTGTTATTCAAAATGCATTTTGTAGAAATCTTGTTAAAGGTTTAGTCACGACTATACAATTGAGGTTTACAAAGTTGTCGTTTATTTCCCTTTTGTCTAACCCACTGCCGGCGGGGCGGAGGGAAGTTTCTAAACTCGGCCTATGTGTGATGAATAATTCTATTGTTGTTTTCAAAGAACCAATACTAGGCAAAAATATTTGTGCATATATCAATAACAACTTAACAACTGGGTCA
This sequence comes from Tillus elongatus, assembly GCA_964006375.1. Classification (NCBI taxonomy): domain Eukaryota; kingdom Metazoa; phylum Arthropoda; class Insecta; order Coleoptera; family Cleridae; genus Tillus; species Tillus elongatus. The sequence goes on along the minus strand of OZ023262.1, from coordinate 182,944,365 downwards.
GTGGTCAGTATTTAGATTATGCAGTATACACACAGCATAAGAAACAACTTGCGTATGCTGTGATATAGAATTCATCAATTTCAGAACAGAGGATTAATTCACATTATGGTTTGATACTTAAACTAGACATGGGCCCTTACTTCGGTAACACGATTTTGGAACGGTATTTGATGATAACTCTCCAACACGCTCCACAGTAAGCAAGGAACCGGTTACTTAGGAACTGCTTTCAGGACCGATCACTTCGACTTCCCGACGTTATAAAAAGTACCATCATCTCATACCATTTCATGTGGAGTGCTGTAGCTCTCTTGCTCATAGCGTTACTCGGCGTTACCGGTATTATCGCTGTTGACGTATATTTTGTTACCAGCCACAGTCGCATTAGCACGGACTATGGAGTAATGTTTTTTATGTTTACAGAGTTTACACAATAGCACGGAACGAACCAGAGCTACAGATTTACAGGCCACATGACCATGACTTTGGTACATTATTCACCTAACTTCTCCCAAAATTAAAAGCCAACCGTTATGCTTTTGGAAATATATGTCGTTGAGCTAAGCAATAAAGAATTTTAGTTTCAAATTAAATACATTTATTTAAATATCTACCTACATTAATTAAATACATTTTATTACTAACTAAATGAATAAATAAAACGTTCTTTCACATGTCATTGTCATTTTACTTTCTCTCAGTAACTGAGAAATACATAATTAAGTTTCATTCATATATCTACCAAAATCAAAATAATATAATATGCTCCCATTCAATAATTTGTTTCGCATAGTTAAGAAACGGAGACTGTCGAACCGTTGTGCCACATTGTGCATAGAATGGTTTCTCTACATATGACGTTGTGCTTCACGAAAAGAGGAAAAGAACTTTGTTCCAAAGTAACAGTATTTTGGAGCGGTATTTTTCTGGGGGCGATCGCGAATGTAACGCCCCACGAATTTAACTGGTATTCGCATCTCTAACTTAAACATTAAACCACAGCATAATAAACAATTCTTATGCTGTGTCTAAACTCTGGACTTATCTGAAACACCATCACTGTGTTCTGGCGAATTTTCATTTAAAAAAATCACGATTGAGGTTACAACTTTCAAAAGATTTATTCAAGTGAGCACAAATTGATTTTGATTAAACTAAGGATGTTAGCCTGCTGCTCAATCAGACTAGTTTATGTGGTACAGCCGGCAAAAAAAATTTACATTTTAGATTTTTTATGTAATCTAATATACATACAAATGCAAATTATGCGAAGTTTCATAAAAAAATTCGATCAGTTGTTTTTTATACATTTATACATTTCTTTCTATAAAAATTCGCTAAAGCATCTTTCTAAACTCACAAAATTTCAAATCTTTATTTTAGTTCTTCACCCAGTATAATAACTGTGTATGGTTTTGTAAAGATACAATAATACAGAATACAGCAGAAACCCACTCAATATGAACAAGGAATAGATTTATAGTCTAGCTCGTTTATGGTTAAAGTGGCCATAAGCCTGGTTAAAGCTTTTATAATACTGACAACATTGCTTATTTCCAAGGTATTAAATATTCAATGATTTGTATCCGATGCTAACGCCATCTCGTATACAGTTGCTAAAGTTGTCATCCCACAGCGCAGTGAAATTAATAGTTACAGTTGACTGAATTTGCGTGAGGCAGCCGTCGCAATTTATTGCACATTCAATAAAAAAAGTATTTTGAAAAAAACTAGAAGTGTTACATATTTAGATTTTATTGAAATCAAATCTTTACATGTTCCTACAGGTAATTAATAGTCAAAGTCATCTCTTTTGGCACATGTTAGTATATATAATCTAATCCAAATCATTGGAATATTTAAGTAAATTTCAATTAATTATTATTAATAACACCAAAAAAAATTAATTTGTAAGATTCATCACCATTTGTGGTTTGTCTGGATTCTACAGCTTTTAAATTGTTCCACTAGACCTGATATTTCTTGAGATAATTACAATTTAAGGAAACTGCATTTTTCCTACACTAAAATGATACCTAAATGCCACTCTTAAATTTTGGCAAGTGTGAATAGATGCATGGTAGAAAAATCTTACCTAAAACAAAATTTTGTTGGACATTAAAGTGACATTAAATGTTATTTTGATACAATGGACTGCATACTTGAGCAGATTATGTACATCAGCCTCTATGGTATTTTGTTGAATTACTGCAACTCGTTTGTTATATCTAAAGTAGTTATCTAACCATTTCACTTAGTCATTACTTACCTATGTACCATCATCATGTATCACAGGTCGGAGGTTCAATGGTAAAAACGTGTGCCTCTGAACCGAGGGGCACTGGGTTCGATCCCAGGGTTCTCCTTTCACTTTTTCAGTACATACTGTAACATTAACATCAACCGAGGTTGTGGCATTGTATTTGAGCAACTTGAAGGTCTGCACGTTCCGCCCTTCGAAGGGGGCGTAAATCCGTCGGTCCCGTAAATCCGTCGGTCCCGTGTTCATGCGATGTTGGGCACGTTAAAGATCCCTACCCTCACAGAAAGGCAGGGATTCGGCAAAATTTTCTAGGATAGTGACGTGAAATTGCTCCCTGGCGTCGGTGATTGGTCATAGTCTCGGAAATAGACCGACGTTAAAGAAACAAAAATACATCATCATGTATTTACATATGTAACCTGGTTATCTCAATTTTGTATCTAAGGAAGCCACATCATCTTGAAACAGCTGTCATTTGATAATAATAATATAGTATAAACCCCACATTCCTTTGTTTTATTAATATTTATTATATTAAGTGTATGTTTCTATAATTGACTGAAAAGTTTTCTTTTCTATTTAAAAATATACTTCATTTTGATTTAATATGTAAATGTGTTTAATTAAAATTATTGATGTAGATGGGCCAAAGCCTACAGGAAGAGTTGGACAAACGCAGGTAGTTTTAGATGAACAGAATATTCTCATAATGGGTGGATCAGGCGGTCCTTCATTTTCCTATTCTGATGTGTGGGTGTTGAACATGTCTGCTGATGTATGGGTATGGAAAGAAATTGAACTTAGAAGTGATAAATATAAACCATCAAATATTTGGAGCAATCCCGGGTGTAAGGTGAATAATAAAGAAATATATTTTATAATTCTTTGTTACTGTTGTGTGACTTCTTAATCTGTTTGTAATTATGTCAAAGTGAAAAAGTTTTTAAGGTTTCCAAAATAATAATTCAAATCTAACTCATTTGATCAAAAATGTGAATGTAGCAAGCCTCAACACAGAAGGTAGATATGCTGGAAATGTAAAACGCACTTGTACTTATCAGATATGCTCTATTTTATTATTATTATTATTATTATTGTTTATTGGCAAAAATTATACATTATGTTAATACAATAAGTCTTATGCGACTTGTGGTGTATCATATAACAATTTAGAATGTTGAATCCTAAATAGTTTAACAGTCCGACACCAAATTCAATAAACTTCAGATTTTGACATACCAAACTTAAATTCTTTTTTCTCTTCTATTTCGCACCTTCTATCACTTCAACCATCACCTTCATTTACCATAAATCTCTGCTATTCCATAATGTCTTTCGAACTGCTGTTCTTTCCAAGCAACCCATATTTTCACCAAAATGTTTAAATTTGTAGGAGATAAAAATTACTTTAGTTTGACAAATGTCAATATCATGTAGTAATTAAACACACATTGACCCCACTCAGTACAAACCTAACGTATGTAGTATTCACCAACCAAAATTACTCTTCTGTTTATATGATGCCTGACACAGTGATAATAATTTTCTCTTTATAATGTATTTTTTTCACTACCAGTACATTGAATCTAAAAATCTAATAATTCTTGTTCCTAAGTAATTACTCTTTCTCAATATTTTCTATCATCAGTCAACTAATAATTTTCTCCATCCTTTCCTGTCTGTTACCTCAATCTTCTCCACTCACAGATTATTGGCCATTTTATTGTTTTATTGTGTCCTGAATTTCTTCTGCTCAAGTCCTGTTCTCCATACAGCTTTACTTTTTCTGTCATTTATCCTAAATGTGTCCCCTGTGGGTCTGCAGATGAACTAAAAGACTCGGCCCAAGGTAACTCCTGCCTGTCGTAAGGGGTGACAACTTGGAGCCAAACACTGGTGCAGATGAGCCTGGGGGGTTTGAGATCTCTGGTGAGTGATAAACACCCGAATTTTATAGGCTGCCACTGTGAGCTTGGACATGGACGATTGACCTCGCTTGGTTGTTAGTCGGAGCAAGGTTCCAGATGATACCGCCTTGAGCTAAGCTGTGTCGCGTGTCCAAACGGTTCAGGGGGGTTGAGATCTCCGGGGAGTAATATACACCCGGATTTTGAGGCCCCCACTGTATGCTTCGAAACGGACAAACTACCTCGCATTGGTGATGCTCAGGAGCGAGGCTCAGGAGGATGTCGCCTTGAGTCTAGCACTGGTAAGTGTTGGGTCTAGACGAACCCGGGGGAGAGCTGAGATTTCTAGAGGTGGATGACAACTTTAAGCTTCGAAACGGGGAAACGGCCTCGCTTGGATGCTGCTCGGGTGTGGTACTTCATGATAACGACTCGAGTCAAACACTGATGGATGTTGGATCCGGACAAACTCGGATAGAGGTGATCTCTCTGTCAGCTTCGAAACTGGCACCCTCCCAAAAAAATCGACTCCCACGAGGATTTGGATTTGATAGGTGAAATTCCACCAATTAGACGTGAGTCACAATAGACCTAAGGTCGCAATGGAGCTACTGGAATAGCCCACTCACATTGAATCGAAAATAATCTAATCATAAGTGCCCCATCAATGAGTTAATAATTTTTCTTAATTTTTTCCTGTCATTTACTTCCGTCCTTGCTCAAGTCCTGCTAAAACCTCTTTCTTGCAGAATTTGGGCTTTTTAGTGAATTTTCTTAAAAAAAATTCACTAATGAGGAGATCCCGACTTTTGAATTTTGAAAAAATTTCTTCAAATGACCGCGAACTAGGCCCCCTAGAACACATATCCGGGGTCCGTTTCAATTTTTATATGTTTATATATATATATATATATATATATATATATATATATATATATATATATATATATATATATATATATATATATATATTATATATATATATATATATATATATATATATATATATATATATATATATATATATATATATATATTTATATATATTTATATATATATATGTATCACACCGATAACTCAAAAAATAATAGGCCGATTTTGACTAAATTTGGTGGAAAAATTCCTTTTGCAAATGGCTTGGATAAGTTCGTTAGCCAGGAAAATCTGCCCAGGTTTTCCCGGAAAATTTTGTGTTTTCTTTCGAAAAAAATTTATATCTCCGGAATTAACAAAGTAAGGGCAACCAAATTTGGTACGCTAGTTAATATCCTTATAGGTAAGCCACCTACCAAAATTTAGCTATGTAGGTCAAAAGACAAAAAAGTTATAGGCATTTAAAGAAAAATAAATTGGGGTTTTCCTCAAAACGTCAAAGTTGCGATTTAAAACGTCAAAATCGGCAACATTTAGGCAAATAACTTGAATCTAATACATGCTATGGAAATCAAATGTCTCAAGAAGGATGTTTTACAAACCGTGAAGTCTTAGTTTCAACCGTCATTGTCCTTCATTTTGCTAAAATGTTTCCAGAAAATTCATTTCAAATAGACCCTGTCTCTGATGCTTGGCAGTAGCCTTAGCTATAGAGTTTAATGGTATATAATTGTTGTCGAATTTTCGTAAAAAATCAATAAAGCTCAATATATCCGTTATTATACAAGATATGAAGAAAATTTGTATATATTAATTATAGGGTGTCTTGAGCTACATCTTAAAAAAATATTTCTACAATCACAGGATGGCCCATAAGTCGTTGGTGATACAAATTTTCTTTTTTTTTTTAATCAAACACGCCTTATGTTATTGCATTTTTGAATTTTTCAGCGATGCATGTTTGTAAGAGAAGAAATTCGGGACGCAGCAAGTGCGTTATGGTAGCGAATTTTCATTAAATGCTTCAAATTTGAATAGCTCAATTTGCTATTAACCTATAAGGTTGACCAAGAAACGAGTTTTTCCGGGAACACTTTAAGTTTACTTTTGGAAATTTTTGTACATTTTCACACAATAAAGTTATTTTTATGAAACATGGCACATTGTTTTTACTATATAGGTTATACTGGTAACCAAAATTGATGCCTGCTTTCTTAAAAAGGAAACACACATATTTGCAATTAAAAACATTTTTATGAAAATTCACTACCATAACGCACTTGCTGCGTCCAGAGTTTTTTCTTTGTTTTACTGTGTCTATGGTTTCTTCTCTTCTTTTCGTGCCCTGTTTACCATGCAGCTTTCAGTTGTGTGCTCCTCTATCCTAACTCAGAAATATACAAGATTTTCAATTAGACATGTAAAAAGTAAGAATTCAAATGTATAATTGTTATCATTCCACTACTAACATATGGCTTCTTTGCCTAATAAATGTGGACACAGATTCATAATTAGCTTTTACTTTAGGCTTTTGATTCAAATTATAGAAGCATTAATGAGGGATAATTATATTTCCCCAGGTTGGTGATAAAATTGTTGTATTAAACAGAATACGAGAAACTGAAACACCACCTATAGTGTATTATCCAAAAAATACTTGGCTGACGAGCAGAAATGATCATGTAGATGATGGAAAGTCTGCACGAATTGACTTGGCTAATAGAGTAACAGATAAAGACGAAAATGTAAATGGTAAAAGAGGCACGTTAAGAAATCAAAAAAGAGAAGCAGAAGGCACCTCAAGTAATCAACCAAGTCATACTTCTAGATGTATTTGTGGGAGCTCTCATATAAGCAATGTAAGTAACAGTGTTTTTAGTTATTATTTTTTTATATATTTATTGTCTTTACTTACTTAACTCTTTGTGTGGTCGTTTGATATCAGAATACTTTTCTTTTGTATTTTATTTCAAGTATACAGTAAATACTGAAACGAAAAATGAGTGTTTCAAAAAGATCGAAAGCATTTGCATTATTTCAACACCTCCATAACACTTGGCTAGCAAAGCAGGGAGCATAATGACTCACAAAATAAAATCAATGCGAGTGTTGTCGCCTTTATATTTGCATATCCAGAGAAATGAAAAATAAACTCAGTATATTTTATTAAAAGCATTAAAAATGTTTAACCATAAAGACACAATGGCGTCTTAAAGTAAAATTGAGGATAAATTACACAGATTAAACAAAGTTACTGTACATGTGATTTTGGTAGAGATTGTTTGAGACCTAGCAAGTCTATGGCTTCTATTATAATATTGGTGACGATTCAAAGCTGAAAGTCTTTTATAGTTATGTTAATTGGGCACGCATGGATGGTGTAGGTCCAGAAACATAAAATGATGATGGGTCTATTTAACAGTGATGCTCTGCATAACACAAAAACAGGATCCAAGACAGGAATCATAAGCAAAAACATAAAAATGGGATAGCTGAAAGAAACAAACATAACTTCTTAGCTCTGCATTGTCTTATGACTGATTAATGAAGTGATGCAAAAGAAAAATATTAATGATTTTTTGGTGTTTATATAGGCTTTGTTATCAAGAGGCACACGCTTTATCTAACCGTTTGGATTTCATAATGTGCTCATGTATGTATAGACAATTGGAAAAAAACACAATGGTCAGATTTTTTTTATTTCTCTTATTTTTGAAGATACGTCTTTTCCTCAATTTTGGACAGTTTTTTATTTATGGGCTAGTAATCTTTAAGCGACGAAACAAAATAACGATTTTTTACCATGGTTACATAGGCGACAATTCTTTGACATTGGTCTGCGATTTTGTACATATGCGGCAAACATTTTTTTGTGTTTACTAACGTTGCCGTGCCAAAAAAACTTTGTAACAGTTCATTTAGCTCATTACATTTTTTGTCGTTTGGTATAACGACAGAGTTTCAAAATGGAAAGATTAAGCGAGAACAAAATGAACAAAGGTACAGTCAACATGCCGTAGCGAACATTTTTAACGTCAGTGAATCTGTAATTTCCAGAATCAAGACACGTTTTGAAGAGGCTGGATGTGTGATTCATCTTCACAATGGTGGTCGTCAAAGAATGGTTCCATCACGACAGGGAATAATTTTAATTTGAGGCTTTTATTTTCGACAGACCAAAGCATGCGCTATTGAGCTTACCGCAAAGGAGATCAACGTGGTTTGACCAGGATAAATGTTCATCAATAATGATACCAAGGAAATTGATACTCTCACTATGATTGAAGGGTACCCCCGAAAATGATATTGATGGATACTGTATTGATTCTGAATTGAGATATCATCTTCAAATTTGGTATCCAGTTAGCACCTGACAAAGGAACGCTTCGAATTGTTTTTGGGTGAGCTCGCTTCACGGAGTATGGGATAAATCAGAGGTGATTTGGTGAATATTGACATTTTTTCGTTAAAAACTGTGTAATATAGCGTTTCAAAAGTTTATGTGTACAGGAATACAAATATTTTCTTTGTGGTCAAGTCATGGACCCTAAATTAATTTCATGGGAATGTCTGTCTCAGGAGAGTGGATTATCACAGCTATGTGATAATTACTACACATTTTTTATTAATTTTATATATTTATTATTAGTTTTATTTTATATTGTTACAAAGCACTTCAATAGACGTAGGTGCGGTGTTGCCACATCTCCAGAATTTCCCCAACATCTGGGAATTTTTGCACAATCTGGCAACACCGCCTCCCCACCCCCCTGGGGGTGCCTGGGGTGACCCCCCTCAGGCGAAGTCTCAACCCTCTAGGACCAGAAATAACGAAGTTACCAACTTGTACCCCGTCGGAACGGATAACTGAGGTCTGCACATTCCGAACACCCTGTATATACACCCTGTATACGCAGAGAACCCTTACACCCTGTATACGCAGAGAGATCTTATAGTTCGAGAAACACCTCTTGTGTAACATAGGAGTGGTGACCACATTTGGATCATCCTGTATATACATCCCCCTGTATACACACGGGACCGATCTGTATTCACAGAACCTTCTAGTAAAAGAAGGTCCTGGAACGTTCTGGAATGGAATGCTCTAGAAAGGAGGGGAAGGTACGGCGAGTATATAAAAGCGAAAGCCAGCCAGCCCGAGTTAGTTCAGTTCAGTAAGAGAATGTGGTAGTGACTTGAAGAAGCAGTGTAAAGTGTTAAGAGAGTAGCTACTGTAGTACCAGTGTAGAGACTTGTGTGGAGATTAGTAATTGTAGACAGTAAATTAAGTGTTTTGGAGAGAGACATTCTAGAAATTTTATTATATCCATATTTAGAGTGTAAATAAAGTTGTTTTTGTTAAAATTAAAAGTCTCACTTATCCAGAACCCGGAGAAAACGTAACAATTTGGTGTCAGAAGTGTGGGATAAGTGAGTGAAGAAGTGAACAATTAAGCTAGTTGTAAATGGTAAACACTAGATCGACTGACTACGACAAGATGGCTGAAATCAAAGAGTTGATGGACTTACTGAAAAGACAACGCGAAGAAGACGAGAGAAGACGACAAGAAGATAAAGAAGACCTCAGGAGGCAACGCGAAGAAGACGAACAACGGCGACAAGAAGATGAAAGAAGACGACGCGAAGAAGACGAACAGCGGCGACAAGAAGATAAAGAAGACCTCAAGAGGCAGCGCGAAGAAGACGAACAACGGCGACAAGAAGATGAAAGAAGACGACGCGAAGAAGACGAACAGCGGCGACAAGAAGATAAAGAAGACCTCAAGAGGCAGCGCGAAGAAGACGAACAACGGCGCCAAGAAGATGAAAGAAGACGGCGCGAAGAAGACGAGAGAAGGCGACAAGAAGATAAAGAAGACCTCCGAAGTATGTTCCACAATATGAGAATCGATGTAAAAGAAGAAATTGAACAGATCAACGAACAAATAGAAAATGTGGACAAGAAAGTAGAAAATGTGGACAAGAAAGTAGAAAATATGGACAATAAAATAGTAGTGGTGAACAGTAAAGTGGAAAATGCAACAGAGGATTGGAACAAACGATGGGAAGAAGTTGAAGGGTTGAAAGAACAAATGAAGATGATGATGAAAGGCACAGAAGTCAGACATAGAGAACTGACAGAACAGGTGATGGGCCAGACTGATAGAACTCCATAAAGAGGATAAGGAGAAGACTGCTTTTTCAACCGGGAATGGGTTGTACCAATTCAAGGTCATGCCATTCGGCTTATGTAATGCTCCTGCCACCTTCGAGCGACTAATGGAGTTAGTGCTGAGAGGACTTACATGGGAAACATGCCTGGTGTATCTCGACGATGTCATGGTGATTGGAAGGACTTTCGATGAACACCTGTCGAATCTGAAGCAGGTTTTCTCCAGGCTGAGAGGTGCCAATCTGCAACTCAATCCCAAGAAATGCGTCCTCTTCCAGAAGAAAGTGAATTTCCTCGGACATGTCGTTTCTGAGAAAGGGATAGAAACTGATCCAGAGAAAATAAAGGCAGTAAGAGACTGGCCTGTGCCGAAGAACAAACATGAGGTCAGAAGTTTTCTGGGACTTTGCAGCTACTACCGACGCTTTGTGAAGTACTTCAGCAGCATTGCGAAACCTCTGCATAGCCTGACTGAAAATAAGGTTGAGTTCATCTGGTCACCAGATTGCCAAGAGTCTTTTAGAGAACTCAAACATCGTCTTCTCACTGCTCCTATTCTGGCTTATCCTCAGGACGAAGGACTGTTCATACTGGACACCGATGCTTCCCAGTATGGCATTGGGGCAGTACTCTCGCAGCTCCAAGCCGGAGAAGAAGTTGTGATAGGCTACTTCAGCAAAACGTTCGGAAAAGCAGAAAGGAATTACTGTGTAACCCGGAAAGAACTGCTGGCAGTTGTAAGATCCATCGAACATTTCCACAGCTTCCTGTACGGAAGAACATTCCGCGTGAGGTCGGATCACTCTGCTCTGCAATGGCTTCTGAACTTTAGAAATCCCGAAGGACAGATAGCCCGATGGATAGAGAAACTGCAGAGCTACGACTTCCGGATTGAACATCGAAGAGGAAGAAGTCACGCTAATGCAGACAGCCTGTCAAGAAGACCATGTTCAGTGCATGAATGTAAATTTTGCGAGCGACAAGAGAACAAAGAGATCGACAAAGTAACTCATCAGATCAAACAACTGGTGGCAGGACAGAAGAATAACACCGATCTAGACGTAAATCTTGAATACATCAGAGACGCACAGAAGACAGATCCAGACTTGAAAAGTATTAGAGAATGGCTCGAAAAGGGGAAAAGACCTGAGTGGCACGATGTGTCCCGGCTTGGGGCAGAGGTTAAAGGCTACTGGCTACAGTGGGACTCCTTGTGCCTAAAGAATGACTTGATCACTCGAAAATGGGAAACTGTCGATGGTAGAGACTGTATATACCAGACTGTTGTGCCAAGTGAGTGCATAGACAGTGTTCTTCATGAGTTACACAATAGTAGAAGTGGAGGCCACTTTGGGGTCAACAGGACTCTCGCCAGAGTCAGGGACCGCTTCTATTGGATAAATTGCCGAAGAAGCGTGGAAGAATGGTGCAAACGGTGTGACCAGTGTGCTTCAAAGAAAGGACCAAAGACCCGATCCAGAGGAAAAATGATGCAGTACATCTCAGGTACACCGTGGGAGAGAGTTGCCGTAGACATCGCAGGACCTTTTCCCATCACAGAGTCTGGGAACAGATACATAATGGTGGCGATGGACTACTTCTCGAAATGGCCTGAAGTTGCGCCGATCCCCAACCAAGAGGCAACGACCGTAGCAGAAGCTCTGATGGAAAATGTCATATCACGGCATGGCGTACCCTTGGAGATTCACACCGACCAGGGCCGGAATTTCGAATCAGAGGTCTGGAAGAGCCTAATGGACTTGCTAGGCATAAAGAAAACGAGAACAACGCCACTCCACCCTCAATCAGACGGCATGGTAGAACGGCATAACAGGACCATCAATCAGTATCTTGCTATGTTTGTCGACGAGAATCAGAGAACCTGGGACAAGCTGATACCTCTGTTCCTCCTGGCTTACAGAAGCTCTCAGCATGAATCTACCGGCTACACTCCATCCATGATGTTGACCGGCAGAGAGATGCGGTTACCAATCGAAATGACGAGACCACCACCGAACGAGGACATAGCGGACCTAGCTACGTTACCTGAGTATGTCGCCGACCTAGAAGGAAAACTGCGCACTATACACAGATGTGTCAGAGATAGGCTCCTCTTAAGCAGTGACCGGATGAAGATGCGCTTGGATCGCAGAGCAACACCCCATACATTCAAGGAAGGTGATGCAGTGTGGCTGTACCAACCAACAAGGAGAAAGGGCCTCAGTCCCAAACTTCAGAAACCATGGGAAGGGCCATACTTGGTGACTAAGAAAATTAACGACCTAGTCTACAGAATCCAGCTGTCTCCAAGAACTAAACCCAAAGTTGTTCACATAGAGAGGTTGAGTCCCTATCGGGGCAACGAACCCCCAAGTTGGCGGCCCGTAAATACTGTTCGGGACGAACAGTCTTAAGGAGGGGGGCAGTGTTACAAAGCACTTCAATAGACGTAGGTGCGGTGTTGCCACATCTCCAGAATTTCCCCAACATCTGGGAATTTTTGCACAATCTGGCAACACCGCCTCCCCACCCCCCTGGGGGTGCCTGGGGTGACCCCCCTCAGGCGAAGTCTCAACCCTCTAGGACCAGAAATAACGAAGTTACCAACTTGTACCCCGTCGGAACGGATAACTGAGGTCTGCACATTCCGAACACCCTGTATATACACCCTGTATACGCAGAGAACCCTTACACCCTGTATACGCAGAGAGATCTTATAGTTCGAGAAACACCTCTTGTGTAACATAGGAGTGGTGACCACATTTGGATCATCCTGTATATACATCCCCCTGTATACACACGGGACCGATCTGTATTCACAGAACCTTCTAGTAAAAGAAGGTCCTGGAACGTTCTGGAATGGAATGCTCTAGAAAGGAGGGGAAGGTACGGCGAGTATATAAAAGCGAAAGCCAGCCAGCCCGAGTTAGTTCAGTTCAGTAAGAGAATGTGGTAGTGACTTGAAGAAGCAGTGTAAAGTGTTAAGAGAGTAGCTACTGTAGTACCAGTGTAGAGACTTGTGTGGAGATTAGTAATTGTAGACAGTAAATTAAGTGTTTTGGAGAGAGACATTCTAGAAATTTTATTATATCCATATTTAGAGTGTAAATAAAGTTGTTTTGTTAAAATTAAAAGTCTCACTTATCCAGAACCCGGAGAAAACGTAACAATATAAATATTAATTTTATATTAATTCACAAAATAATCTGAAACAGTTATCCACACAACTGTATAATAATAGTAATCTCATTTGCTCAAATTTACAATTATTTTGCAAAACAGATACAACCAGCCGATTTGTCTGTTTTTATGCACAAAAAAACATTTTCTTGGCAGAAACGGGAAGTGAGGATTATATTATAAAAAATCGGAGTTTTTTTTAATAGACTTTATTTATGAACTCAAAGCAGTACTTTGTACTGGTAACAGGTTCTACAATTAATTACAATGTATGAAATTTTTCTGAGGTTTGTAATAATTACAATAATATACTAACACTGAGTAGTCTGAAACAGTATTTTATACACAGATAACATAAACAAATACGCCCCTTCCACCCACCCACACCACAACCAACACCACCCCCCACCCCACCCCCGCCACACCATTCAGATTTTTTAGCTATGTGTCTTTTTGTACACTTACCAAATGTCTTTTGGTGGCTCTTGTGAATTTTTCTGGTTGTTTCATGGTCCTTAGTTCTTCAAATAGTCTTACCTGATTTTATACTTCTAGTCATTACACTGCTGAGCTTTATGTTTGTTCTTGATGTGATGAATATAAATGCACTTCACTACTTTTTATCACTTTAATGTTTGTTTCTATTTTGTTATTCACTATGTTATGTATTAATCTGCACTTCTCCATTTTTATGAGATTGTTAATTTGTAAAGTGTTTAGCCTTTTATACAATTGTTGTTTATCTTTAATATTCGATTTTTTTTATATATATATTTTTATTTCAACAACACAACACGAGGGCTTACAGCCTAAATACTATTGTACCATGGGTGTCGACAAGGAGGAAAGAGGCAACTTGTTAATTCTGGACTTGAAGGTTTGGAGGTTCGGGGGAGAAGGAAAAACATGTGCTGGCAAGGAATTCCACAACTTGGAAGTTGTCGGGCCAAAGAGCAGGCATAACAAGATGTTCCATGCCTGGTGACCTGGACAGTAAAAGGGTGCATTCGCTCTGTTCCCCTGGTAGATCTGTTAGAGGCAACAGGTGGAGGAACTATGGAAGAAAGCTCCTCTGAGCACTGCCCGTGCAGATATCTATAAAAGAGAGAAAGGTCACCAACGGCACGTCGGTGGGCAAAGGATGGCAGCCTTTGGGTGAGGGTAGGGTCACCGATGAGATGTATAGCTCTCTTCTGAATGGAGTCCAGGATAGCGAGTGTAGAAGCGGCAGCGGCACCCCAGATGTGGGAGCAGTATTCGAGGTTTGGTCTTATTTGTGAAGTATATAAAGTATAGAGATTAGCTGGTGAAAAATATTTGCGAGCACGGAAGAGGAAACCTAATTTCTTAGCAGCCGCTTCTGCAATTGATGTGACATGTTGGTGCCAATTGAGATTTAGATCCACTGAGATGCCAACAAGTGAAAAGGACTCATTATTTTGAATAACTTGGTTGTTTATTGTGGTGGGTCTAGGACTGGTGTATCTCTTCTGAGAAAGAAAGCAAGAATCTGATTTGGTGGGGTTGAATTGTACAAGATTTCTACTTATCCAGTCTAATATTTTTTAGAGATCCACGGAGATAGAACCCTCCCAGAGTCTGCGATCATTATCTAATTGGGCTAAAGAGACAGGATTAGAATATTGTATATTTGAGTGGAGGGTGCTGTCCGCGTAACTGTGAACTGGGTTGGATGTGCTAGAGAGGAGGTCATTGATGTGGAGAAGAAACAAAGTAGGGGCTAAAGCTGAACCTTGAGGAACTCCCGCATTAATTGGATACAGTTTAGAGGAATGGCCATCCACGACAACAGAAATGCTCCAGTTGGAGAGAAAATTTGCTGTCCACGCACAGATGTTTGGTGATAGGCCATAGGCCGGTAGTTTATTAAGCAGCGCTGCGTGCCAGACCTGGTCGAATACTTTGGATATGTCTAGAGAGACAATCTGGGATTCACCATGTAGTTCCAAGACTTGTTCCAAGAATAAGTGACAAAGGAAAGGAGGTCGGCAGTTGATCTGCTCTGACGGAATCCATACTGCCTGTCGTGGATTAGACTGTGTTTTTCAAGAAATTTTAGTAATTCGGTGTTTATATACTTTTCCATCACTTTAGAGATGACTAAAAGGAGAGAAATAGGCCTTTAGTTGCTAGGAAGCGCTTTCGATCCTTTCTTGGGGACGGGTTGTACTCGAGCAGTTTTCCAGTTACTAGGGAATATGCCTCTATTGTAAGATGTCTGAAACAGACGAGTCAGGACAGGAGCAAGTTCTGGTGCGCATTTTTTGAGAACAATTGCTGGTTTTGGTTTCTTTGCATTGGCTGTAGTTTTGTTTTTGGCGAAGCTGTCCAAATGATCATCATATATCTTCAGTGTGACTCTATTAAGGCATAATACATAAGTCTGTCCAATTTTTCTGACAAGTAACTTTTACACCTAAAAGCACCTGTGCATCTAGATATTTTTTTTATTATATTAATCAGATGTTCTTTAAAGTTCAACTGGTTATCAATTATAATTCCAATGAATTTATAGCTTCTTACAGGTCGTATTACCCGATTGTTTATTTTAATATTTAAGCCTTTATACATTTGCCCTTTTGTGGAAACATTATATATAGTTTTATTAATGTTTAACCTAAAATGGTTGCCTAACAACCAAGAATCGTACGTCTGCATGTCGCCATTTACCATCCTTTCTAATGAATCTTGACAACAACAATGAGAATATAGCAGTAGTCTCACCTACAAAGGTTACATATTTGGTTTTCAGTTTAGCTAGTGACAAATTTTGTACTTCCTTTCCACTTGATGTGACATCACTTATCTATGAAGCTGTTTGTAATAAAAGTGTCATGGTAGCTTTCATGTGTTTTGATAAAGACTCTAAGTTAGCTAGGCTTATATAGCACTTAGTAAAAAGATGATATTCTGAAAATTGGACTGTTCCAATAAATGTTGTACTAGTGGCAATATACTATATAGTCTTAAGGGATACTAAATAAACTTAGCAGATTAATGTATAGTCAGAGAGTTAAAAGTAAGTTCCTTTGTGTCTTTTCTTGTGTTAACCTCTTTTGACCGCAGCATCCCCAGTATGTTAAAAAGTCACCATGACAGGCTCCATTGGTGTGAAAAGTGTCCCAGTGTTTCTCCTGCAACAACTTGTAGCGTAGATGTGTGCATGCATATGTATGTGTGTGTATGTGCACATGAAGAAATAAGGTGCATTTTCTGTCCTGCACCTAGTGTTAAGTACTGGACGTATAAAGCCTATTGACGTGAGTGCGTATACATGAGTATATATGCGCTCGCGTATGTGTGTGGGTGCATATGTATGTAGGTTTTAATTTTAATATATATTTTTAGTAAACAGCAAGTGTATAGGGAGATAAAAGAAGATAAAAGAAAAAAGTTAAAGAGCTTGTTAGATTAACATTCTTAAGGCAGGTTTTGCCATTGTGAAAAGCAAGGTCAGATGCATCCTTGTTCATTTTGAAGATTGACAGTGACTGAATGAGCCAGTTCTCAAAGTCAAAACTCTAATCAAAAAAAATGTTTGTACATATAATAAATACAACACTAGTCCGACTACAGATCCTTGAGGAACACCAGTTTTTGGATTTTCTGTTACACTCCTTTTGCCATTCACAACAGTTATCTGTCAATAATTGGACACAAGATTATATGCAATTTCATGTATTCTCATACTAAGGAGTTTATCAAGCAATATGCCATGGTTAACTGTATCAAATGCTTTTTTCAAATCTATAAACATTTCAAGAACATATTTCTTCTGGTCAAGGTTAGTCGTAATTAATTCTATAACGTCTACAGCTGTCATCTGTGCATTGCTATTTTTTTTGAAATCCAAACTGATATCTATCAAATTCAAAGGTCTTTGAGACAAAATCAACAAGTCTGGCTTTTGGCACTTTTTCCAATATTTTAGAATAAATTATTACTATCAACATGGGTATTTTATTCCCAGGATCATCGTAATCTCCTGCTTTATGTTACTATTGTCTGTTTTAGCATCTCTGGATATTCGCCACTCTAATCCATTATTTACCAATTTAGTTGTAACTGGAAAAGTGAATTATAAAGTGCTTTTACATCATTTGTTGTAATATCAATTATTCTAGGAGCTGTGTTATTTTCTAGATCATTTACAGTCGACATGATATCTTCTTCAGGGCATGGTTTTAGATAAATTGTTTTTCTTTCCGCTAATCAACGAAATAGATATTTTTAAGAATTCGTTGTCTCTCACCTTCTAGACCAATGTTATACCCCACATTTATAAAAGAATCATTTGACTTATTTGCCATTTTATTTTAATCAGATCTTTTTTTTACCATCAATATCTAAATAATCAAGTTTTTTTTGTTATCATTGATTGTTGTTGCCCTTACTTGGTGAAACTTGTCCATATTACATACAGACTTGTTATCGTTTGTATGTATGTGTGTGTGTGTTTTCTTTCTTTAACGTCGGCCTATTTCCGCGACTATGGCCAATCACCGACGCCAGGGAGCAGTTTCACCTCACCATCCTGGAATTTTTGCCAAACCTCTGCCTTTCTGTAAGGAGGGTATGGATCTTTAACTTGCCCAACATCGCATGGACACGGGACCGACGGCTTTACGCCCCCTCCGAAGGGCGGAACGTGCAGACATTCAACTTGCTCAAATACAATGCCAGAATCTCGGTTGATATTAATGTTACAGTTTGTACTGAAAAAGTGAATGGAGAACCCTGGGATCGAACCCAGTCCCCTTCGGTTCAGAGGTACACGTTCTTACCTCTGAACCACCGAGGCTCTTTATCGTTTGTAAATTTATTGGTTATAGCATAGTTTATAATTTGCCATACTTTTCTTTCATTGCCAGTTGCATATTGTGGTTTGTTTTGAACAAATGTCTTTTTCAAGTTTTTTCGAATACTTTGGAACTGTTTGGAATTTTACATATCTAAAACTATAACTGAAATGAGCTTAAAAACTGTATATCTCTGCTAGTCTAAACATCTCTCTAACTCTAATCGTAATGAGATAGCTATAGTCAGCCAATATAAATTAGCAGCCTGTATGTGGGGTTAGAGGTCGCCTCACGGACAACCATAGAGAGTTGTCCTCCGGGTATTCTTGTTGGAGTTAGTGGCTGCCAAAGGGGATGGGTCTAAATATTTCGAAGACCAATTAAGATAAAGCAACAGAATATAACATGTTGAATAAGTGACTCAACTACTTTCAAACAATGGCAGAATTAATCTTCGCCACCCTCCTTCAACCATTTGGTATTGGGTGTAGGTAGTTGTTGAAATTATTTTTTTTCCCTTTAAAGGTATTAAAATTAAATTAGATATATAAACTACCATGTATTCTTTTTCATTTAGTGTGCTGTTCTTACGGGGAACTCAAATGGTTACCGAAATATCAAAATAATGTCACGGACACAGAACATAATTTTATAGTTACAAAGATACAAATGTGTATATATAAATACAAATGTGTATATATAAGTTAACGAACTAAAAACTATTGTAACAGTTACACGATGTGATCACATTTATTTTTTTCCCTCAGGGCTCGTCCGCGACTTCGCCGCCCCGAAAGCACTACAGCCTTTGGCTTATTGTGCATGCCCTTAGTCTTTTTACTCCACCCATTCCAAAATCACTGTGTCTTGAACTAGTCTGCACAGCGATCAAGTTTTATATTGCTCTGTCTCCGGTCTAGACTCACCGTAGATCAGTTGTCTTTTGCAGTCCAGAGCTTTACACTCGCACAAGAAGTGCTGGGCTGATTCCTCCTCCTCGCTGCAGAGTCTGCTTGCGAGGTCCCCCTCGAACCGCCCCATTTTATGCAGGTGTTTCTTGACGGCCATGTGGCCCGTTCAAGAGACCTGTTATGTTTCTGAGCTGTCGTCTGCTAAGATGTAGCAGCTCCACAGCTCTCTTTGAGCTGGGTTCGTCAATTACTGACTTCCCATGTCAGCGCTGGACAATCTGCCCAGTACAACTTGTGTTTATTTCTGACCCAGGACTTAGTGGCTCCCCTGGCCATGCTCTTTGTCACGCCCAGAGCCGGTTCTGATCCCATAAATGGTTCTGCTGATCCTCTCTTCACGAGACTGTCATTTTTTTCATTGCCTTTGACCCCCGAGTGACCTGGCACCCAGATGAGGGTGACCTCATTCTGCCCAGCCAGGTCGCTCGTCTCGTCTCGGCCCTCACTTACCAGCCAGGAATTTACCTGTGGACTACTTAGGACCTTAAGGGCTGTCTGTGACTATAAAGATCCGCTTGTTGATGTAGCATCTTCTCTAGTTCTCCCGCACACAGTACAGGATGGTATAAATTTTGGCTTGAAAGACTGTTGCATGGGCTCCGAGGGAAATACTATGACTTACCCTCGGTTTTTCCGAATAAACACCTGCCACCGTCCCACGCTCCCCGCCGGATCCGTCCGTGAACCAGACGGGCGCGTCCCGTGGTATGCCCGGCGTCTCCTCCCGCCGGCCCCTGAAGCCTGGGTCGATCTTCAGTCTACCATTGCAGGCTAGTCTGTATAGTCCTAGCCTGGCCTCCCCTATGATAACTAAGTGTAGGTCCAGTGACACCTCCATGGCGGCTGTTGGAGTTGAAGACATGGCTCTGCGATGCCTATGCAAGCCATCCTTTGGATCTTGCCTTGACTTTCAGATCCTTTACTTGATCACCCTTGACTTGCAGACACTTCCTAAATCTACATATTGTTTCGCGATGCATAAAGCTGCTGTTGCAATTCATTAATGTTTTCAGGAGAATCTCTCTTTTTATAAACATCTTGCTTTATGATTCCCCATATTCCGAAATCTAATATGGTTAAGTCTGGCGATCTTGGTAGTCAACTAATGGGACTGTTTCTGCCTTGCCATTTCCAGGAAATCTGACATCCAACTACTTCATGGATACTATAAGCTGGAGTTTCATCATGTAGATAATACATACTGTGACGCAGTATCAACGGTAATCCTAAAATGAACTCGTCAAGTTATTCTTCTAAAAATTGATGGTAGCTTTGTTCCGTCAAGTTTTCTTCGTACAGATGATAAAATAACTGGTCATTTATGATAGTGCAATACACATTTGTAGAAAACTGTCGTTGAAAATTACACTGCCATATCATACTAGGGTTGTCATCTGCATAGAAATGATGGTTATACTGATTAAATGCACCTTCTCCATGAAACTTACTTTCGTCTCCCCATAATATTTAAAATGGAAATCACCTGTTCCCATTGTATTGAGTTAAGAACCAGTTGCAATAATTCACTGAAAGTATGTTATTACCATCATGGACATTTTTCACCTGTGTAAAGTGATAAGCATGAAGTCCTTCTTGATGAAGCACTCATCTCACAGTGCAATCCGATACTTGTCCTAATCCATTTTACCTCTACAGAATTAATCATATGATTCTGATCTAGTGTCTCCAAAATTTCTTCTACTCAATCTACGATAATGGTTGGTCTGCTGATGCTTTTGTGGCAAGCCTTTCACGAGCAAGAGTTTCACGGACATATCGATACACATTTTAAAATGAAGAGTGACACGGTTGATGCCTTTCCGGCCATCATTCATTATAGAGCCTTTGTGCTGCTCACCCATTATATTCTTCCTTAATGCAACTTTCCACAATGTCAACATATTCCGCAATAGAAAATTCAACAGTTGCCATTGCTTGAAGGCTTAAATAAACCTTCACAAAACAGCGATAATTATGAAACTAACAACTGATTTTCAAAAATTGAAAAGGATAACACTGGGCTAAGCTAATATGTATGTAAACTATCTAGAAACACAAAATAAATAAAATGAGTTGCTACTTGATATTTTTGTAATTACATATAAAATTATGTTCTATGCCCCTGATATTCTTTTGATTAAATAATCTTTGTAACCATTTGAGGCCCAGGTGAGAACTTTACAGCAAATGAAAGAGAATAGATTGTAGTTTATAAACTAAATTTAATTTTAAAACCTTTATAGGAAAAAAAAATTCAAAAACTTCCCCAACCAATACCAAGCGGTTAAAGGAGGGTGGTAAAGATTTATTTTGCCATTATTTGAAAGTACTTGAGTTACTTATTCAGCATGTTATCTTTTGGTGCTCTATCTCAATTGATCTTCGAAGTACTCAGAAAATAAAAATTCCTTACTACTGCTATGACCAGCCTTTAACTAATTCCGACTACCTTGAAAACATTGAAACAACTGGCAACAATATCTCTAATGATTTGATTAGATTTATTGTGAGTGGGCTAGTCCAGTCCCTCCACCGTGACCTTAGGTCTATTGTGGTTCACCTCTAATTGCTTAAATTTTACCCATCAAATCCAGCTTTTTATGGGAGTCGCTATTTTTTTAGGGTGAAAGTTGGTTCGACATGTGTACTGCCATCTGAGTGGTCACTAGCCTATTTCAAAGTTCGCAGAGGGATAACCTCTCTCCGCATTCGTCTGGACCTGACAACCATCAATGTTTGACTCGAGATGGTATCATGAAGTGCGGCTTTCAAGCATCATCCAAGCGAGGTCGCTTTCCCGTTTCGAAGCTCACAGAGAGGTAGCCACCGAGTTCGTTTGTGTCGGATACCCGCCAGTCTTTGCTTAAATTCCACCCATATTTTTGAGGGTGAAAGTTGTTTTGACAGTACTATCATCTTAATAAAGTCGCTTGCAAATTTCGAAGCTGACAGTGAGATAGCCGCTCCGAGTTCGTCTGCACCTGATGTCTGTTATTGCTTGACTGGAGGCGATATCATATGGAGCCCCGCTCCCGAACAGAATCTAAATGTGGTCGTTTGCCTGTTTTGAAACACACTGTGGAGGCCTCAATCTCCAGGTGTAATCCTCCCCTAGAGATCTCAGCTCTCATCCGGGTTCGTCTACACTCGATACCCGCCAGTGCTGTGCTCAAGGCGATATCCCACTAAGTCCCGTGCATCACCGAAGTGAGGCCGTTCGTCCGTTTCGAAGCACACAGTGGTGGCATCAAAATCCGGGTATATACCACTACCTAGAGACCTCAATCACCACCGGGTTTTGTTGGGCCCGACACCCACCAGCGCTTGACCCCAGGTGGTATCATTTGGAACCCGGCTCCTAAGTAAACCTCAAACAAAGTCTTAAGAGTTCATCTGGACCCGATAGCCTGATACCCGCCAGTATTAGCTTAAATTTCACTCGTCAAATCAAGCACCCTGCAGGGGACAATATTTTTGAGGGTGAAAGTTGGTTTGACAGGTGTACTTCCATCTGAGTGAAGTCGCTTGCCCATGTCACAGCTCACAGAGAGATAGCCTCTCCGAATTCGTCTGGACGCTACATCAGTCAGTCTTTGACTCAAGGCGGCATCATATGGGGTCCTGCTCCTGAGCAGCATGTAAGCGAGGTCGTTTGCCTGTTTCAAAGCTTACAGTGGAGGCCTCAATCTCCAGGTGTAATCCACCACTAGATCTCTCAGCTCTCCTCTGGGTTCATATAAACCTGACACCCGCCAGTGCTAAGCTCAAGGCGATATCCCACCAAGTCCCGCATTCGACCCAAGATGGGTCGTTTGTCCGTTTCGAAGCACACAGTGAGGCCTCCAAATCCGGGTGTAGAGATCTCAACTCCCTCATGGTTCGTTTGGACTCGGCACCCGCCAGCGATTGACCCAAGGTGGTATCATTTGGAACCCCGCTCCCGAGTAAACCTCAAGCAAAAACATTTGTCTGTTTAGAAACCCACAGTGGAGGCCTCAAAATCCAGGTGTATACCACACCCTAGAGATCTCCACCTCCCTCCAGGCTCGTCTAGACCAGACACCCGCCAGTGTTTGGTTCCAGTTAGTTGCCTCTTACGACAGGCAGAAGCCTTGGTCCTGTTCTTTTATTTTGTCTCCGGGTCAACACGGACATTAATGATCCCTGCGGTTATCGGTGAGGTGACATCCAACTCTGTATATGATTTGCTAGATTATTAATTACACCATAAATGACGGTAATTAATAATTCCAGAATAATTTCACTATATTATTTTAAAGTGGTCATTTATACAACACAATTCTTCCTCTATCAAAATTTGTGTCAGGGTGACCCTAAATTTCTTCGTTCTGGTTGCTTTTATATCATCAGGTAGGTAGTTAAACATTTTTATTGTTTATTGTGTCTTGGCACTTCTCTGTACATTTGTCAAATGTGTTTTGGTTGTAACAATTATGGTGTTACACAAACTCTTATACAGGGTGCCCGCTCGTAGGGAAAACCGGAATTTGTAGAAGGAAAAATTTTGTCAGGTCGGGTCAGGCCAAAATTGTGAAAATTGACTAAGAGTCAGGGAATTTTTGTTTGTGTCAGAGAAAAATTATGTGTTTCCATTTTATGATAAATAATTAAAACACAATGATAGGTGCATATTTGTATAAGTAGCGTTTTCGTTTATTTGTAAGCAAAATTGTGTATGCTTTATAAATGTAATTTTGGGAAAGTGTCTTGTCCACCATGAGGCGAAGACCTACTGTATTCTGCAGTAGTGTATTACACATTTTGGGGGTAGATTGTAAAATATCAGAGTCAGGGAAATAGGTTTTGGCATGTTAGAGAAATCAGGGAAAAGTCGGGGAAATTGACATGCTGTTTTTAGTGGGAACCCTGTTATATTGCCCTATTTTGTCAAATTTCCAATAAAATATTTAGGGGTAGTTATAACATTTTACTATTGACTTAAAGTTGCTGGCGGCGCTTGATAACAGATACTACAGCTGTTATCTTTTTGTCCACCTGCATAATGCACTTATGGCGAACCAGAGTTTTTATAACACCATTTTGTCAGGTCACGATAAATCCCTAATGCGCCCAGTTGGCTTGAAAAAAAGATTCGAGACGCAGCAAGTGCGTTATAGTAGTGAATTTTCTTAAGAATTGTACACTATTAGTATGGAATCTTACTAAAATTAATACCTTAAACATACACAGACCTTGAAGATTGGTTTTAGAGGTCCTAATACACGCTCATCTGAATAATTTTTTCGAAAGTGTTGCCATCGATTTTTTTATATATTTCAACACACCACGAGAGCTTACAGCCTAAATAATATCGTACCGTGGGTATCGACAAGGAGGAAAGAGGCAACTTGTTATATCTGGACTTGAAGGTTCGGAGGAGAAGGAAAAACATGTGCCGGCAAGGAATTCCACAACTTTGAAGTCCTCGGGACAAAAGAGCGGGGATAACAAGATGTTCTATGTCTGGTGACCTGGACAGTAAAAGGGTGCATTCACTCTGTTCCCCTGGTAGATCTGTTTGGGGCAGCAGGTGGTGGAACTATGGAAGAAAGCTCCTCTGAGCAGTGCCCGTTCAGATATCTATAATAGAGAGAGAGGTCACCAACGGCACGTCGGTGGGCAAGGGATGGCAGCCTTTAGGTGAGAGTAGGGTCACCGATGAGACGTATAGCTCTCTTTTGAGTTGAGTCCAGGATATCGAGTGTGGAAGCGGCAGCTGCACCCCAGATGTGGAAGCAGTATTCGAGGTTTGGCCTTATTTGTGAAGTATATAAGGTATAGAGATTAGCTGGTGAAAAGTATTTGCGAGCCCAGAAGAGGAAACCTAATTTCTTAGCAGCCGCTTCTGCAATTGATGTGACATGTTGGTGCCAATTGAGATTTCGATCCACAGAAATGCAAACAAATGAAAAGGACTCATTACTTTGAATAACTTGGTTGTTCATTGTGATGGGTCTAGGGCTGGTGTATCTCTTATGAGAAAGAAAGCAAGACTGAGATTTGGTGGGTTTGAATTGTACAAGATTTCTACTTCCCCAGTCTAATATTTTTTGGAGATTTACAGAAACAGAAACCTCCATGAGTCTGCGATCCTCATCTAATTGGGCAAAAGATTTAGGCTTAGAATATTGTATATTTGAGTGGAGGCTGCTGCCGTCCGCGTACCTGTGAACTGGGTTGGATGTGCTAGAGAGGACGTCATTGATGTGGAGAAGAAACAAAGTAGGGGTTAAAGCTGAACCTTGAGGAACTGCACTAATTGGATACAGTTTAGAGAAAGGGCCATCTACGACAACAGAAATGCTCCGGTTGGAGAGGAAATTTGCTGTCCAGGTACAGAGTTTTGGTGGTAGGCCATAGGCCGGAAGTTTATTAAGCAGCGCTGCGTGCCAGACCTGGTCGAATACTTTGGATATGTCTAAAGCGAAAATCTGGGATTCACCATGTAGTTCCAAGACTTGTTCCAAGAATGGGTGACAAAGGAAAGGAGGTCGGCAGTTGATCTGCGCTGACGGAATCCATACTGCCTGCCGTGGATTAGACTGTGTTTTTCAAGAAATGTTAGTAATTCGGTGTTTATATACTTTTCCATCATTTTAGAGATGCCTGAAAGGAGAGATATAGGCCTGTAGTTGCTAGGAAGCGCTTTGTTGTTTTCCAGTTACTAGGGAATATGCCTCTATTGTAAGATGTCTGAAACAGACAAGTCAGGACAGAAGCAAGTTCTGGTGCGCATTTTTTGAGAACAATTGCTGGAATCTCGTCAAGACCAGAGGCTTTCCTGGTATTAAGAGAAAAGAGTATCTTTCGTACCTTTTTAATTTTGAAAATGATATCCGTCATTTTATGCGCGACGTTGGGGACTGTTGATGGTTGAACATTTGGAGGTGAGTTGAGAGTAGAATTGCCGTCGAACAACGAGGCAAAAAGTTCAGCCTTGTCCAGGGTGGTAGAAACAATTTCATCCCCTGAGTCAAGAGGTGGGAACGTGCTCTTGCTGAAATTATTCCCAATAGATTTTGCAAGAGTCCAGAAAAGTTTGCCGCCGTTGGAGCTTAAGAGGACTTTGTTCTTGATGTGGTTATTAAACGAGTTTTTTGCCTCAGAAAGAATGTGGACATAGCGGTTTCTTGCGTCGTTAAATGCTTGCTTTGACTGAGATTGTGTAGAAGCGTTTTGTGAGCTTTGACCTTTTCAAGTCTGGCCTTGTCACAGGATTTAGAGAACCAGGGTTTTTGAGTGGCTGAAGAGGTTTTCTTTATACGTGGAATAAATAATTCCATGCCAGCTTGGATAATTTCGGTGACGTTTTGTGAGATATCAGAGGGGTCAGGATGAGAGAAGCAGACAGGCGCCCATGGAAATGAGGAAAAGTAATCCCGCATTTCGTCCCAATTTGTGGAGTTGTAGTGCCAAACGATACATGGGTGTGATGACTATGTGACCTCGGGTTGCATTGCACAGGAAGCAGTGACCATGCTGTGGTCTGAGCGACCAAGAGGGGCGGTGACTGATATCTTATAACATTCAGGTTTTGTAGTAAGAAGGAGATCCAACGGATTTGAGCTGTGTGTTGGGATGCGAGGGAAGTAAGTAGGTTTCTGATCCAGATTGGCTAAAGAATTGCTGACTGCAAAGGCTTCCGCTGCTCTCCCTTGTAGATCGGTTTTTGAAGATCCTACCTCTCTATTATCAAAAAAAAATCTTGTGTTCTAGCTCCTTTTGAGAAAAATACCCAAAACTAAATTTTCTATGAAGCTATAAATTTAAAATTTGGGACATCTAGGTACTTTAAGTCTCTTTAAAGGAAACTTTTATTACAAATTTCATTAAAGGAAAAAAATCTTTCCAGGAAACTTCATTCATATTTAGAAAAACAAAGTATCTGCCAAATTATACACCTAGCAGTTATTTTTCCTTACTATATATATATATATATATATATATATATATATATATATATATATATATATATATATATATATATATATATATATATATATATATATATATATTCGTGCACATTTGAAAATAAATTCTGAAGGTCTCACCATCATTATCTCTCCATCAGTGAATTTTCATTAAGAAATTTTCTTAATGAAAATTCACTAGAAGGAAAGGTCAGCCATGTTGACAAGGTATGCTCTTTAGTAGGATGGAATAATAGTTTGTATGTAAGCTTGGCAACATGCTGTTCTAATAGATGTTTGTTTTGGGCATCTTTGTTCATAGCTCTTAAAGTCAGAAAAAGAAGCCTAGTGTATAGAGATCAATCACCTTTCCTTTCCCCAACCTGTGGTTAAAGCATAATTTGAGCTCATTCTGGTAACATGCAGCTTTAAACCATATTGTTCCTGT
The DNA here is from genome assembly GCA_964006375.1 of Tillus elongatus. Taxonomy (NCBI): domain Eukaryota; kingdom Metazoa; phylum Arthropoda; class Insecta; order Coleoptera; family Cleridae; genus Tillus; species Tillus elongatus. The sequence continues at coordinate 182,916,799 of OZ023262.1, read as the reverse complement.
GACTTTGTGTTCTTTATCAGCAGTAACAGAACAGGATCCAAGCTTTGCATGTGCACTGCTAAACCAAAACAGGTTTTTGCAATCAAATTCGAAATTAATATTATGGTAGTTTATTTTGCAGTATTCAATACTCAATTAAAAGAGATTCCTCAAAACTGATTTCCACTTTCCGTGCCCTTACTCACGTACTCAAAACTAGTTTTCACGGAGCAGACTTCATATCTGCTCACCGCCCTGCAATACAGCTACATCCAATTTGAAGAGAACCGGACGGCTCATGATTTTGATCTCTAGCACGGAAACATACCGGGAGACTTGAGCATTGCTCACGCTGAGATCAGCAGGAAATGTAACGCAATGAGCGATTGAAGTATTATTAACTATTAACTAAAACAGTCGAAATACCTTTGACAAGTTTACGGTTTGAACATTTTATCATATTAGAACATTGGGTGAGTATAAGACAACATTTTCTGTTCATTTCGCAAACTATTATAAATTAGAGGGAAGAAAATTAGTTCAGTAACAAATCACATTACTATCGGGGCGGCAAAGACGCGGACGAGCCCTGAGGGAGAAAAAAATCACATTACTATATAAACATTCACATGAATCAGAATAGCGTTTGTAATTAAACCATTTTCATTGTATTCTTTAACTGAAAAACTGGAAATTAAGAGGATAGGCCGTCCTGTTCCAGATTTAGAGATTATACATAAGCAGACTGTTAACGGAAAAGATGTTGTTCGGAACTTCAATCGAGTTGTTTATACAAAGAATGAGTGGATTTATGGGTGCAAAGGAAAAAACAAAAAATGTTCATTCTACACGCAGTATGAAAATATGGCATATTTTTCAATTACATATATCTGTATAATAGATTAATATATATTGTCTCTTGTGTCTAAGACTTCTGTGCCTATTTTCTTCGAATATATGTTTGGTGTGTTTTACCAGAACAATTATTAACATCGGCTATAACAGAGTTCAAAAATTTGCTTTGTGAAGAACTGCAATCGAGAAGATGCTTAGGCCAAAACTTGTATAGACTTTTGGCTAGTTGCACCGCTACTCATAAATGTCACGAGCCGCCACTGGCTACCACCCCAATTTATAAATCCCTTACATGATTATCATGATTCTCAGAACATGGCTTTGATGATGATTAGTAGTAATTATATTATGTACTGACTGCCCACTTCTGATCTTTTTCAGCGTCATTGTATACCTCAGCACCAGTCGAACATAAATATGGCAGCATTCTCAACAATGGATGAAAATTCAGTACGTTCAAGATCAGATTTGATGAGAGACAGGCGTTTGGCTGCACTTGATAAAGCAACATTTAAAAGGAAGAAAAGTGTTTTTAAAAGGGAGGTGAAGCGTCAATATATGGGGATTTATGTGTTAGATCTTTCACATGCTCTTGATGAAAATCCATATGTAACATGGTTACCCCCAAAGAATTGTGAAACAGGTCCAGAAGAAACAGTTTTGTATAGTTTAGTTAAAGGGAAATCTGAACTAGTTATGTTTGGTGGTATACAACAAGAAGCAGGAACCTTAAAAATGGCCACAAATATCAGTAACCAAATTTCAAACTCTGTATATTTTATAGCTGCTCCTAACTATGTTATTTAAATTAATGTAGTCTATTACTGGGTTGCATTATATTTCTGTTTACATTTGTGGTTATTGATTGTTAAAAATGTTTTATATAGTTTCTTTTTTATTATAGAAAATAGGTTTGATGTATGTAACCTTAGATGTGCATGCATAAATATCATTTTAGTTTTTACATATACTTACATGTAATGTACCAGTGACTTTACATCATATATTTGTGGAAAAGTACAAAATGAATATTTATTGCTTTAAATAAAAATATATAGTTATTTGTATTTAGATATGTTTTTGTTTTCTGAAAAAAAAATCTTTTAATTTTTTATTCTAATTTTTGATTTTAAATTGTTACACTTTAATAAAAATGTTTCCAATATTTAAATAAACCTGTGCTCCGGTGCATGCTTCCTTACTTTTTAAACCTGGCGATAGTTTCAAACCCTATAAATCCCCTGGCAGGGACGGCATATTTCCAGCCTTGTCACAGTGGGGTTTTGACTCAGAGGTGTGTGAACCCATGTTTTTCTCAAACCGAATTATGCACAAACCCAAGCAAATATGTTGCTTCGAACCTCTGAAATAGTATTTCTAAGGTTCACACGTTAACTTCGAACTTCTTAAAATTAAAAATCGAACAACTAACCTTAAATAGAAAATTTAGGTATATTGTAGCATACAATATTTATGTGATACGTAGAATATATCTAATATTTTTGCAAAGAGCAAAGGGTCGACAACATTTGCAGGTTGATTGGGTGAAAATGCCTTCCGATGCTGATGTTAGTTGTGAAGATGGGTCAACATTGAATCAAAAACACAAAAAGGTATGTTAAAAACTTTTTTATATTTCTACAGCTATAGCTAAGCTCGATTTTGTATACTTTTTATCCTTTGGTATTATCTAGCCAGTATTAACAGTCTTTTAGAGTTAGTAACTCCCTCACTCTTCCGATGCTGATGTTAGTTGTGAAGATGGGTCAACATTGAATCAAAAACACAAAAAATCTCGGGACGCAGCAAGTGCGTTATGGTAGTGAATTTTCATAAAACTATTTTTTAATAACAATATTGTGTGTTTCTTTAAGAAAACAGGGATCAAATTTGGTTACCAGTATAATCTATATAGTAAAAACAATGTGACATGTTTCATCAAAATAACTTTATTGTTTGAAAATGTACAAAAATTTCCGAAAGTAAACTTAAAGTGTTCCCGAAAAAACTCGTTTTTTGGTCAACCTTATAGGTTAATAGCAAATTGAGCTATTCAAATACTAAGCATTTGATCAAAATTCGCTACCATAACGCACTTACTGCGTCCAGAATTTTTGTTCTTACAAACATGCATTATATTTCGATGGAAAATGCAATAACATAATAACAGATATATTGAGGTGTATTGATTTTTTTTACGAAAATTCTACAAAAATTATATACTATTAACGATAAACTATATAGCTAAGGCTACTGCCAAGCATCAGAGAAAGGGTCTATTTGAAATGAATTTTCTGGAAACATTTTATTAAAATGAAGGACAATGACGGTTGAAACTAAGATTTCAGGGTTTGTAAAACATTCTTCTTGAGACATTTTATTTCCATAGCCCGTATTAGATTCAAGTTCTTTTCCTAAATGTTGCCAATTTTGACGTTTAAATCGCAACTTTGACGTTTTGTGAAAAACCTCAATTTATTTTTCTTTAAATGCCTATAACTTTTTTTGTCCTTTGACCTACAGAGCTAAATTTTGGTATGTAACTTGCCTATAATGATATAAACCCGCGTATAAAATTTGGTTGACCTTACTTTGTTAATTTTGGAGATATAAATTTTTTTCGAAAGAAAACACAAAATTTTCCAGGAAAACCTCGTCGGATTTTCCTGGATAACGAACTTATCCAAGCCACTTGCAAAAAGTATATTAAAAGCTTTTTTAGATTTCTACAGCTATAGCTAAGCTCAACTATATATATACTATTTGTCCTTTGGTATTATCCAGCCAATTTTAACAATCTTTTAGATTGTGGGGGTTAAAGTTGAGCATGGTAGTTATACAGGGCTTTCATTAATTCCCAAACCCCACGTGACCGTTTAAGTTAGGCAACCCGGCATACCTGGTTGTACAACCTGAATTAATGAAATCCCTAAGATGCCAATGTTGTCTCATATTTCCTTTGGGGTTTTATAAAAATTATAATAAGTTGAAACAGTAAATGTCTTAAATGTATTTATTATTTAGTATTTTTAACAGCAAGTCTGTTCATGTATGGTTTACTGTTATTGATTGTTAAAAAATAAATTAAAAACATAATAAAATATTACTTTTATTTTGTATAGATATCAAAATTTTGTAATGTATGTAAACACATTGAGGTCCGATTATTTAAACTTCTAATTTACGGTTTTAGGAATGTGTATTGTGTAACATGTAACAAATATGTACCTGTTTGGGCAGATTACCGACGAACAGATTTGGTAGGGCTTCGTTCCATGTGATGTCGAATATTGTCAACACCATAACCTTAACATACCTACACTTTTAACTTACGTAAAAACGCAATGAAAATGCTAAGTTTTGATAAAAACTGTTTGTTTTTATTGTCCAACAGATAGAAAATTATTTGAAGAAGGTAAACACTGGTTGTACTTGGAAAATACACAAAATAACCGTCAAAAGGGAATTGAGCGCCAATGGACTGAACTGTCACTTGTCAATTGATTTAGTAACTGTGGGGTCCCTATTCTAGTGGTTTTTTGGTTACTTTTTAACTACCAACTCATAAAATCATATTCCACTAAGACAGAGACAGAATCCGGTCACGTGGGGTTCGGGAATTAATGAAAGCCCTGTATAATGACCACTTGTAATTTTAACTGTCTATTGATTGAGAATATTAAATTTTGTTTTGGTTTATTGTGAAATAAAGCATGTTCAACCAAGTATTTCCGGAAGAAAAACTGCAATTATTGACATAAATTCTGAAAAATTACATTACCGATTGCTTTTGAACCTTGCCATAATAATGTTGTAACCAAAGAAGATGATTTACCCTATTTTTTACTGTTCCCAAGTAAATAAAGTAATGTTTTACAACTTTTAATATAAAGCTAAATTACTATAATATTATATTATCAAAATTCACTACCATAATGCCATTGCTGCCTCCCGAACATATTTTTTTTAAATTTTGTCAGATAACCAACGCTGACATCAGATGATACACCTAGTCATGCGGAAGCAAGGTCAGATGTGCACGTTTTTTCCATTGAAAATCAGTGCCGTTATCAATTTAATGAAATAGAGTCAAGAAAAACGTAAAATAATCAGTTCCACATACACACAAAACTGCTAACAATTATTATTTATCCTAGACGTTTAGCGTACCATTTGACAGGTAGCTCTTTATTTTGGACTAGGCCTCGGAAATGTTCAGATTTGTATTAGAATATTTGTTCACAATTCAAATTTTCGAAAAATTCAGTATTTAAATATTTTAACATTCGACTATTGGTCTATTCGAAAATTCAAATATCCGTTGAATATTCGTACATATTCAAATATTTGAATAATCTGACTTAATAAATATTTGAGTATTCGAATATTAATCTTCTTCGACTATTCAGATGTTAATTAAGTAAAAACTAAACCAAACTTTCTGTCAAATAAATAAAGCACAATAGGAGATTATTAAGACAATTATTAGTTTATTTGTGAAAACCTTATATAAACTAAACAAATTAACTAAACTCGTCATTATATTAAAATTCAAATTAAAAGCTCATCATACAATATGATGGTAGTTACACCAAACAAGAAAATAAAATAAAGTGAAATAATTGTAAACTTAAAACTGTCACCAACAAAACTTACAATTCTAAAAATTAAAAAGAGATAAAATAAGAAATTTTATGTTTTATTTTTTTATTTCAACAACACACCACGAAGGCTTACAGCCTAAATACTATCGTACCGTGGGTGTTGACAAGGAGGAAAGAGGCAACTTGTTAATTCTGGACTTGTAGGTTCGGGGGAGAAGGAAAAACATGTGCCGGCAAGGAATTCCACAACTTGGAAGTCCTCTGGACAAAAGAGCGGGCATAACAAGATGTTCTATGTCTGGTGACCTGGACAGTAAAAGGGTGCATTCGCTCTGTTCCCCTGGTAGATCTGTTGGGGGCAGCAGGTGGAGGAACTATGGAAGAAAGCTCCTCTGAGCAGTGCCCGTGCAGATATCTATAAAATAGAGAGAGGTCACCAACGGCACGTCGGTGGGCAAGAGATCGCAGCCTTTGGGTGAGGGTAGGGTCACCGATGAGACGTATAGCTTTCTTCTGAATGGAGTCCAGGATAGCGAGTGTAGAAGCGGCAGCAGCACCCCAGATGTGGGAGCAGTATTCGAGGTTTGGTCTTATTTGTGAAGTATATAAAGTATAGAGATTAGCTGGTGAAAAGTATTTGCGAGCCCGGAAGAGGAAACCTAATTTCTTAGCAGTCGCTTCTGCAATTGATGTGACATGTTGGTACCAATTGAGATTTCGATCCACAGAGATGCCAACATGTGAAAAGGACTCATTACTTTGAATAACTTGGTTGTTTATTGTGATGGGTCTAGGGCTGGTGTATCTCTTATGAGAAAGAAAGCAAGACTGTGATTTAGTGGGGTTGAATTGTACAAGATTTATACTTCCCAAGTCTGATATTTTTTGAAGATCCACGGAGATAGAACCCTCTATGTGTCTGTGATCCTCATCTAATTGGGCTAAAGAGACAGGCTTAGAATATTGTATATTTGAGTGGAGGGAGCTGTCATCCGCGTAACTGTGAACTGGGTTGGATGTGCTAGAAAGGAGGTCATTGATGTGGAGAAGAAACAAGGTAGGGGCTAAAGCTGAACCTTGAGGAACTCCTGCATTAATTGGATACAGTTTAGAGGAATGGCCATCCACGACAACAGAAATGCTCCGGTTGGAGAGGAAATTTGCTCTCCACGTACAGACTTTTTGGTGGTAGGCCATAGGCCTGTAGTTTATTAAGCAGCGCTGCATACCAGACCTGTTCGAATGCTTTGGATATGTCTAGAGCGACAATCTGGGATTCTCCATGTAGTTCCATAGACTTGTTCCAAGACTGGGTGACAAAGGAAAGGAGGTCGGCAGTTGATCTGCGCTGACAGAATCCATACTGCCTGTCGTGGATTAGACTGTTTTTCAAGAAATTTTAGTAATTCGGTGTTTGTATACTTTTCCATCACTTTAGAGATGACTGAAAGGAGAGAAATAGGTCTGTAGTTGCTAGGAAGCGCTTTCGATCCTTTCTTGAGGACAGGTTGTACTCTAGCAGTTTTCCAGTTGCTAGCGAATATGCCTCTATTGTAAGATGTCTGAAACAGATGAGTCAGGACAGGAGCAAGTTCTGGTGTGCATTTTTTGAGAACAATTGCTGCGATCTCGTCAAGGCCAGAGGCTTTCCTGGTATTAAAAGAAGAGAGCATCTTTCGTACCTTTTTAGTTTTGAAAATGATATCTGTCATGTTATGTGCGACATTGGGGACTGTTGGGGGTTGAACATTTGGAGGTGGGTTGAGAGTAGAATTGCCGGCGAACAACGAGGCAAAAAGTTCAGCCTTGCCCAGGGCGGTAGAAACAATTTCATCCCCTGAGACAAGAGGTGGGAACATGCTCTTGCAGAAATTATTCCCAATAGATTTAGCAAGAGTCCAGAAGGGTTTGCTGCCGTTGGGGCTTGAGAGGACTTTGTTTTTGATGTAGTTATTGAACGAGTTTTTTGCCTCAGAAAGAATGCGGACATAGTGGTTTCTTGCGTCGTTAAATGTTTGACAGTGTTCTCGACTGGGATTGTGTAGAAGCTTTTTGTGAGCTTTGACCTTTTCAAGTCTGGCCTTGTCGCAGGATTTAGAGAACCAGGGCTTTTGAGTGGCTGCAGAGGTTTTCTCTGTACGTGGAATAAATAATTCCATGCCAGCTTGGATAATTTCGGTGACGTTTTGTGAGATATCAGAGGGGTCAGGATGAGAGAAGCAGACAGACGCCCATGGAAATGAGGAGAAGTAATCTCGCATTTCGTCCCAGTTCGCGGAGTTGTAGTGCCAAACGATACGTGGGTCTGATGACTGTGAGACCTCGGGTTGCATTGCGCAGGATGCAGTGACCATGCCGTGGTCTTAGCGACCCAGGGGGGCGGTGACTGATATCTGATAGCAGTCAGGATTTGTAGTAAGGAGGAGGTCGAAGGGATTTGAGCTGTGTGTTGGTATGCGAGGAAAGTAAGTAGGTTACTGAACCATATTGGCTAAAGAATTGCTGACTGCAAAGGCCTCCGCTGCTCTTCCTCGTGGATCGGTTTTTGAAGATCCTGGCCATTCCTTATTATGGACATTGAAGTCACCAAGAATAGTGACCTCGGAGGAAGGATATTCAGAAATCAGATGGTCGGTTTTTTCAGAAAGGTAGTCAAAGAGCTGGACAAAGTTGTTGTCAGAAGGTGACTGGTAAATGCAACAGATGAATTTAGTTGCAGCCCTGAGAGAGAGTTTTATCCATAGTATGTCTTTAAAAAGACTAGGTTATAACCCGTTGCTTTTTCAGTGCTAATTTATAAATTAGCACTGAAAAAGCAACGTTTTTTACATTATCTGATATCAGATAAGAGCGTTTTGCTGATGGTCTATTACCAGCCTTACCAGCTCTCTTTGAAGGCACAAATGTTGCGTGTATACACAGAAAACTTGCTGCAAAAGTGAGTATAACCTACAATTTTCCAACAAAAAATTCCAAATAACGCCATTAGTTGGCATTTTCCCTAATTTTTATTGTGATTTTCGTCATCTACACCCTAAAATACGTTTATATGCAAAATTTCATAAAAATCGGACATGCGCCCAGAAACTAAACCTTTACCATTAGCAGTGATTCAATTCAGACAGCAGTGAATATCAAGACTTTCGGGAGAAAAGAAATAAAACTAATAAGTTATAGAGATGTTAGTGAACATAATACACAGCTTCTCAAGTATATGAGCTTTCAATGATAGACTGGGAACTGAAGGGAACGCTGGCAGAAGAAGCATATGATCGCTTTCATTAGGTATTCTTTTGGTTATTTTACACGGCATATCCAGAGAAAGAAAGGTCAGTCAGTGTAAGTAAACCTAAGAAGACCTATTATCTAACTGCCGAAATAGATAGAATTAGGAAAACACTAGATATACTAGACACAATACGTTGGGTAACAAAAGATGCAGATTCTCAGTGCATATAAGATAGGTATAGGTTGCATTATAAAAATAAAATAGATGAAATAAAAGCCTGGACGCAGCAATCGCGTTGTGGTAGTGAATGTTCATAGAAATGATCTGGCACAAAATATTTTATTATAACTTTTTTTTTCTTGTAACATAGAAATCTAAATTTTGGTGTATAGTTTACTTTTTATATCGTAAATCTACCTACCAAATTTGGTTATCATATCTTTTTTATTTTTTGAGATAAAATTTTTCCCGGAAAACCTCATCCGATTTTCCTGACTAACGAACTTATCCAAGTCATTTGCAAAAGGAAGGTACATGCCAAATGTTATCAAAATCGGCCCATTATTTTTTGAGTTATCTGTGTGATACACACACACATACATACATACATACATACATACATATATATATATATATATATATATATATATATATATATATATATATATATATATATATATATATATATATATATATATATATATATATATAGAAACTGACCCTGAATATGGTTTCTAGGGGTCCTAGTTCGCGCTCATTTGCAAGAATTTTTTCAAAATTCAAAAGTCGGGATCTCCCCATTAGTGAATTTTTTCTACGAAAATTCACTAAAAATATGTTCAGTAAAGTGGGTGATAGATAACGCAGAGAGTAAACAGAGCGCAATCTGGAAGGTTATAAATGCAGAAACTGACAAAAATAAAAAGAAGTCTGATGGTGGTGGTGTTAGTAATTTATCAGCTGAAATGTTCAATACATATTTTGTGAGCATCGGTAAAGCAATAGTAGATGGCTTGGGTGCAATCACAGGCAGGTATAAGGAACATCTGGGGAAACACTCTTTTGATAACGTAAGATCAATGTTCATGGGAGAAGTCACAGAAGAAGAAATTAGGTCCATTATTGGGAAACAAAGAACATTAAACAACCTATAATATACCTGTCTCGTTCAATGTAACAATAATATGTATGGACTGATGAATGGCTTCAGGACTGTCTTGCTGGCTTCCGGACTGTCCTGCTGTGGTCAAACTCATTTGGTGGGTTGCTAGACGTTTTGCCAAACATAGCGGTTTCAATCCAACTATTGAATCAGCCATAAGCCTGCTGCTAGTTCTTATACCTTATCCAATAGTTGGATTGAAACCACAGCAGGACAATCCAGAAGCCATTCAGCAGTCCATACATCTTATTACATTATTACATTTGACCAGACATGTGTATTATAGATTGTTTGATGAGTCGTATAGTCCTTTGGCCTCTCAGTACTGCGACCCCAATGGATCTTTTGGGCATGGCTCTTTTTTCCTAATAGTTACCCAAAAAGTTCAAGCTTTTTATGAAGTCCACTATCTCTTTGGGATATATTTTATCTATTTCCTGGGGTGTTAAGGTCACATAGCAAGTGTTCTGTTGTTTCTGCTGCTTCAGTGGAGTATCTACAGTTTTCACTGTCTGCCTTACCGATCTTCATAAGGTGATATCTTACTGGGAAGTGTCCTATGAAAAGTCCTGTGAGTATTCCCAAGTCGCTTCTGTTAAATTCAAAAACAGTTCAGACTACTCTGTTTATATGGTCATGAACCGTTTGCCTGCCTTGAGCTTAGTGTTTTCCTCCAGTATGGCAGCATTGGGTTCCTCTTCCAAGTACCAAGTTAATTTCTTACATGGCTTTTTGTTGGTCCACAATAGGGCCTAGGACCAAAGATTGATGTTGTTGCTGCCCTTTTTTCCAGGCTATCTGCTTCATTTCCTTCCATGCTTTGATGTCCTGGTACCCACATCAATGTTACATTGTTGTTCAAAGTCAGTTGCTTCAAGGATTTTTTCCGGTCCCAGATGAGTTTAGACTCTGTTTTGAAAGATGTCAGTCTTTGGTACTGCCTGACTGTCTGAGAGAAGGTAGTTCTCTCTGTTTCTGAGTCTTCTTTGTATGCACTCCTGTACACAGAGCTTTTCTGCTTGGAAAACGGTGGAAGTTTTTCCTAGGGACTTAGCGAGTTTAAAGTTAGGTCCTTGTATTCCCAGTCCTGCTCCTTCCATTTGTTTAGACCCGTCTGTATTCCATACAAATGAATTATGAGTTCCAGTTTGACAGGCATTTGGTCTTTTGGTTTGGAGAGTGACTGCAGTAATAATAATAACAATCTTTCTTGCTATTAACAGAGATACATGGGCGGTCAAAAATATTATACACAAAACAACCAGTAATATCAATAACGCTAATGTTTAAACAAAATGCCTAAAATATTAGGTACATAAATAAAATATGTTATAAAAATAAATAATATATAGTATAGATAAAAACAGATAACACAGATGGGAGATAAAATTTGTGTATAAATAAAAGATGTAGTAATAAATACAAAATAAGAAAAGACATATATATATATATATATATATATATATATATATATATATATATATATATATATATATGTATATATATATATATATATATATATATATATATATATATATATATATATATATATATATATATACAAATCCATATACATATGTATATGCAGATAAAAAATGACGCTTGCCAAAAGCTATGAGTACTATGGAACAAAGTCACTCACATGTAAATTACAATTCATGAATTCACTAAGAGTGTAAAACACTTTTTGTATCAGAACGTTCTTTAGTTTTCTGAAAAAAATGTCGTTTTTAGTTCTTTGGGTTTCCCTGGAATTTTATTGTAAAACCCTACACCACAGTAAATTGAGTTGTTTTGTGACTTCTTTATCCTATGGAACGGCCATAGAAGTAGTTCTGTAGATCTTGTTCCTATTGAATGACTATATGTTTGAAAGCCGTCTCTATTTTTGCAGACATATTTTACACAGGTATGCATACATATATGCCGATGGGATCGCCAATGTGTAAGTGTGTAGTGAGCAAAGAGCCCTCAGCTCATAATCTGATTTATTTAGAGTTGGGCATCTGATCAGATCCAAATTTATTTAAGCTTACTTTTAAATTTTTTTCGTATAACATAAGTTTTATTAGTAGTAGATATAAAAGTCTGGACGCAGCACGTGCGTCATGGTAGTGAAGTTTCATAGAAATGATCTCTCACCAAATATTTTTTATAACTTTTTTTTTAACATAGAAATAAAAATTTTGGTATATAGTTTCCTTTTAATATCGTTAACTTACTTACCAAATTTGGTTACAATAGCTTTTATATTTGAGATTTAAAAAAAATCTGCAAGAAAACCCAAAATTGTCCCGGAAAACCTAGTTCGATTTTCCTGGTTAACAAACCTATCCAAGCCACTTACAAGAGGAAGGTACATGCTAAATTATATCAAAATCGGTTCATTATTTTTTGAGTTATCGGTGTGATAACATACATAACATACACACACATATATATATATATATATATATATATATATATATATATATATATATATATATATATATATATATTTATATATATATATATTGCTATGGATAGCAAATATGCCAGAAAATTAAAAACATTTTATTGTGGAGAAAAACGGGCCATGTACATTAAATTTTTATTTAAATGCCCTGTATAATTGAGAATGTAGAATATTTAGGGTTAAATAAGGAATAGCATAAGAATTAAAAGAATACAGTACAATGCTTTCTTTTAGTGAATTTTCGTAGAAAAAATTCACTAATGGAGAGATCCCGACTTTTGAATTTTGAAAAAAATTTTGCAAATGAGCGCGAACTAGGACCCCTAGAACCCATATCCGGTGTCAGTTTAAATTTTTATATGTTTATATATATATATATATATATATATATATATATATATATATATATATATATATATATATATATATATATATATATATATATATATGTGTATCACACCGATAACTCAAAAAATAATGGTCCGATTTTGATAAGATTTGGCATGTACCTTCCTTTTGTAAGTGGGTTGGATAAGTTCGTTAGTGGGGAAAATCGGACAAGGTTTTCCGGGAAAATTTTGAGTTTTCATTCGAAAAAATTTTTTATCTCAAAAAGTAATAAGCCGATTTTAATAAAATTTGGCATGTACCTTCCTTTTGTAAATGGCTTTGACAAGTTTGTTAGTTAGAAAAATCGGACGAGGTTTTCCGGGAAAATTTTGAGTTTTCATTCGAAAAAATTTTTTATCTCAAAGAATAATGGGCCGATTTTGATAACAATTGGCATGTACCTTCCTTTTGTAAATGGCTTTGATAAGTTCGTTAATAAAAAAATCGGTCGAGGTTTTCCGGGAAAATTTTGAGTTTTCATTTGAAAAAAATTTGTATCTTAAAAAATAAAAAAGATATAACCAAATTTGGTGGGTTTATGATATAAAAAGTAAACTATATACAAAAATTCAGATTTGTATGTTACAAGAAAAAAAAGTTATAATAAAATATTTTGTGCCAGATCATTTCTATGAAAATTCACTACCATAACGCACTTGCTGCGTCCAGGCTTTTTTACTTGTAGTACGTTTAAATCACACCGATAACTCAAAAAATAATGGGCCGATTTTGATAAAATTTAGCATGTACCTTTCTTTTGTAAATGTCTTGGTTAAGTTCATTAGTCAGGAAAATCGGACGAGGTTTTCCGGGGAAATTTTAAGTTTTCATTGGAAAAAAATTATTATCTCAAAAAATAATTGGCCGATTTTAATAAAATTTGGCATGTACCTTCCCTTTGTAAATGGATTTGACAAGTTCGTTAATCGAAAAAATCTGACGAGGTTTTCCGGATAAATTTTGAGTGTTCATTTGAAAAAAAAAATTATCTTAAAAAATAAAATAATCTATGATAACCAAATTTTGTAGGTAGGTTTACGATATAAAAAGTAAACTATACACAAAAATTTAGATTTCTATGTTACAAGAAAAAAAAGGTATAATAAAATATTTTGTGCCAGATCATTTCTATGTAAATTCACTACCATAACGCACTTGCTGCGTCCAGGCTTTTTTATTTATAGAGTTTTAATATAAGATAATGATTTTATTTTATCCTTAGACATTAAATAAAGGTGTAGTAAATAAGTTAAAATATTTTTTTGTCAGTTACCAATTATAAAAAAGACACACACAGTGTTCGGTAATAGTGAAACGCAGGGATGTTTTTTTTGTTTGTTTTTGTTTCCAATAAGTGCAACGAGCAAGAAGTTGGACAATGGGAAAACGCAGGGCCTACTTTGTTTACCCAGGTACGGTGAGAAGAGATTTTTTGTAACACAGGTATAGATATTTAAGAAAACGGCGGCAGGACGCCAGGACGATTCGTAAATGAACTTCGGCAAGAGAATCTTCATTTGATGACATACGGCGACAGTGTAAATGTGGGAATTGAGAATTGAGTGTGACGGCAGTCAAGGCTCGGTATAATCTGCGAACAAGTTCATCATAAGATAATATTCAGTGTTGAAATGGGAAAAATATACATGAGTATCTGGCATGCAGTTTGTTAAGACCGTTTCAATATAAAATGAAAAATAATTAGCAATTACAGGCAAGCTTTAAAATCCAAACAGTAGATCCAATGGATAACAATTAGTACACATCCAATAGAAGAATCAATTAGACATCAATCAGTAAGTCGTTTTTGGAACTTTATCGTTATGAAAGTGCAGACTTTTTTCTATATTGTGTTTGTGTTTTTAAGAATTTTCAGTCCCATTGATGACTTTTATGTATATTTAGCTCACTAAGGGGGATATTAGATAAAGGCCGAATCACTAGATCATAGTTAGTCAATTCATTGTTTCAAATAAGTTTGATTTGTATGATTTATCGGCAATCAGTGATGATAATTTTGATATAGCTACGTTTTAATGGAAATTTTGAATTTAATCAACCAGTAATAAAACATACTAGCTTGTGCTTACATAGTCCGTTTAATTTTGACCCAAATCAAACAAATAATAGTAATATGATAAAGTAAGGCTATTTTTCACAGTCAATTAAAAGTAAAATCAAAAGAACCCAATTAAATATTATTTTTTTGGAAATTTCTAAACACTGGATTAATAATAAAATTTTTAAATAAGATATATCAAGCAGAAATGCTAGCCCAATTTTAGAACTCTACCCTGAGATGAGAGAAAATTTTTAAAATACAGCGGTAAGTAAACAATCTTTGGCATAATTACAGGTTCATCAATGGTAGCGTTTTTAAATAAAGACGCAAATTCGAAATTATTAAATTCTCATGCTCTACAATTAAAATTGCTAAATAAAAATACCATAGCAATATATATATATATAAATATATATATATATATATATATATATATATATATATATATATATATATATATATATATATATATATATATATACTTATATACTTATACTTATACTTTATTGGCTGAAATTACACAATATGTCTATACAGTAAGTCCATTTTGACTTGTGTTGTATATAGTGACATAATTTAAATAGTTTATTCTAAAAATACTTGACACTGCATTATCCAAATATGACATACTTCGAATTTTGACAAACCATTTTAAATAAACTTTATATATATATATATATATATATATATATATATATATATATATATATATATATATATATATATATATATATATATATATATAGAAACTGACCCCGGATATGGGTTCTAGGGGTCCTAGATCGCGCTCATTTGAAGAAACTTTTTCAAAATTCGATATCTCCCCAATAGCGAATTTTTTCTAAGAAAATTCACTAAAAATGGCTCATGTGAATGTTTGTTTATGCGATGTGTGCAAAAAAAGTCTTGATATTTTTAACAAAAGTGAGTTTTTAAAGTGTTGTGCTACGGATTGCAAAGTATATGTGCATCATAAGTGTACTCCATATATACTGAACTTAAATTCCTAGAAAGTAATAAAGCTAGCGTCAAGTGGGAGGGTCCTTTTGTTAACATTTATGGTTACAAAATGGCTTCTTGCTACGCCAGATCCAACAGGCGTCACGGTGGCTCATGTATCTTCGTCAGGGATGGCATGGATTTTATCGAGCTAGGCTTCGTAAAAGAAAAAAGTAAGGAAATGATATTTGAATGCAGTAGTATCGAGCTGATAAAAATTAAAATTGTAGTTATTAATGTATATAGAAGGCCACATACAATTGTTGATCAGCTTTTTGAATTTTCAGCGACTTTGCAAGACTTTCTAGAGTCAGTCATGAAGTGAAAAGGGCTAAACAGAAATGTTTATGTGGTGACTTTAACGTAGAGATATTTTGTGTTGCTAGCCCTCTAGTTATAAGATTCTTTGATGTTTTAGATAGTTAAAATTTAAAGCCTTGTGTTACCGGTCCAACGCTTGTAACAAATACAACAGCCACTTCAATTGATAATATATACACCAACGTCCTGATATATGAAAGTAGTGTTATTGTGACAACTCTATCTGACCATCATGCTCAAATGCTATCATTCCCCTTGCAAAAATCAATATCTGAAAGCAAGCAGAAGAAACAAGTTAGATTGTACACTCCAGGCAAGATTAATAAAATGAAGAATGTACTAGAGAAGACAAACTGGAACCTAGTGCTGGAGGAAAATGATGTAACTGAAAGTTACCGTACATTCAGTAAGACTTTTATAACGGCGATGGATGGGATATGCAAGAAGAAAATAATAGTTGTGAACGACAAAAACAGTGGTTTATGGATAAATAATAGCATTAAAGCGAAATGTGGCATCAAAAGACAGCTATATGAGGGAGTATTGAACAACACTATTTCTAAAGAAGTATATAATGACTTTGCTAGCGATTTGAAGAGTGATTGCAGTCAAGCTAAGCAAGCATACAATACCATCTTCATAAAAACAGCAACAAACAAGACTAAAGCTACATGGCAAGTAGTAAGGCAGGTGACTGGATGCTCAGGAGGCCAGAGATTTGACCTGAAAATTTGACTATAGGTGGGGCTACGGATCAGAAGCGGTTAAGTTACATAAATAAATATCAACATCAACACCAAAATTGCTCCAGCAACAGATAAAATTAAATACGTTAATGACACATTATTTTTCTACCCCACCCATGAAAGTAAAGTGTACAATACAATTTTTGAACTTAGAAACACCAATTCAGTAGGTTTTGACACGATTCCAGTAAGGCTGCTGAAAGAATGTGCTGATGTTTTAGTCAAGCCATTAACACATATCATTAACTTATGTCTGGCTCAGGGATTGTTTCCAGATGACCTAAACAACTCACTAGTGATTCTGATACATAAGAGTGGGGAGATATCTCTACTTACTAATTATAGACCTATCTCACTAATTTCGAACATAGAAAAAATAATGTAAGCAAATAGTGGCTTTTTTAGACAAACACAAAATATTTAGTGATAATCAAAATGGCTATATTAAGAAAAGGTCAACTAACTGGGCAATATTTCAAGTTATCAAGGTAATTACAGAGGGACTAAATAAGCGAGAAAGCACAATGTGTATGATGCTGGATTTATCTAAAGCTGTGTCCCACGACACACTGTTAGTTAAGTTGGAATTGCTAGGTTTCACAGGAGTCTCGCTGAATTTAATGAAGTCATAGCTATTAGGCAGGAAACAATGTTTAAGCTTTTAATGATCATAGGACAGGAGTATGTCTGGCATCTGAGTGGAAGGTTATAGAACAGGGTGTGCCTCAGTGCTCAATTCTAGGGCCAGTCTTGTTCCTACTTTATATTAACGAACCGTCTGGAGTGTTGCCCCATAAGACAACCCTGTTTGCTAACGATACATCTTTGGTTTTACGAACTCCTTCAGATAATGATCTAATTTATGGGGCATCACAATGACCGAGAATTCTGGAACAGTGGTACAATGGAATGAACTTACAACTGAATATGACTAAAACCAACTTGATCTAATTTAATTATTTTAGGCGTAACCAGTTATCGCTGAAATTTAAGTCAGAATTGCTGAGCACGCAGGATGATGTTAAGCTTTTGGGCTTGAAGCTTGATTCTCAGTTGAACTGGAGGGCTCATGTTGACTATCTAGCAGGTAAACTGTCAGATTCTAGTTATGCTTTGCGTGTTCTGTCCGATTCTAGTAGTATTAGTGCTGGCCTCGAGGCGTACTATGCATATGTAAACTTAAGGCTTCGATATGGACTAATGTTCTGGGGGAATTCCATAGAAGCCGGTAGAATCTTTAGGCTTCAAAAGGCTTGTATTCGCAGCATATTCAATCTGAAATATAGGGGTTCGTGTAGGAACATTCCTCGACAACAGAATACTTACCTTGCTAAGTTTGTATATATTAGAGTGTGCGTGTTTTGTTAGTGAAAATCTGAGTTTGTTGTCAGACTGTGAACAACAGCATCAATACAACACTAGAGCACGTTCAAAGGATCAGTTAATTGATCCACAAACTACAAAAAGTATTGTTTACAACAGTGCTGTGGTGCAGTCCCTAAAGGTGTACAATAAACTGACAGTGCAGATAAAAGAACTTCCACCTGCAAAGATGAGAAAAACAATAAATAATATTCTGGCGGCCAAGACCTATTATAATATTGAGGATTTTTTAGCTGATAAGTTGTAGCTGTTTGTAATCAATATCATGATTGTATAGTTTTTTGGATTGTAATTCCTGTGTTTTTTGTTTTATTTTAAATATTGACGTTTCTACACATTTTTTATGTATTGATGGTGCGAATAAATATATTATTTTATTATATTATAATATACCCAGATTTCTGAAACTATCTCTATTAACCGAGACTGCAAAGAATCCGCACTGCCTTTTTTTAAGCAGAAAGATTCGGCTTGATGCTGAAGATGATCACCCAAAGATGTATTCCGTAAGTCGCCACTCTGTGAAAAGTCCAATGGTAAGTAAGCAATGCTACTTTATGTAATGCCACCTTCTTCATGTGGTTTATGCAATATAAGGTGTATGCTAGTTTCTTTGACGTTTCAGCCACATTCACATTTTTCTGCTATTATACACCCCCAAGAACTTTACTGCCTTTGCATCTATATTTTTCCCATTGATAGTAAGTACTTTGGTTTTTGATTCATTTAAACTTATTTGCCTCAAACCAGAACCTCACATCCTTAACTGTTTTTTGTGTCTTGCTCTTCAGTGCAGTCTCTGTCTTTTCCACCACCGTGAAAGAAATGTCATCAGCATATAGGCAGACACCATCAGTGTCAACATTGTCTACCAAATCATTAATATCCAATATGAACAGAACTGGTCCCAACATTGAACCCTGCGGTACCCCCAAATCAATGTCCATCACACTCGGGCTTACACACTTCCATTCCACCTCCTGTGTTCTGTTGTGTAAATAATCTTTAATACGATTATGACAGCAGTCTCTTATTCCATAAACACCCAGTTTCCCAGGCAAAATGTCATTAGCGACAGAATCAAAGGCTTTATTTAAATCACATAAAACCAGATTGGCCAATTTCTTTGCATCGTATGCCCTCTTTATACTTTCAAAAAAATCTAACAAGGTTGTTGACCTTCTTTTTTTGTAACCATGTTGTTTAGCAGTAAATATCCTTTTTTTTTTCAAAATACTTTACAAGTCTGTTCTTAAAGTACCTACTATCTGAAATAGCGGAATAATTTCGAGGATTTTCAAGTGGCCAACCAAGTCTCCTGGTTTGAATTTGTTAGCTTGGAACAGTCCTAAGTCACTTGGTGCTGCTTCCCTCTTCAAGCATATGTGCAGTGGAGCACGATTCAGCATTGCCTCTACTGCAGCTGTAGGGCATGATACCATAGCTCCCGTTGTTCCAAGACAGATTAGCCTCTACAATTTTTGCAATGCTTGTTCCGTTTTTGGCCACCATACTAGTTTTTTTATCTCCTTGTCAAGCAGATGTCAAAATTTATGGTGATATTGATCTTCAAATCTTTTGAGAAACTACGCTAAAATAAAAAAGTTTTACCCAAAAATGGAGATGAAATATTATGGATCCAGTAGAAATATTAGCAAAGATAATTAGAATGTTTTTATACATGGAAATTTGAAGAACATTTTGAAAGTGACTGTTTAGAAAGCTTTTGACATTTTTATTTGGACATTTATATTAAAAATTGTATTGTTTACATGCACAAGCAACGATATGTAAGATACACTATAATTAGTTTGCAAAAATATATATTACTATTACTATACTATAGATACATATGTGGCCAGCATGGGTTTGACCACAATTTGCTCTAACCAGTATACCATCCTTAGATTCAGCCACTATGTATTTCCTACTTGTCTAGGGCATGTCCAGACTGCCATTGTGGCTCCGAAAGAGTTTTTTTTCCAAGTGTGTGTTCCAATTCAGTTTTTGGTCTAAAAAAATCCCTAAGTATTTAACTTCAATGAAAAATTCTATCTGTGTTACATCAGAGTGGGAGCTTTTAAATTTAGTTTCCTCTTGTTCATGAATAGGACAAGAACTGTCTTATGAGAATTGACATTAAGTTCCTCTATCTTACACCAGCTCCTTACTATGTTTAACGCTGTTTGCATTAGGATATTACAGCATCGTGCTTGCCCTTTACTGTTATGACAGTATCATCTGCGTATCCTTGGACTATAAATCCTGCCCCGCTCAATGTAATCATAAGTTTATTAACCACGAGCGACCCACACCAGGGGTGATAGCACTCCTCCTTGAGGACAACCTATTCCGTCGTCACTATTGCGCTGGTTCCACTTGTAGTGGCTGTGGTCTGTCATGTGTGTACACTAAATTAACTTACACAAGATTTTACATTGAGGCCTTTAATTTGTCGCCTATAGATCCAGGGCTCTTGTTTAGGTTGTGTCTAATAAACGATCTTCTAAGCACGCTTGTCGCTGCTTTGGATTGTTGAAAAGGGTTCCATTGTTTTCTTAACGTAATAGTCTCGAGCTAGTAGCAGTTAGCTCTACGTTCTGGCCTTGGGTTCATTTAAGGACTTTTTTCCGTAGGGTAGTCTTAACTGCCTGTGAGGTAAGCAAGCAAGATGTCTGGATGAGGAATTTCCGCTTCCATGGTTTTAACCCTCCGGCGATGCCCTTCAGCTGCTGTAAAGTGCTGTTGTCTTCACTGACTAGGGCTACCCAGCCTGGTCTGTCACGGGGCTTACGAATTTCTGCTTTATATTGCTTGACTTTGTGGTTGTTATTTCTTCCACTGTTAGGAGTTTCTCTGGGCATCGTGAGGGTAATATTCCAACCCTGATTCCTTTAACCATTATGCTAAATGAAGGCTGACTAACATTGGAAAGTGGACACTGCTGTCCAGTTGTTTCACTTTTAGTGAATTTTCTTTAAAAAAAAATCACTAGTGAGATCGCGACTTTTGAATTTTGAAAAAAATTCTTGAAATGAGCGCGAACTAGGCCCCCTAGAACCCATATCCAGGGTCAGTTTAAATGTATGTATGTATATATGTATATATATATATATATATATATATATATATATATATATATATATATATATATATATATATATATTTGTGTGTGTGTGTGTGTATGGATGTATCACACCGATAACAAAAAATAATGGGC
This sequence comes from Tillus elongatus, assembly GCA_964006375.1. Taxonomy (NCBI): domain Eukaryota; kingdom Metazoa; phylum Arthropoda; class Insecta; order Coleoptera; family Cleridae; genus Tillus; species Tillus elongatus. The sequence goes on along the minus strand of OZ023262.1, from coordinate 182,895,394 downwards.
CGATTTTGATAAAATTTTCTAAGTGCCTTCCTTTTGCAAGTGGCTTGGATAAATTCGTTAGCCCGGAAAATCGGCCAATTTTCCCGAAAAATTTTATGTTTTCTTTCGGAAAAAAATTATATTTCCGGAAGTAACAAAGTAAAGAAAACCAAATTTGGTACGCGTGTTTGTATTAAAAATAGTGAACCATGCATCAAAATTTAGGTCCGTAAGTTCAAAGACAAAAAAGTTATGGGCATTTAAAGAATAAAAATTGGGGTTTTCCTCAAAATGTCAAAGTTGCGATTTGAAACGTCAAACTTGGCAACATTTAGGCAAAAAACTGAAACAAATACGGATTCTGTAAAGAAAATGTCGCAAGAGGAGTGTTCTGCGAACCCTTAAGTTTCAGCTTCAACTGTCATTGTCCTTCGTTTTACTAAAATATTTCCAGAAATTTCATTTCTAATAGACCCTTTCTCTGATGCTTTGGCGGTAGTTTTAGTAAGTTTATGGTTTAGCGATCTATAATTTTAGCTAATTTTTTTGGAAAAAATTCGTTAATGAGGAGACCGCGACTTTTTAATTTAAGAAAAAAATTCTTCAAATGAGCGCAAACTAGGCCCCCTAGAATCCATATCCGGATTTAGTTTCAGTATGTACCTGTTTACATATATTTGTTTTCTTGGTCAATCGAGCTTCTGGGATGCTTTCTTCTGAACAGACTCTTTTGTTCCCTTTCTCAGAATTTTCGCTCACCTTTACAGGCTCAAGGTCTTTTCTTCGAGCTTCAACCGGATTTAGCCTGTGTATGACGAGGTACTTGAACCTCTTTCTGGATGTGCTGCTTAGTTTAGGCCTTTCTCCTGAGTGTTAAGCACTTCTATGCCTTTGCTAAGCTCGTCTTCTCTGGACTGTAGCAGCACGTCTTCGCTTTCTCCAGCTTTGATGTCTGTTACAGTGAGGCTTTCTGTTTATTCAGTTGCATTTTGTATATCCATGTATTCTGCTGATTCGGGCTCACCACAAAGCGTTGATTTTTAAAGTTCTCCATGTGTTTCCCACGAGAAGCTAACAATGTAAATACCGCCCACACTAGAGTCAAGCATGATGCAGGGAGGCAATTGAATGCCGGAGTGTGTCAGGAGTTCGCACAGTAGCGGCTAAGCAATCCCTTAGCCACGCAATCCTCGTCCTGTACTGTTCCACCATTTGGGTGATATTTATTGTGGTTCCCTTCCACTTGGCCGGCCAGTTCTCACACTAATCAACCTCTTCCTCTACAACCACCGAATTGCTGAGCACGGTGTATACCAAGCAGGTTTCCAAAAAGGGCCCATTGCATCGCTGCACCCAGGAACCCCGGCAAACGCTGCCATGGCCGCAGCAAAACACTGATCCCTCCACCACACTGTGCTTCCTGGTATTTTGGTAGTGATGGAGAAAGGAGTAAGGTAATATGGATAAGGAAAACAAGGATATTGGCAAGAAAGGAAATAAGTAAATAGGATAGCAGACAGCTGGCACGGCTGGCTGTAGCAGCTACATCTTTACGAGTAGCAGTGAGCATACTGATGGCAGCAATACACACTGATCAGACAGGTAGGAAGTAAACAAAAATTGAAAAGCAAATCCCATATTGACTCAAGTTTTGTACAAGTTAATCAATATTTGTAATGACAATCAGCTGAAGTTATGTAAAAGTAAATTTTTTTAAACTGCATAATTATAAAATGAGCATGTTTTATAATAAACAAATCAAAGCACCATTACAACTTTTCTGACTTCCATGATCAGAATTACCAATAAAATGATTGGGTAAGTACCCACATAGTTCTAGTACCTACATTCAGACATCACTGATACACTGTTTGAAACACGTGCACAAGTGTATGATCACAATCTGATTAAGAAAGCACTGATCAAAAGCTACAGATGTGCAATAACACTAGTCTATTACAAACTCAAATCATGCAAATGTGTGATCACACATTATCTTTGTCACAGTTGAATAACTAATGTAAAAGCAGTTATTTACATTTAGTGATAAGACAACACACCATTTTTCTACAATGACAATATATTAGTGTTTACATCCTATTGGAACAACACTGTACTTTAAGGAAAAGTTAAATGGATTCAGAAAGTGATTCTGCAGCATGTCTTTAAGACAGTAATATCCTGCACATGTTAAATTATATAATTGACCCATTAGTCTAATACATCATCACAAACCTTTATAACCAATTAGGAAACAGAATATGCAAAGTCTGGATTGATATGTGGGGCTGAGTGGACATAGTCTTGAACAGAAGCAGCCCCTTACACATACTTCTTATGAGCTAGACTTTTAAAAGAAATGAACTGAGGTGGGAATTTCTTCATGTTTTAGACTAACAGTAACAAAGAAGGTAAAAGGCAGCAAGTGCGTTGATAGTGAATTTTCATTAAAATGTTTTAAATAGCAAATATGTTTTTTTTAAGAAAACAGACATCAAATTTGGTTACCACTATAACATATATAGTAGAAATAATGTACCATATTTTATCAAAATAACTTGATTGTTTGAAAATGTACAAAAATTTTTCGAAAATAAACTTAAATGTTCCCGAAAAAACTAGTTTCCTGACCAACGAACCTTATAGGTTAATAGCAAATTGAGACATTCAATAAAAATTCGCTACCATAACGCACTTGCTGAGTCCCGAATTTATTTTCTTACAAACATGCATTATAATTTCGTAGTCGAAATTCCATACATTTAAGGTCAGCTCAGAACTGGCACTGATAGGGGGACCCCGTCTGTCTAATTAAAAGAAATCATTGTTTAATCTATTTCAACTGAGCAGATTTTCCTGGTTAACGGACTTATCCAAGCCACTTGCAAAAGGAAGGTACTCACCAAATTTGATCAAAATCGGCCCATTATTTTTTGAGTTATCGGCGTGCGATATATATATATATATATATATATATATATATATATATATATATATATATATATATATATATATATATATATTATAAAAATTGAAACCGACCCCGGATATGTGTTCTCAGGGGCCTAATTAGTGCTAATTTGAAGCCATTTTTTTCAAAATTCAAAAGTCGAGATCTTCTCATTAGTGATTTGTTTTTAAAGAAAATTCACTAAAACACATTGACAGAATTCTATAAAATGTGTCAACCATAGAATCAAGGCTTTGAACATTTAGTTTTTAATAAAAAATAAATAAAACAAATATTAACAACAAACTTTATTTGAAAAAGAAATTATGTGTACCTAAATTAATCTGTTTTATTACAATAAATATCCATTCTGGATAAATAGTTACTTGATGTAAGTGTAACTAAAAATTCAAAATACTTAGTTTACTAAATGAATAAATGCTATAAATTATTTATCTTTATGCGTAATACTCTTTAATCTCTCAATCCTTTCTAACAGAGGAGGATGGCTAAGGTACCAAGCAGAATACATATGATCATAAATTGGGAACCCTAAGTTATCTTTATTCAACTGAATTAAACTTGAAATAAGTGGATCTGATTTACCAAGTTTTGCAGCAAAATCATCAGCCTGAAACTCAAATCTTCTTGACAAACATGTCATTAGAAATGAGAGAATTGTATTATATGGAATAATAACATATTGAAGTAAAACTATTAAGCCAACTAAAACAGGTTGAACATGATAGAAACCAACAACTTTGTACAGAATGGGATATCTAAACATAACAGAAAAGAAAGCAAATAATAGAAAATAGTTAATCTCCACTACAACAAGATTTTTTAGAATATGACTATGTTTCCAGTGGCCCAATTCATGAGACAATACTGCTAAGATATCTTCGTTTGTATAACCACTACCCTCTTCTTTTTTCAACAAAGTATCAAAAAGAACAATTCTCTTCTCTTTAAAGATGCCATAAAAATATGCATTGCTATGTGATGATCTCTTTGAACCTTCAACAACATATAACTGAGCCAATGGAAAATTGAGTTGAGATGCAAGAGCTTCTATTTGACTTCTCAATTCACTTTGGGGTAATGGTGTATACTTATCAAACAAAGGAGCAATAAGAGAAGGATAAATCGTAATAAAAATCAATGATATTATGGAAATAGCTAACCATAACCACACAAAGAAGTATTCTCCTCCATTTTTTATGATAATAATTATAACAGATGATAAGCCCAACATAAGAAATTGAGTTAATATGTAGGCTTTTATTTTATCCCAAACAAAGAATCCAGCTGTTTGCCTGTTAAACCCAAACTTTTCTTCCAACACAAATGTGTAATATATAGTCAGTGGTAGCTCAATAATTGTAGAAATTGTTGTTAATAAAAACAACCACACACAGCTTGTACTAACTTCTCCAGGGGAAATATTTAGAGACTCTCCATAATTCCATATTTTTGCTAAAACTCCACCCTGGATAACAGCAGTCGTCACAATAATATTAAACGTGTCTTTTACCAAACTAAACTTGCTTCTCGCTAAAGTGTACTGTCGAGCTTTTTCAAAAACATCTTTAGTCAGAACTTGCTCGAGTTCTGAAGGAACTTTAACAGTTTTCCATACTTTTCGAAACTGAAATAAAATTTAATCTGTAACTTATTAGAAATAAATATTTTAGAATAAATTAATTCACCTGTCTTATTCCTAAATATCGTTCCCAAACAAATTCCAACCATAGAAAAAAGAGGATAATATATCGCAAACTGTCTTCATTAATAGAAACCATATTGATGGCTTAAGTACTTTAACAACTGGATAATGTGCAGTTTAATAAAATACCACCCTACACTTTATTTTTACAGTTTAAAGTACCGTAGTAGCGTACCTATTACCTATCGCCGAATACCGGGGGGTACAGACAACACTTCCAGACCAATCAACATCAGTTAATTACTAATCAATCACCAGCGCCATGTAAGTTAGGTTAGGTCATAGACAAACGACAATTCTCTTTGGATTAGCTAAAAAATAACATTACTTTTTGTCCAACGTTTGAAATGCGGTCGACCGCTTGCAAATTCTGCTCGATAGGCTTGGACGGTAAACAAACGTGCGTGTGTCTCGTTTTAAACGGGAGACGGTAAAAGTTTACTTCCTTGCCTAATGCTCGATTCTCCGGAAAATTTGGATACCTAGGTAATTGCGTCCGGAGATCACGAAAATGGCAAGTAAATTTTCGGGAGTCGTCTATTTCGCGAGTTATAGACAATTCTTCTCGAATTTTGAGGTTATTGCAGCGATTTTAAACACTTTTCCGACGAGCGTCTCACGCCAGTAATCATCTTGGCTGCTATGACGTCATATTTATTTAATTTCATTTGGAATGTTGGATTATCCATCTATGTGGCGCCATAAACAAAAATGCAACAGTCACCGGGTTGCATACAATTTTAATGCGTCGTTAGTAATGGCTTGAATCGGAACTCCCTGATTTTATGTATCTTCATTTAGCAAAAGAAAGAATAAAGGCGTGTAAATAGAGTAGGCATTTATGCTAGTGACTATGTATATATATATATACGGAGTTATGAAGTTATCGCTAGTGTAAATTACAAAAGACTGTAGCTTTGATCTGTTAAACCATGTTTTCATCACAACTCTCTTAAATTACAAGGAACCCTCTTAATATTATACACACACAGTCGCACAATAGTGTGCTTGCTTCTGGCGGGTACGTGGATATCGACCAAGGGGGGGGGGGTACGGGGGATCTCACACACGCTTACCAAACTCCTTGTGAACACTATTTGCTTCTAGAATATCTCTATAGTGTTGAAGATCGTCATACGTGTACGCGTTTGGTCTTTTCATAAATATCAATTCTAGCAGACCTTGTGTTTGTGGGTATCTCCTTTGATCCAGTTGAATCTTAGCATCAGTAAAGTCCAGGCGTTTATTGCCAAGACTCCAGTTACCAATATCTTTATCGTAGCGAGCACCATACGTTTGACCAATGGTGGCAAGTCTCGGCGGTTCCGTAAAATACTTGTCTACATAATATCGAACTCGTTCAGGATATTGCTCCAAAAATTCTTGATATGCTGGGTTATTCGTGATAGTTTGTAGATCTGCCACAATCTCTTCAAATGTTGGGGTATTCTCATCCGAACTTGTCTCCACCTCAGGTGCAGCTTCAAAAACTTCATGGTCTTCAAGGAACTCGACTTTGGGTTTCGTTTCTGGTATATCAACTTCTTTGATTTGTTCAGCCACTGGTGAATGCTGCAGTTTATGTGTTTTTAGATATTTCACTTAGTGGCTCAACAATTGGTTTATATAAACGTTGCAGAGCATTATCATTCTCAGCTCTGTTAAGCTTAAGCATTAATTTTTTTTTCTAATATTTTAGGCAAGTTGTAAAATTATTTTCTTAACTTTTCGCTCTTGTTTACCCATCACCTTTATCGTGCTAGAGTTAGTTGCTGTTACCTGTTTGTCTAATCATTTGTTAGAGCGATACAAGCTGTGTGGTGGTTTAAGGTATACTGACTCCGCCTTGGCGCATGTCTTCTTATTTATCACGACAGCTGTATGACATATGTATGACAGCTGTATATGACAGCTGTATATTACAGCTGTGTATGACAGCTGTATATGACAGCTGTGTGTGACAACTGTATATGACAGCTGTACATGGTAGCTGTATATGACAGCGGTGTATGGCAGCTGTATATGCCAGCCGTGTATGACAGCTGTATATGACAGCTGTATGACAGTTGTCTGTCTTGTTAGACAGCTGTATGACAGATGTTGGACAGCTGTATGACAGATGTTAGACAGCTGTCTCTCTGCCCTGTCTATCACTGGTTGTAACCAGCTAGATTAATATATATCTATCGAATCCTTTTCTATATATGTGTTTGTGTACATCATTTTCTTTCACAATCACCAACACACGATACTTATTGTCTTTCCAGCATTGGCTGCATATATTTTTAAATTGTTTAAGGTCCATATCAGTGGTTACATGATCGTCGTACACATGTTTTAAATTGGTTTCATCTTGCTTGAAGAGAATCAAAACGTTAGCGTTATCACGTACCAGATGTTTGTGTATTCGAGTATATATGTTTGACAGAGATAGAATGAATCAATATTCTTATGTCGGGCCATACTAAAGTATGCTCTTATTTTATCTTGTTTGTCACAAGCTACATCATCAAATATAAACACAGAGTTGTCCAAGGCTTCTGCTGGATCTACCATTTCATCGTTTTCACTATACGGATAGTAACCAACATCTTTTGCTGCATACAATACCTGTTTTAACATCTTGTATTTCGGTTGATACAGAGATTTTGAATACACATAAACGTTTTCAAACTTTAAACCGTTTGCTCCAAACAATAAATTCAGCGTGACATTTGTTTTATCGCATCCACTAGGACCACATATGATACATCTCACGGTGTTTGGGATGAGAGGGCCATGCCTTAGTTGTTGTTGTTCTGCTGTATCCGTAACAGCATCGTCTATATTTGTAACGGGTAAGGCAGAAGCGTGTTTGATGGTACGCATCTTGACTTGAACTAAACTATATTTTTTGGTGTGTGTGTATATAAATATAGATGCAAGTGAGACGCACAGTCAATATGAATGTTGGTGTCACAGGGTGAGGGTCGTGACAGCTATTAACAAAGAAGACCGCAAGTTTTGCTGAAAACTTGGAGCGTTACAAACACCATGAAAGTTAACAGAAAACTTGGTGCGGGTCTTGATGTAATCAGCTCGAAGCCAAAGAAGAAAGTTCCCTTTAAAAACGTAATAAGTCTGATTGGAGAAGTTATAAAAGATAGAAACCTTATCCCAACAGAGAACGCTGTGTTTGATATAGTTCATGCAATCGTTAGAAACATTGGTGGGCGTAATAATGTGCAGAAACCTCGAGTTATTCCAATACCTAAAAGCGGAGGCTTCCTTCCGCTGTTGCCTCTGATATTTGGTGGTTTATCTGCTCTTGGGGCTCTGGGTGGTGGTGCTGCCGGTATTGCTAAGGCAGTCAACGATGCTAAAGCAGCCAAACGCAAACTAGAGGAAGAAGAACATCACAACAAAACAATGGAAGCCATCGCGATGGGTAAGAGAGGCAGTGGTTTGAAATTTAAGCGCCAAAATGGAAGAGACTGGGCAAAGGCCTGTATCTCAAGAAACAACGCCCCGGTTATGGGTTGTACCTGCAAAATTCAAAAAACTAAGGTGTTTACCAGCAAGACCTCTGACAAATGTAGATCTTGTCAAGTTTACTGGTAAAATGAAAATCCCATATTTTAGAAGTGTATACATGCGAGATGAGCTACCTCGCAATGGACCACGTAAAAACGAATCGTTCATCATGAATTTGCAAACAAACAAAGAGTCAGGCAGTCATTGGGTTGCTGTGAGGAAACGTGCGGATATCGTCGAGTACTTTGACTCGTATGGAAACTTGAAGCCTCCTGTGGAGCTCCAACGTTACCTGAAAGACTATTCCATATTGTATAATCATGATGTGTATCAAACAAATAATACTTTTAATTGTGGTCACTTGTGTTTACAATTTTTACAATAAAGGACTCTAACAGTAGCCCGTTGTTATCAGTCATAGCGCACACCTTCGTGTTGAAAGATCACAGCTCCAATCTGTCGTCAGACTACCATCCATCAATTGCTTTGAATGGTAGTTATGCTGTTGCTTTAATAGGCTTTCACACATACAACATACCTAACATATATTAAGGTGAAAACAAATTTCATGTAAAAGAAGGAGCTGGTTGGCGGACCATCACGATACCCACTGGTGCATATGAAGTAACACACTTGGAAGAGTAACTTCAAAATTAACTTGTTGGTGCTACAGCAACACACGAACAAAACCAGCAGGCTCTGATTCTGAGACCTAATCCTAATACCATCAAATGTAAAATAAAATGTTATACAAATGACAGTTTTGAATTTGATGGTTCGATTGCGGGCGAATGTTGGACTTTTCAAAACAAGTTCTTCAACCGGACATCTTTTATGAATCTGATTTACCTGTTGAAATAGTGGATGTTAGACAGATTCGTATAGAAACTAATATTGTGTCTGGTTCCTATTATAACGGTCAACCCTCACATACGTTGTATGAGTTTGCTCCGATGGTTGATCCGGGCTACGTAATCGACATAGAACCTAAAAATTTGATTTACCTACCGGTGAACAAGCAAGAGATTTCCAATATAAGCATCGACATCGTCGATCAAGATTCAGTTGCTGTCAACTTTCAAGGTGAAGAGGTGTCTGTTCGCTTGAAACTTATAAAGGTTGCTTAGCATGTTGGTCTTTAAAGATATAAAAGCAAGTGCATCTATCAAAACAAATTCAGTTAAATCACACACTTCCAAGCGTACACTTCGTCCCGATAATATTGAGTTCCTGAAAAGCCTGGGCTATCATGTCGTCAAAACTAGACATATTCCAAGACCCCGTGTTTGATTGTGCCATCGATCGAGAAGAACTGCGCTCTTACTATTCACCGACTAAATCGTTTGGTAACAGCGATGAAATTGAAATAGCCATCAATCAGCAAGATGCGTTCGTATGTCTGGCCGAGTCAGCTCTAATAATCGAAGGTGCTCTGGAACCTTTAGCAGTAAAGCTCTAACGGGCATCGTTAAAGCCATTATGTAATAATATAATTTACGATGTCACTTATGTATCAGTATGTACAGCCTAGATGTGTACCCTAATAAATTCTATATTGTATGTAAATCAATTGTTTTATTTTTCTTATTTGCATTTTGATCAAGCCTCGTATATTCCACTAGTGAAATCGACACATGTGAGAACCAACACGTGGTACACAACAAACGAGCGCGCACGTGTGTGTTTTAAGCCCCATTCTTAATGGGTAACCCTTCGTATATATATTTTTTGTTTTAAATCAATGTTATTATTGAATACCCCTCGTATACATGTGTGTGTGTGTGTTTAAATTCCATTCTTAATTGCATTGAACACCCCCGCGTATATACATATATATATATATATATATATATATATATATATATATATATATATATATATATATATATATATATATATATATATGTATATATATATATATATATATATATATATATATATATATATATATATATAATATTTGAATTTTTTGTTTTAAATCTATGTTGTTATTGAACACCTCTCGTATACCTATGTTTGTTTAAATTCCATTATTAATAACATTAAGTAGTCACTCTTATTTGTTTACTTAAAGCCATCTATATAATGATATCTAGGTCAACGAGGCTATCTTTCTCTCTCCTATACTTTGAAGGCCTATAACTTTTCAGGGGTGCAACTTAGTATAGGGGTAAGTTACCTTAAATCACCATATATTAGGTTTACTCACGTGGGCCTGCCCTGTGTCGGTTCTTATCCGAAACATCCTGTATACATTTTTTTGAATGCAAAGATATGAAATATTTATCTTCAAAATTTACTGATTTTCCACCATTTAACATATATTTTCGTATAAGCAAGCCCAACATGCCATATATGCTAGAATTTGAACTTCAATCACTCACCCTTGTGTGGGTTTCCATATTATTTCAGTGGCTACACACACGTGTAAACTCATGTTCAAATACTTAGTAAATGAACATTTCGAGTATTGTACATTTATTCAGAGTAAGTTTGTACTTATAATGAATACAAAGAAATGTCTGAATAAAATATTAAGAAAACAATTAAAATTTCAATAACTTTAATAGCCAAATACAAAGCTTCCGAGATGAATATAACTGTAACTTGAAATTTGGCTAGACTATTGATCCTACAGGCTTTCAGCGTAGCATTAAAGGAAATGCATTACATAATACTACTTATACTTTTATAGAATATAACTAAATTGGACAGAATATGCCACAAAATCACACTCACTTGCACTTACACAAAACTACAACTGAAAGTCATCGATCAGACCTTTTGACCCTTCCCTTCTAAGATTGCTTTCTGCTCTGCTCTCGTGGCCTTGATTTTGACATCTAAAGCTATTTCCATATCCTGATGCCCGATGTTTGTCACCAACAGCTTGGATATTCTGGTTGTGAAAGCATACTTTGGCAACGTAATTGCGTATCTGATAAATTGCAAGTTTTATTGTACATGCATCTTTAGGTCTGTTCAGGTCCACATTTTCTGCACTTTATAGTGATACTTCTCACAGCATCAACGTTTTCCACGGGAGTAAACAGCCTTAGATGTTGCTTAGACAGTTCTATAGATTTGGAGTATTTTTGCACTTTTAATACATCTATAACTAGCAGGTTGCTTCTTAAGTTCCGTTAGAAAAGAGTAAATGGTCTGGTTTTCTTTTGATAGAAGTTATAAAATTTTAACGTTTCCATGGTAATATTTTTCTTCGGCTTCATCAAAACAACCGAGAACTTCTCCAGCTTATTGCTCTTATTTATTGGAAAATTATTGAAGATATCTAACCCCGCTTTACTTATAATATGTAAAAGTAGAGCTATTTTCATATCATCATTTAAATTGTGTTTTGCTTAAGCTTTTAGACACATATTAAACTTTTGTGTTCATGTAGGCCGAAGTTCCAGTCCATACGCATCAAAATGTGGTGGTGGTTTATAAAGCATGACTTACTATTCTGCCGTACAATAGTAAAACCTAGTAACTCTTAATTTGTAACTTTTCAGTAGGGAAGTCTAAAGTTTTTATATTTCGACTGAAGATAGTTTTTTTCATTAACCACAATTAATTTTTCTGATCCCGCAGATCAGATGAAGTTTTCACTGCTCTTTATGAATATTGGGTACTAACTTATAAAATTTTTCAATTTAAATGTTTATTAACAAATTTAAAGTTAATTGGTAATTCAAACTCACCATATTACAATAGTAAAAACCAGTATGTCCACTTGCCGATTTTTCTCTTCCGCTAGCTATCTATTTTACAAGTGAAAAAGGAAGCAAGGCGACTTCCAATTTTTTTAAATCTATATAATCAATTCTTCATTTAAGTATGTAGGGACTGTGGTAATTAAAAACATATTTATCCATAGGTAAAATCACTTTTGAGTTGCTTTATATAATCTCATAATATATTCTTCAATGATGCAATGTTTATTTTTTATCAGTAACATATATGCTTATATTATATTATCCAATTAGCTTACCTATTAAAACAGGGGTCTTAAACATCGCCAACTTTACACTAATGGGTACCACTAACGTTTCAATATTAACACTTATAAAATATAAATAATTATAAAAGACAAACCTGCATAAGTTCAATGCTAATTATTGTCTGTAAGGATCTGTTTTAATAGTGCAATGATAATGGCTCAAGATATGAGAACGTCTATTTTTAAAACACATAGCTTGTCGGTTTTATATTTAGACAAGCGCCATGCGATTAATAAAAAATAAATAAATAATAATACATTAATTGAAAATGTTTACAAGCAAGTGGTTGTGGATGGTTCTATTAAGAAATGGCAACTATTAAATTGTTTGTCATTTTATTATAATTGTTAAGCAAAATATGAGGCAGATAGTTGCAAAAGTATACTTACCAAAAATACATATATGTTAAATTTAAAAAAAATTGCATACGATAGAAGAATTTTTATATATTTTGTCATTATTCAGTAGTAGCTGACACTTTTCCGAAATCTTATATGACTTCTGCAGAAGCCAGGTTTTTCCAATAAAGGTGCTTTCTCGGTGGCATATAGGAAAGTTTTATTATGGTACTTGTTTTAGAGTTTATCCCTCTATTGCACTGTATACTTTCAGGATGTGGCAAATCAAATCTCACAACATTCATTTGCAAAATCACATTTATAATGTATCTTTTTCGACCTCTTTCTAAATTGGACGCATTTCATCTGATTGAGTTTATTTATTTATTAGAACTGCTCCATAGATCTTTACGAGATATCAGAAATAGTCAAAACACAAAAAACAGCTTATCAACGCTAACATTTAAAATGAAAATAATCGTCCACAGAATAAAAAGAATGCCCTCTAAAAAACGATTTTAAAGCAAGCTTAAATTGCCGAGGCTGCTCAAATGTTTGACGCTGTCAGGTAAATGATTATATAAGCGCATTGCAGTGTTGCGAGGTGCCCGATTAATCTGTTCGATCCTATAAGGGGAACATACAAATCTTTAGCCTGCCTTGTTTCATACGCTGTAATATTACCGCAGGTACTAAAAATTGCAATATTTTTTTCTGACATAGCAAAGCGCCTCAAGCATATATAGGCACGTCACTGTTTAAATGCTATACCGTATAAATCATGGTCTACAAGATGCGAAAGACGGCAGGCCAAACATGGTGCAGACAATTATCTTCTGCTTCAACAGAACCCTCCCCAGATGCACACAGTCGCCCCAACACAGCAAACCATATGCCAGTAGACAGTTGACACTACCACAGTAGCATGTCAACAACGCCTGAGTACTCAAGGAATCCCTCAGCTGCAGCAACGCGTAATTCCTAGATGCAAGAGAGGCCACCACAATGGTCAACATGGACGTCCCATGATAAGTTAGAATCCAGATGGATCCCCAAAACCTTTACAGACGTGCCCTGTCTTATTGAACCGTTATCAGATCTCACATATAGGCTCAGATTCGGACGCACACCCACCGGCGAAAAAAGAAGCATTTTAGTCTTCCACGTGTTAAGAACCAGACCATTTCGCGTTCTATTTTTTTCTTTGAACACATCCATTTTCGAATTCATTGAAATCTTCAGCTCTTAAATTTATAATAGGGTATTCTTGTTTGACGTCTTAATCAAAGTCTCCAAATCTTCATAATCTTAAACTTATTTAGTTTTTCTTTTAATTTTTTATCTATTTAATCATGCATGGAATCCGCCTTTTATGAAACTATGACCGGGTTCAAAGTATTTAAAAGTAATGCTGACCCCAGAGGCGCCGGTAGGCGTGTAAACAGACTTGCTATAGTTTAACCCCACCAAAACGCAACTGCGAAATCTACTTACTTTATATTAATAGTTCATTTCTCTACTTATATTATACGGAAACACGAGTTACTTGGTTTTACTTTGATAATTTAATTTCTTTTTTTTTAAATTTACACTAGTTGCGCATTTCACTTATTATTGAATTAACTATTGTACACTAGACTTATTTATTTATACTGTGGTAATTTTTATTGCTGTCCAAACAAGAAACAAAAATTGCCAAGCAAGTCGCCTTAGTGCAGAAGAGATTTAAATATAAGTCGGGTTACTATAAAGCAACACTAAATGTCTTCGTAAAGAAAAGGTCTATTTACAAACGTAAAATAGCTACAGATAGGCCGTCGTTACAGGCAATCGGAATATTGAAACAGAAGTAAAACCAAGTAACTCGAGTTACTAGCTTTTACTTTTGCACGGCAGTATTTAACAACACATTTTTTTTATTATATATTATACAATGTATGTGTACCTAATTCGTAAGGTGATCCGGGCTCAAGTATAATTGGCGAACCCTTCATCGGTGTCAACTACAAGAGATGCTTTAAAACTTGTTTCTTTACTGTTTTTTTTTAGTTCTTGAAAATCTGACATCATGTTTTAGTTGATTCTGTACTCTGGATATGTTTGCAATTACACACTGTTCTCCGTGTTCACGTCTTATTATTATTTTTAGTATTTTTTATTAATTATGTTACAATATAAGCTTATATACACAACATTGAACTCAGACCATTCATAATTTATGTTGACAGTACTTGTATTAATTTACATTTACGTCTGTCGGCCATCTTCCCTTCTTGGCAGCATGAACATGCGCTCTATGCCTAAAGAAGGGATTGCCTAAATATACAATTTTCAGATGTGTTTAACATAGAACAGGTAACAGAAACAAACATGCAAAATAGTTACTATTATAATTCTCACCACTATACCGTAGTCGTCATCTATCTTTTTAATTAAATTTTAAAGTTATATAATATTATAAGGACATCTCAAGCACATTCTGAGCGAATATTCTGAATAATGATCTATTCAAATATTCTCAGTATATTGATGAAGAATTTTCTTACGATGTTATTGAATGAATGTACTCCGAATATTCGAGATGCAGTTGGAAATGCCATAAATGTTCTTAGAACATTCTCAAACCAATATTCTGAAAAAAGAATGTTCTCACATTGTGAGGAGAGGAGCGGTGCGCAGAGTAAGTTAGTTCATTATTGAATTAGTGTGGTAAAGAAGTGATCATAGAGTATTAAGCGAGTCAGCGATAAGTGTTAGTGTTTAAGAAGCGATCATAGAAGGCGAATAGTGGAATATAATTCTATGGATATTTAATAATAGTGAAACATTTTAGTTGATACTGGTGTTGGAAAATAGTTGGTAATAATAAAATAGTAGTTTGAAAAGCTGTGTTTTGTTCGTGAACGAATCTAGAACCCCGTGGAACGTAACAATATGATAAATTACTTTAAAAGATTCATACCAAATTTAAGTGAGAAATTATACCCGTTACTAGAACTTTTAAAGAAAGGAATAAGGTGGAATTGGAATGACGAAAGGGTATGATCATTTCAAAAGATAATTTCGGAATTCTGTAGGAATTAAAAAATATACCAACCTGATTACTCAAAACAATTCACTTTGAGGAGAGATGCTTCGGCACAAAAGCTAGCAGGTGTATTATTATTACAAGAGCGAATCTGGAATTGAAGTACCAATTTGTTACGTATCCAGAACAACGAAGCCACACCAAAAGAAATATAGTGTGGCAGAACTGAAATGGTGACGCTGCACTTAACCGCAACCGAAATGTAGCAAAACGGCGCACACCACAAGAAAGAGTATGTAACTTAGATTAATAATCGTGAAAAAAGTTTACAGAAAAACCATAAAAAAGAGAAAAACGAGAAATTAAGTTCTTAAAAATCCACCATTTTCACGTTCCGAACTGTCAATTTTCAGCAGCGTTGCCGACAATAGGCATGGATACAAAATGATAATGTTTTGTATCCCCCTACTATGTCGAAAAGCATAACTATTGGAGAATTGATAGTCCCTTTATTAATCTTATTTTTAAAGGGGTAGACATTGATCCAATTCAATCCATAGCAGGTGGTAGTGGAATTTTCCTTTACGTAATAGTAAAGGATTATTTCCACGCCCGAGGAGGTACCACCCCATACATCAAGGGACCGGTGAAGTCCCAACGGACGTTTCCGGTTCTGGTGTATGAGTCGGTTTCCGTTATAAACAAAAATGATGATGGCTTCTCCTTGTACAAAATATTCCGGAGGCAAAATACCCCTCCCTTCGGATCTCCGGGAGAGGGGTGTACAGGGGGCGCCAACATCAAGATTTAACATATCCTTTTCGAATATATGTGGCCTAAATTCTAACCTGAACTCCGTTCACCATTTCCCCCAGGCTAACAGGCCCCAACTCCTCTTCCTCACCGAAACCCAAATCAGTGTCAAAACAGCCACTAATCACCTTAATTTCCCGGGGTATGAGCTCCTTACTTCCTTTAGATTGCATGGAGGCGTGTGCGCATACGTCCGTAGCAATCTACCCTGCACCAGACTCCCCAATTTAGAAGCTGGAAGAAAAGACATACTATGGATAAAACTCTCTCTCTCTCAGGGCTGGAACTAAATTCATCTGTTGCATTTACCGGTCACCTTCTGACAACAACTTTGTCCAGCTCTTTGACTACCTTTCTGAAAAAACCGACTATCTGATTTCTGAATTTCCTTCCTCCGAGGTCACTATTCTTGGTGACTTCAATGTCCATAATAAGAAATGGCTAGGATCTTCAAAAACCGATGCACAAGGGAGAGCAGCGCAGGCCTTTGCAATCAGCAATTCTTTAGCCAATATGGTTCAGCAACCTACTTACTTTCCTCGGAACCCAACACACAGCTCAAATCCCTTGGATCTCCTTACTACAAAACCTGAATTCTATAACATATCAGTCACCGCCCCCCTTGGTCGCTCAGACTACGGCATGGTCACTGCTTCCTGCGCAATGCAACCCGAGGTCACACAGTCATCACACCCACGTATCGTTTGCCACTACAACTCCGCAAACTGGGACGAAATGCGGGATTACTTTTCCTCATTTCCATGGGCGTCTGTCTGCTTCTCTCATCCTGACCCCTCCGATATCTTACAAAACGTCACCGAAATTATCCAATCCGGCATGGAATTATTTATTCCACGTACACAGAAAACCTCTTCAGCCACTCAAAAGCCCTGGTTCTCTAAATCCTGTGACAAGGCCAGACTTGAAAAGATCAAAGCTCACAAAACGCTTCTACACAACCCCAGTCAAGAAAATCGTCAAGCATTTAACGACGCAAGAAACCGCTATGTCCGCATTCTTTCTGAGGCAAAAAACTCGTTTAATAACGACATCAAAAACAAAGTCCTCTCAAGCTCCAACGGCAGCAAACCCTTCTGGACTCTTGCTAAATCTATTGGGAATAATTTCTGCAAAAGCACGTTCCCACCTCTTGTCTCAGGGGATGAAATTGTTTCTACCGCCCTGGGCAAGGCTGAACCTTTTGCTTCGTTGTTCGCTGGCAATTCTACTCTCAACCCACCTCCAAATGTTCAACCACCAACAGTCCCCAATGTCGCGCATAATATGACGGATATCATTTTCAAAACAAAAAAGGTACGAAAGATGCTCTCTTCTCTTAATACCAGGAAAGCCTCTGGCCTTGACGAGATCCCAGCAATTGTTCTCAAAAATTGCGCACCAGAACTTGCTCCTGTCCTGACTCGTCTGTTTCAGATATCTTACAATAAAGGCATATTCCCTAGTAACTGGAAAACTTCTCGAGTACAACCCATCCCCAAGAAAGGATCCAAAGCGCTTCCTAGCAACTACAGGCCTATTTCTCTACTTTCAGTCTCTCTAAAGTGATGGAAAAGTATATAAACACCGAATTACTAAAGTTTTTTGAAAAACACAGTCTAATCCACGACAGGCAGTATGGATTGCGTCAACGCAAATCGACTGCCGACCTCCTTTCCTTTGTCACCCATTCTTGGAACAAGTCTATGGAACTACACGGTGAATCTCAGATTGTTGCTCTAGACATATCCAAAGCATTCGACCAGGTCTGGCACGCAGCGCTGCTTAATAAACTTCCGGCCTATGGCCTACCACCAAAACTTTGTACCTGGACAGCAAATTTCCTCTCCAACAGGAGCATTTCTGTTGTTGTGGATGGCCATTCCTCTAAACTGTATCCAATTAATGCAGGAGTTCCTCAAGGTTCAGCTTTAGCCTCTACTTTGTTTCTTCCCCACATCAATGACCTCCAACCCAGTTCACATCCAACCCAGTTCACAGTTACGCGGACGACATAACCCTCCACTCAAATATACAATATTCTAAGCCTGTTTCCTTAGCCCAATTAGATGAGGATCGCAGACTCATGGAGGGTTCTGTCTCCGTGGATCTCCAAAAAATATTAGACTGGGGAAGTAGAAATCTTGTACAATTCAACCCCACCAAATCTCAGTCTTGCTTTCTTTCTCATAAGAGATACACCAGCCCTAGACCCATCACAATGAACAACCAAGTTATTCAAAGTAATGAGTCCTTTTCTCTTGTTGGCATTTCTGTGGATCGAAATCTTAATTGGCACCAATATGTCACATCAATTGCAGAAGCGACTGCTAAGAAATTAGGTTTTCTCTTCCGGGCTCGCAAATACTTTTCACCAGCTAAGCACATGTTTTACTTTCTCCTCCGAACCTCCAAACCTTCAAGTCCAGAATGAACAAGTTGGCTCTTTCCTCCTTGTCGACACCCACGGTACGATAGTATTTAGGCTGTAAGCCCTCGTGGTGTGTTGTTGAAATATATTTTAAAAAATATAAAAAAAGGTCATGAAGAATACTGGGAATGCTTAGAACATTATTTGCATAACAAAGCTACCAGTCATGATGCTAACGCCGCTTGTGAAATATGTCAAAAATGGAAAATTCACAAAGAAAAAGCTACTGCAGCAAGAATAGAGTACCAGAAAGATGCTAAGAAACCTAAAAATCAAAATGAGATTTTTATATCTGCAGATTTACAAAAGGTATAACAATTTTTTGTTCGCATTAATAAACAAAAATCTTGTGTGCAGGTGATAATGCTTCCACGTATGAAAATGTACATGGACATAATTTTTACCCCGAGAATAGTCGTATACAACGAAGGTTTTGTGCCAATGGGTAAAAGCAGTAAGAATATTTACCCATATGCTCTGATTTGGCATGGGGGAATTGCAGTAAGATCAAAAGAAATTTAATATCTACATTTTATGCATTTTTTCTTAATAATATGGATGCTAAAATCATTACAATTTGGTTAGATAATTGTTCTTCACAGAAAAAAATTGGTACTTATTAAGCTTTCTTATTTATGTAGTTAATTCTGTAGAACTTGCACTGGAAAACCTGTATATCAAATACTTTGAACCAGGCCACACATTTATGTCGGCTGATTCATTTCACCACCAGGTGGAATTATTTTGAAAAAGAAACCTAATGTTTATGACTTTGCTGAATTTGCCGCTGTCGTTCAGGAAGCAAATTCTGCAAAGGTAAATGTGATTAAAATGGACATAAGCCATTTTTTAACTGGACCGACTACACTTTCAAATATAAGCTACAAAAGCTTACACGACGTGTTTATCCAAAATACATTGTTGCACTTTCTTTTAAAAGAGGCGACGTGCGTTTTTCATTTAAAAAGGCTTTTGATGATGAATTTGAGGTTGTAGAAGATATTTTCAATAAAAAATATTTTAAAGTCGCATTGGACAAGCCGTCACAATGATCCACATGTCGAGGAATAACATTAGAAAGAAAAACAAATTTGATTTCCAAGTTAACTAACCATATCCCTGCTAATTGTCTTGAATTTTGGGTTAATTTCCCTTGTTGTTAATTCTAATAGTAATACTGATGAAGATATTGATTAGCATGTGACATGTTGATTATATTGTATGTTCTTCCATGTACCTTATAATGTGACATATGTCAAAATAGTTACTTATTTGCAAGAATAAAGTAAAGAGTTTTTTCATAACTAGGACATTTTTACTTAGCGAACGTGGTTCCCTATAGCTAGTGAAATTGTCCTACATTTAACAAAAATCTAGTAAGCTAAATAAATAAAAGTTTACTTCAGGTAAGCAAAGGAATTACATGTTCTTACTGTAACTTATAATTAAGTGATTGCAATTATATCTTAATCCGGTAAGTAAGGAGAGCGATTATTACTAAATCTTAAATATCTCAAAACTCTGATTTTGCAGATAGGACTTTTTGTCTTAGCAGGGCAGTATTGGTCTAATGCCTTCATGGTCTTTAGGAAAAAGGATATGAGGCTAACGGGGCGGTAGGACTTTGCTTCGTCCATAGGGCGACGTTCTGTTTTTGGTATATACATATTTGTCTCTCTCCATGCCTGTGGAATATAGCCTAGGATTAAATTAACTCTAAATATGCTTTCAGGTGGCGTTTTAATATGTCAAAACCCCACTGTAGCAAGGTTAGAAATAGCTGTCTCTGCCAGGGGATTTTACAAGGTTTGAAAGTCTCTATCGCCCATCTCTTAATGTTGAAGATTTTATTTGCCACAGTCTTTTCCAAGTCTCACTGGGTTTCTCAACCCTTGATCAGCTGAGCTTATCTGGTACAAATTATCATGTGTGTTTTGTGACCCTAAAAAATGAGTCTGTAGAAGGACTCTAGTGCTTTCCTCTGGGCTGTTTGTATATTTACCGTTTAGCTTTTTAAGTAGACCAATGCCGTTTCAATGATCCTTTGATAGGATTTTCTGTAGACGCTGTGCGGCGCCAGTTCATCTAACCCTTCGCAAAACTGTCTCTAGGGTCTCCTTTTGGATCGTCTAAGTTCTTTGTTATATGAGGTTAGTGCTTGTCAATATTCATCCCAGTCCCCAGTACTTTTTGCCTCATTAAACAGCCTTCTGGCCTCCGCTCTAAGCCGGCTCAGTTCCCTGTTCCACCAAGGCACGTGCCTTTGTGTTACCTTACGCTAATAGGACAGCTGCTCTCGTATGCAAACTTTATAATCTGGTTTACGTGGCTTGACGCTTCTTCAAGCTGCTCTATCCAGATCACAGTATTGCCATTGTACCCCCAACTAAAAATGCATTTTATAGCCATCTCAGTCGGTGAGCCTGGGCGCCCTGCGCTTCCCCACACACCTAATTATTGCCTCTCCTCTATGTCAAACCTTAACGTTTGATGGTTAGACATAGAGGGTTCATCTGATACAAACCAGTTTCTTATCGTAGTTGTTATAAATTGGTCAGAAAGGGTTACATATAAGCTGAAGCTATGACAATAATACTCCTTTTACCGCCCCCTGTTGGCACTCCTACCAGTGCAGCTGCCAAGTCTTGAGTGGTGAACTAGGAGTAACATGTATATTGTTATTAAGCAATAAAGCTGATCTTGGTGTGTCATGTGTGTTGCAGTAAATTAACTTACATGACTTTACTTTGAAGCCATTAATTTGTCCTCTATAGATCGAGGGCTCTTGTAGCAGCCCTGTGTTTAGGTGTTGTCCAATAAGCGATCTTCCAAGCACGCTTTTCGCTGCTTTGGAATGTTGAAGGTTTATTTGGATGCACTTTACAAATGTACCCTTTTGGAGTTTTTTGTTACCTCTTAGGGCTTTTTGGTTTCCCCTGTGAATATTTCTCCCACCGTTAACCATGTGTGCCTGCTTGTTTATATAGGCCTTTATGCAGACTGTTATCGAAGGGGAGGTGGTAGGATCTTCTTCCCAGTCCCAGAGCATGTACTGCTCTTTGGCTAAGGTTTTTTTGCTTAAGGCTCCTTAGCCCCCCTTTTTCGTGTTCTTGTCGTCGCGAGAGCCCCCCTTCCTCCAGAGGCCATAGTGGTTTCTTTACACCACGGGTCCCAATGGAAGTTGAGCACTTATTTTTTCCCGTGGGTCTTCTTTAGGGTTTGGGGTTCCATAAGTACGTGGTTGATTCCTGTCGTCATCGGTGAAGGTTTTTTGTGCCCTTTTGCTTTGTGGCCTCAGTATTGTGTGATCAGATTTGTAGTTGATCACACAATTGCTTCTTTTTAGTGTCTCTGTAGATAGCTGATCTACAGAAGGTCAATACCAGCAGGCGTCCCTCGTTTTCTCGACGTATTACCCTCCAGCTGGTAGCATTTAGCTCTGGCCTTGGATTAATTTAAGGAATTTTTCCGTAGTCTTGACTGCTTGGGAGATAAGCGAGCAAGATATCTGGATGAACAACTTCAGCTTGTTTGTGATATTGAGCTCCGCTACTTCCAAAGGTTTTTACCCTCCGGCCATGCCCCTCGGCCACTGTAGAGTGCTGCTGTCTTTACAGACCACGGCTAGCGAGCCGGATCTCTTGTGGGGGCTTACGAATTTCGGGTTTATATTGCTTTTTGATGCAGTTTCATCCACTATTTTCTTCATAATGCACTCCTTTGTGACTGTTATTTCTTCCACTGTTGGGAGTTCCTCTGGATATTGTAAGGGTAATATTCCAACCCTGATTTCTTACATCTTATCGGAACAACAATGTATTCTAATAAAAAGTTAAACAGATCAAGAAAGTGATTCTGCAGCATGTCTTTAAAACGGTAACATCCTGCACACGTTAAATTATATAATTGACCCATAAGTATAATACCTCATCACAAATCTTTATCAACAATGAGGAAAGATAATATGCAAAGTTTGAATTGATATGTGTGGCTGAGTGACATAGTCTTTAACAGGCCCAGCCTCTTACACATACTTCTTATGAGCAATTTATTTAAAAGATACAAACGGGGGTAGGAATTTTTCATGTTTTAGACTAACGGCAGTAACAAAGTAAAACAAATTGAGATAATCTTATAAAATGTGTTGACCATAGAATCAAGGCTATGAACATTCAATGTTTTTAATAAAAAATAATAATAAAACAAATATTACAACAAGCTTTATTTGAAAAAGACATCATGTGTACCTGAATTAATATTTTCCATTGCAATAAATATCCATTCTGGATAAATGTTTACTGGATATAAGTGTGACTGAAAACTTAAAATAGTTTACTTAATGAACAAATGCTACAAATTATTTATCTTAATGCCTAACACTCTTTAATTTCTCAATCCTTTCTAAAAGAGGAGGATGGTCAAGGTGCCAAGCAGAATACATATGATCATAAATTGGGAATGATAAGTTATCTTTATGCAACCGAACTAGGGATGAAATAAGTGCTTCTGATTTACCCAGTTTTCCAGCAAACTCATCAGCCTGAAACTCAAATCTTCTTGACAAACATACAAAGAAAAATGAAAAAAATGTATTATATGGAATAATAACATATTGTAAAACTATTAAGCCAACTAAAACAGGTTGAACGTGATAGAAACCAACAACCTTGTACAGAATGGGATATTTAAATATAACAGAAAAGAAGGCAAATAGTAGAAAATAGTTAATCTCCACTACAACTACCATTTTTAGCAGATGATTATGTATCCAGTGTCCCAATTCATGAGACAATATACTTAAAATTTCTTCGTTTGTATAACCACTACCATCTTTTGCCAACAAAGTATCATAAAGGACAATTCTCTTGTATTTAAAGGTTCCAGAAAAATATGCATTGCTATGTGATGATCTCTTTGAACCTTCAACAACATATAACTGAGCCAATGGAAATTTGTGTTGAGATGCGAGAGCTTCTATTTGACTTCTCAATTCACCTTGAGGTAATGGTGTAAACGTATCAAACAAAGGAGCAATAAGATAAGGATGGATTGCAACAAAAATGAATAATATTATGGAAAGTGCTAACCATAACCACACAAAGAAGTATTCTCCTCCATTTTTTATGACAACAATTGTAACAGATGATACGCCCAACATAAGAAATTGAGTTAATATGTAGCCTTTTATTTGATCCCAAACAAAGAATCCAGCTGTTTGCCTATTGAAATCAAACTTTTCTTCCAACACAAATGTGTGATATATAGTCAGTGGTAGCTCAATAATTGTAGAAATTGTTGTTAATAAAAACAACCACACACAGCTTGTACTAACTTCTCCAGGGGAAATATTTAGAGACTCTGCATAATTCCATATTTTTGCTAAAACTCCACTGCACAGAACTGCAGTCGTCACAATAATATGACAAGTGACTTTTACCAAGCTATACTTGCCCCTCGCTAAAGTGTACTGCCTAGATTTTTCTAAAACGTCTTTAGTCATAACTTGCTTGAGTTCTGAAGGCACTTCAACAGTTTTGCATACTGTTCGATACTGAAATAAAATTTAGGTACTTAGTAATGTAACTTATTAGGAATAAATATGATAATTGTTTACTTTGCGCACATGTGTTCGATTCTTATGAAATTTTGTATACATACGTGTTTTAGGGTGTAGATGACGAAAATCACAAGAACAATGAGGACAGAACCAAAATTTTGCACTTGTTTGGATTTTTTTTTGTAGGAAAAACGTAGCTTGTACTCACTTTTGCGACATGTTTTGGAACATATCACGCTACACATGCCCGATATAAATATACCTACTCATGTAATGTTTTTAGTACCTTATTTCTAGTGGCGTGCGGTTCATGGAAGCAAAGGAAGCATTGCTTCCCTTAAAATAACGACCACATACCTACTTAAACTTAATTTTTATTAAACCGCATTATTTAAAATCCATTTTGTATTTTAAATATTAAATTTCAAATTCTAAAACTAATTTATCTATTACAATTTTTAATTCGCAAGCTCACACATAATTATTTATTATGCATCATACTGTACTTGTATATGCGCTCTGCGCTCTTGGCAAGGACGTCGTCCCAGTAAACCGACCGCCAACCAACAGCATGAATCTGGTACTACGAAAGTGGATGCAATGACTTCAGTTAAATACATGTAGCCAGCAGGCCACATAATGAGAAACCCTTGCTCGATGCTCGACGCAATGTACGTGTATTTCAACATGTAGAATGTGTTGGAAGACCTGATGCACGTACAACGTGAATGTCGCTGATTATTTCGTCGAAATAAGCAGTTGACTAAGTTAAATACATTGGCATTTTATGATTATTAATATGGCTGCAACTATATCAGCTTTTAACAGCGTCGTCGATGGGGGTGGGAATTTACAAACTTTACGAACAAGTGGTAATAATAACTGTGATTGTGTCGTGTGTTTTTTGATAACCAAAGGATTTTCAGCTTTATCGTTTGCTGAAAAACTTGCTATTATTAATAAAGGTAGGCCGAAACCTACTCTAAAAAACTTAAATACAAGAATTAAAACATGTATTCGACATTTCAACGCGGCAAAAACTTATAAACAATATGAATGGTTAACAGGAATAAACTGTTTTGTTGACCTGGTAGTCTGTTTGTGACTGAAAAGGGGGTGTGGAATAAAAGTGGGTTTTCCGACTTGAATAATCTACATAAAGTAGTAAAAAGACATGTTATGTCTAAAGCGCATTTACAGACCATTTTAAAATTAAGTGTCTTTGAAACAAACGCAAATTGAACACGCCGTTGACAAGCAGATAGAAATTAGTCATCGCCAACACAATGAACTGGTTGATAAAAACAGAAACATATTAAAAAGACTTATTGATGTTGTGTGTTTTCTTGGTCAGCATGAATTGGGGTTCAGGGGTCATGACGAAACAACTACATCTGCAAATAGAGGAAACTTTCAAGACCTAGTTTCTTTAATAGCCAAATACGACATTTGTTTAAAAAATCACTTGGAACAGTCTAACGTTTTTCGCGAGACATCAAATCGCATTCAGAATTACTTAATTGCGGCTGCTGCCACTATTATTTTGAACAGAATTAAATCTGAAATTAAACAGACTCGTTTCATTGCTATTGTTCTAGATGAAACAACCGACGTAACTAATTTAAGTCAACTATCTGTCGTAATACGCTATGTAAAAATGAATGGGAACAAGAAAGATTTTTAGGCTTTAAAAATGTGACAGAAGATCGTACCGCAAACGCTCTATATAAAATTGTGCTTAATATTATGAAAGATATTGAGAAGACTGATAATAAATTAATTGCCCAAAGCTATGATGGGGCTGCTGTTATAGCCGGACATTTAGGAGGTCTTCAAGCTAAAGTGCGGGAAACGTTTTCCCGTGCTCTATTTGTACACTGTTGTGCTCATAAATTTAATTTAATTTTATCCCATAAATCATATTAAAGAATGTAAGGTGTTTTTGCTACCCTAAGTGGAATGGCTGCTTTTTTTCCAAATCTATGAAGCGCACACAAGCCTTAGACTCAATTGTTAAAAAACGTTTACCCAAAGTAGCTGCAACCCGATGGAACTACAACGGCAGACTTGTGTGAACTATATTTGAACACCGTGAATCGTTAATTGAACTTTTTAAAAACATAATAGAAAATAGCAAAAATTGGGATGCAGAAACAATAATTAGTTCTAGAGGATTTTTGGATGGTTTGAAAAGAGACTTTAATTTTAATTTTTTACTTAATATATTTTCGGAAATATTTCCGTTTTCAGATAATGTATTTAACACATTGCAATGTAAAACAAATGACACTGGTTTTTGCCTGAAGAAAATTAGTGAATTTAAATCCATTATAATTCAAAAAAGGAATGAATTTGATAAGTTCTGAAAAAAACAATGGAATTAGGAAAAGTGAGCCACGAAGAAAGCGTCTGCGCACTGATAATGTGGGAGACCTTCAAACTTCTTATCGCCGCCTTTTCTACAAAATCATAGATCAAATTCAGCAGAAAATTAATTGCAGATTTGATCATCTCAGTGACCTGAAATTTCTTGAATTGTGTAATTTTGGAGGATTTGTAGGGATACCTTTCCCAGAAGATTCATTCAAATCATTATTCCACCACTATGGACATTATTTTGACAAAGCCATATTACGATCAGAACTTACAGTCATTTATGAAACCGATGTTATTGACACAAAAACTAACGCCAGTGAACCTTTAACTTTCTTAAAAGAATCAAAATTGGAAAATGCATGTCCTGAAGCGTTCAAATTATGTGAATTAGTATTAACAATTCCTGCTACTAGTGCGCCTGTAGAACGAAATTGTTTGAAATTGAAACGTATCAAGAGTTTTGTTAGGGATTCAACAGGACAGAAAAGACGTTCCCAAATTTCAATTTTGTCAATTGAAAATAACTTCGTCGAGGAAATGTCCCAAAATCCACAGTTTTATGACATTATTAACGAATTTGCCAAAAACGACAGAAGAATTGAGTTACACTACAAATAGGTAAATTTCTGAAAATTGCTTCCCTTATTTAAAATGTCACCGCACGCCCCTGCTTATTTCACTGGACATACTAACTTTTCATGGTTTTCACATTTCGTTTTTGAAGAATTTTATTACTAACTTTTAATTCTTGCAAAAATGTCAGACATCAGAATGTATGACATAAAGTTAATTTTATATGTCAACGTCAACTTAGGAAATGACTAAAACAAACAGTTATATATATATATATATATATATATATATATATATATATATATATATATATATATATATATATATATATATATATATATATATGTGTGTGTGTGTGAGTGAGCAAGCGAGTAAGTGAATGGCTAAGTGCTTGTGTGTAAAGATCTGTATGTGGCTGTATATGAGTGTGAGAGTGTGCCTGGGGAGTGATGGTATGGTATACAGGGACATGGATGTGGGGTGGTATATGGACGCGAGTAAGAGTGAATGGTTCGTTGTTTGTTTTCTTGTTCTTTTTTCTTTTTGTTTCTGTGAGTGAATGGTTGAGGATGAGGTGTAGAGGGGAAACCTAACGGTGCTGTGATAAATGTGCTGTGGTAAATATTTTTGCGATAACTTCAGAAGATGCTTTGGCACAGAGGGGAAGTGGGGATGTAATGTTCCATGTCTGTATCATACGGCCACGCGATCGATGTGCTGTGTATTTTGCTTCGTGAAACTGCTTACTTTTGTATTGTTCTTCTTGGAATTTCACCTGATGCTTATAGTCGTAGAAGTGTTGAGCTTTAAGAAATAAAGGTGGTCTGTTTTGTGTGATCTTAGTTTTGTTTAAGTATTGGTGTGGAGGCTGTGATTGTTTTCAAGTTGCTCATCGGCAATAGAGAGGCATGGCTCTGAGCGTCATAAATTGTGTAACTTGTAAAAGTGTAAAAGGCATACACAAGTCAATAGACTTAGATGTCTTAGCTGATATGTAAATAGACTTGATATGTATAAGCTTGTGAATGTATGGTGTGAATATATATGTATATATATATATATATATATATATATATATATATATATATATATATATATATATATATATATGTGTATATCACACCGATAACTCAAATATATATATATATATATATATATATATATATATATATATATATATATATATATATATATCAGTGTCGGCTTGTAACATTGGGAGTGGGTGAAGCAGAATCCGCGCGACCCCAAAAGAGGGTCCAGGGAGACGAAGACCTCCCCTGCGCCGGCGCTGCAGACGAACATTTTAAAAATTTTCAAGGTCACGCGTTCTCTTGGCACTTCAGTATTTAAATGAAAAATCCATATGTACAAAAATATAGACTTTCACAAGGGACAATTTTAGGAATAATGACCAGGAATATTCAATGAGAGGACACTGTACACATACTGTACACACACGCATACGCTAATATAATACGGCGCGTATTATCTATGAAAATCTGTTTATAGAGGGAAGAGCGACAAGCATTTTTTTCAAATTGATGGCCCTTCTCTTTTTTTCCAACTTGAAATTTTATATCTAATATTTTATTATTTTGAAATTATTCTTTTAGAAGTGATAAAAAACAAATCAACTCCACTTGCCTAAAAGAAACATGAAAAATCCAGCTTTTCAAAGTCTGTAAATGTGACACATACCAGATTATTTAACGGCACCATAGTAAAAATAAAAATACGCCTCTGACGATCCGACTCAATCCAAACAAACGACAGAAACTAATATTTGAAGCAGGTTCAGAAGGCTGCCCATCACATTTCTGGCCCAATCTACCACTGCGCGTGCCGTTGCCATGGCAACCGTCTCATGGACGCGTCCTGAAGCAGACGCAGCGTTCGTATACAAAAAAAAAAACCTGGCTCAGTGAATCCACAGCTGCTTGACGCCTTTGCAGTAGTCTGTGGTCCGCAATACGTAAGCGCTGCGCCATGCAGCATGTATACATTCAATTCGGTGATCAGGGACGGGCTTGCAAATTATATCGTACCATAAATTACTATAAAAATACATTATCAACTGCGGCGCGACGTAATAAGAGTATGGATGTAATAATTGCACTTGTTGATATTAAATCCATACGTAAACATTTAATATACTTTATTATTTCACTAACTGAATAAACAATATGATACATTTAACTATAAAACAATCACAACAGTACAGATAACTGACCGAGCGTGGAGAGACGTATCTTCACTGTGTCGGTTGGTAGCGAGGAGAGAGAGAGAGGTCGCCTGGTGTATCTTATATGCGTAGTTCTTGACAGCTTGCTGTCGAATAACGTAACGCAACGTTTAGCTGTCAAGAGAAACATAGAGTAGTGTTGACGGAAACACTGCGGTCGGAACCACCGCCACATACTCCCCTCTCAGTGGCAACGCTATTAGTTCAAGTATCTTCGTGGAAATCGAACTCTACGTCCATGGCGTGTAGTTTGAACGGGAACGGGAACTTCACTGTCACTTTCAGTTTCACTAGGTGTTGGACTTTCACTGTCACCTTCAGTTTCACTAGGTGTTGGACTTTCACTGTCACTTTCAGTTTCACTAGAATGTCTCTGAGGCTGGAAAGTTGTCTGTTCGTTATCACAAAGAATGAATGCGGGTTTAAGACGGTCAACAGAAATTGTCTCTTCTCCGTGTGATTTCTTGATTTTGAAGACTTTGTCAGTTCGGGATAACACTTCAAAGGGGCCGTCATAAACTGGTTCGAGAGTTTTTCGCGGAATATCAATGCGAACAAAAACAAAAGGAGCTTCCATAAGCTTAGGATGGACAAATACCTTTTTTGCAGTATGATGTTTAAAAGGTACTGGTCGAAGTTTCCTTATGTCTTCTTTCAGCTGAGATATAAGTGGTGGAACATCATGAGCTTGTGTGCTGTTGAAAAAGTCGGTGGGAAGTTTGATTGATTCTCCGTAGACTATTTCAGCGGGTGTTGAGCGATATTCTGGAATTATGTACGATCTGAGTCCTAATAACACAATTGGCAATTTAGCGACCCAGTTTTCGTCCATATGAGCTTTCAAGGCCTGTTTCAGAACTCTATGCCATCTCTCGATTACACCATTTGCTGCTGGGTGGTTAGCTGTGGTCTTGATGTGGTCTGCACCTAGTGTTTTAGTGAGGTGTGTGAAGGTGGCAATCGAATTGTTTACCTCTGTCTGTGGTGATGTATTGCGGAACACCGAAACGAGAGATCCAGCATGATAAAATAGTGTTGGCTACTGTTTCTGCTGTAATATCTGACAATGGAATTGCTTCGGGCCATCGAGAAAATCTGTCTATTATTGTTAACAGATAGCGTTGACCTTGTGATGCTGGTAATGGTCCCACAATGTCAACATTTATATGCGAGAATCTTCTCATGGCTGGGGTGTATTGTCCAATGGCACTGGAAGTGTGTCTCCATATCTTGACTTTCTGGCAGGGAATGCAAGTTTTAGACCAAAGAGATACATCGCGTTTCAATTTGGGCCAACAAAATCTATCCTGGACCAGATCGACTGAAGCTGATATGCCTGGGTGAGATAAATTGTGGATAGAATCGAAAATCTTTCGGCGAAATTTGAGCGGAATGAATGGGCGAAGTTTCTTTGAAGAAGAATCGCAAATAAGATTTATTCCGTTGTCAAGAGGCATGTTTTGAAATTTGTATGAGGAAGATTTAGACTGCAGAAGGTGTTTGAGTTCCTCACAAGATGACTGAGCTTGCGCAATTTCTTGGAGTGACACAGTGGAAGAAAGTGAAATTGTTTCCATGCGAGAACAATAGTCTGCGGGAATGTTTGTAGGACCTGGTATGTAGCGAATGTCTGTGGTAAATTGACCTAGGAAGTCTAAATGTCGTAGTTGCCTTGGAGATGCTTTATCGACGCGTTGTTCAAAAGCGTATGTCAAAGGTTTGTGGTCCGTATAAATGGTGAAATGGCGACCTTGTAGGGTATATCTAAAGTATTTAACTGCCTGATAAGCGGCTAGAAGTTCGCGATCGTAGGTGCTGTAAGATTTTTGGGCTGAAGTAAGCTTTTTAGAGTAGAAACCTAGGGGTTCTAGTGTTTGATCACGTAGTTGTTGGAGGGAAGCACCTACGGCATAATCAGAAGCATCGACATGGAGAATCAGTGGTAGCGAAGAAGACGGATGAGCTATTAGTGTAGCGTTTTTTAGTGTCTCTTTCAAACGTTCGAATGCTTCTCGAGTCTGAGGAGTCCACTCGATTTTACGTTTGTCGCGTTTTTTGGGATTCTGGCAGAGGTCGAATAGTGTTGCTGAATTTCCGCAGCACGTGGAAGAGAACGACGGTAGAAATTTATGAGACCTAGAAATCTTCTGAGTTTTTCAATGGTATCGGGAAGAGGTAGGTCGGTAATAGCATTGATGCGTTCAGGAAGTGGAGATAATCCAGATTTATTTACACGAAAACCTAAAAATGAAATTTCGGCCACTCCGAATTCACATTTAGATGAATTGATACGGATGCCGTTGTCTTGAAGTGTCTGAAAAAGTTTTGCTAGATGCTCTTGATGTTCTTTTTCAGAGGCTGATGCAACGAGAATATCGTCAAGATAGGAGTAGGCAAAGTCAAGATGTCTTAAAATTGAATGTAAATATCTTTGAAATGTTTGTGCTGAATTACGAAGGCCAAATGGGGTTTTAACAAATTCGAACAACCCAAATGGAGTTATGACTGCTGTTTTGGGAATATCTTGAGGTGCTACTGGGATGTGATGGAAAGCGCGAATGATATCTAATTTTGAAAAAATACGTTTGCCTTCTAACTGGGCATTAAAATCCTGCAAATTTGGAATGGGATATTTGTCTGGGATTGTTTTAGCGTTTAGTGCTCGGTAATCCCCACATGGTCTCCATGAGCCATCCTTTTTTTGCACCATGTGGAGGGGGCTTGACCATGGACTTTTGGAGGGTCTACAAATTCCCAAGTTCATCATGTGCTGGAATTCTAGCTTTGCTTGAGCTAGCTTTTCCGGGGGCAATCTTCTAGCTTTTGCAGTGACAGGTGGTCCTTCCGTACTTATAGTATGGAAGAACTCAACCTCTGGAAAGTTGCTAGAAGAAGTTTCCTTAAAAAGGTCAGGAAATTGTTGTAGCAGTTTGAAGTACTGGTGTGTCGAGTCTACGAGATGAATTTTAGAATTAAATCCTGGTGGTGGGTTAGCACCGGCCTTAGAGAGGTTTGTCTTTGTATCGATTAAACGTCTATGTTTCATATCTACAAGTAAAGCAAACTCTGCTAGAAAATCAGCGCCTATAATTGGTTGCTTGATATCGGCAAGTGTGAAGGGCCAGCAGAACCTACGGCGTAAACCTAGATCCAAATCTAAGAGTTGTTCGCCATAGGTATGAATAGGAGTCCCGTTTGCAGCATACAAGGTACGTTTCGATTGAAATTTCCGTTGGTCGTAAGTGGGTGGAATAACTGAAACATCCGCTCCAGAGTCGATTAGAAATTTCATATTGGAGCGTCTATCAAAAATAAAAAGGCGGCGTGTTAGGTGGCTCTCGTCTCCTGCCGCGTGGAGGGAGTGCCTTATTAGTTTTTCCGACACATGTTTAGCTTTAAAATTGCAAGGTTGGATGCAACGTTTGGCCTTGTTGCCAAATCGTTCATGATACCAACACGTCGAGGTTGAGGAATTTGTGTTTATGGAATTTCGAGAAAGCTTGGGTCTTTCTCGGGAGGTAGATCGGGAACGCGTTTGCAATTCGTTGACTGATGCTGTTAGCTTCTCTAATTGCGCTTCTAATTTGGCTAGCTTGTCGGGCTCGCGTGACTGAATTTCAGCCACGTTGTATTTATCTCCGGAAAATTCCACGATTTTGTCTGCTGTAACCGACAAATTTTCTAGAGAATCGTTGCTCAAAGCCAAAATTGAAGGAACGTTGACTGGTAAACGTTGTAGAAATAATAGTTTAAGGAAATCCTCTCCAATCTGACTAACGGCTAAAAACTTCATTTCGCGTAAAAGTTGCGATGGTTTTCTGTCGCCTAATTCTAATTCTGTTAAAAGTTTATTTATTTTGCGACTATCGGACTCTTCAAATTCTAATAAAAGACGTTTCATTAGATCTGAATAGGGGGTTGATGATAACGGTTGGGTTAAAAAATCTGAAATTGACTCTGCGACATCAGGATCGAGTATAGCGAGAACATGACTGAATTTTGTCTTTTCAGAACTGATCTGCTATATATCGAACTGGGCGTCAACCTGCATTTGCCAGATTTTCACGTTACGTCTCCATATAGGAGGTAATTTTATTGCAACCCTTGCCATGATATTGCTGCTTGAAGAATCTTCGGCCATTGTGAAAAAAAAAATCAGATAATTTTTAAATTATAAAGGACTGACCTGTTTAGATATTCGTTTTCTGTAGGCATGAGCACGTGCGTGGAAGTTAGGCGACGTCGGCTGGAACATCAGGTTCGGCATCTTCGGCTTGCGGCACGGGGTCACCAATATGGATGTAATTGCACTTGTTGGTATTAAATCCATACGTAAACATTTAATATACTTTATTACTTCACTAACTGAATAAACTATATGATACATTTAACTATAAAACAATTACAACAGTACAGATAACTGACCGAGCGTGGAGAGACGTATCTTCACTGTGTCGGTTGGTAACGAGGAGAGAGAGAGAGAGAGAGAGGTCGCCTGGTGTATCTTATATGCGTAGTTCTTGACAGCTTGCTGTCGAATAACGTAACGCAACGTTTAGCTGTCAAGAGAAACATAGAGTAGTGTTGACGGAAACACTGCGGTCGGAACCACCGCCACAAAGAGATTTTTATGTGGTTGTACCAAATGAATTTGAGAGAATGAAAAAGATATTAAATTATTGTCACATTTGTCTATGAGAATTAAGTTTATGGACTTTGTTTATTCTATGGCCAGATGTCGGTTATAATAAGTGTGTTGGTAAGAGCAAACACTCTGGAATTATATTTCTAGAATGGACCAGAAGTGACAGGTGTAGAATAGTGTAGAAGGTCTAGAATCTCTATGGGCAGTATAAATAGACGACCGGTGCGCAGAGTAAGTTAGTTCAGTATTAAGTCGTGTGGTGTCATCATAGAGTATTAAGCGAGTTAGCGGTAAGTGTTGATGTTTAAGAAGCGATCATAAGTGGAATATAGTTCTATGGACATTTAATAATAGAGAGAAATATTTAAGTTAATAACGGTTGTGGAAAATAGTTGATCATAATAAGTAGTTTGAAAAGCTGTGTTTTGTTAGCCAACGAATCCAAAACCCCGTAGAACGTAACAACTGGTGTCAGCAGTGGGATTTTCAAGCTACTAGCAGAAATATTTTCCAGAATATTCGTTGAAAAACGTGAACATTTCTGGAATCTCTGGAAGATCGGTGTCAGCAGTAGGTCATAACTGGGTGTGTTTTTGAAACAGAATAAACTGTGTACCAGCTTTAAGTACGTCTATGCCTAAGACACGTAGCGCAACAGCCAACATAGACGCCCAGCTGTTGAAATTGATTAAAGAAATGAAAAAAGAGGCCAGAAAAAAAGATGAAGAGGCTAAAAAAGAGCTGAGAAAAAGAGACGAATATGCGAAAGAAGAAATGAGAAAAAGAGATGAAATGGCCAAAGAAGAAATAAGAAAAAGAGATAAAGAGGTCAGAAGAGACGAACAAGCCAAAGAAGAAATGAGAAAAAGTGATGAAGATGCAAGAAAAAGAGACGAAGAGATAAGAGAGGAACTGAGAAAAAGAGACGAAGAAGTCAAAGAAGAAATGAGAAAAAGAGATGAAGAAGCTAGAAAAAGAGACGAAGAAGCCAAAGAAGAAATGAGAAAAAGAGACGAAAAGATAAGAGAGGAACTGAGAAAAAGAGACAAACAAGTCAAAGAAGAAATGAGAAAAAGAGATGAAGAAGCTAGAAAAGGAGACGAAGAAGCCAAAGAAGAAATGAGAAAAAGAGACGAAGAGATAAGAGAGGAACTGAGAAAAAGGGACGAAGAAGCAAAGGAAGAAATGAGAAGAAGAGATGAAGAAACAAAGAAAATTCTACAAGAACAGGCCATCAGAATTGAGAATATTACTTTATGTGTCGATGAACGTATGAAGCAGGTAAAGGACGACATCTTCCAGCAAGTAGAAAGTAGAGTAAGGGGTATCAGCGACGATGTACATGACAAGCTGACGGAAGTAGAACAGAAAATACAATCACTAGAAAATAAGTGCGAAACCCTATCCAAAGGAAACATCAGGCTCGAAGATAGCCCGGTCGCAAGAATTAAGGTCCCCACATTTGATGGCTTAGTCCCGTGTGGTATTTATTTACGCCAATTTGAAGCCGCTGCTACAGCACATGGTTGGGGCGAGAGAGAGAGAAAGCAAACTCGTTAGTAGTAGCTCTCAGAGGAGATGTCCTCGAAGTGCTTCAGGGAATTCCCAGGGAAGAAACGCTGAATTTTGACAGCATTAGACATCAATTAGAAATGAGGTTTGGCGACCAGCATTTACAACAGTTGTATCGATGGCAGTTGAAAAATCGTTGTCAGAAACCGGGCGAAAGTCTCCAACATCTCCACGCCGACGTTGTCAAATTGACGCGGTTAGCCTACCTCAATGGAGTTTTTAAACCAACTGTCGGTGCAAACCTTCATTGACGCCATCAGAGATACCGACACGCAGCAGGCGCTGAGGATGGCCTAACACAAAAATTTGAACGTTGCTTTCGCACATTCCTTGGAGTTTGAAGCGGTAAAACAAGCGTCGGAAAGTCATGTGAAAGTTCGCAGTCTCTAAGTCCAAGAAGAAAATAAGGCAGATTTATCCAAGAACATGCAGCTATACTAGAGAAAATAGCAGAACAAATAAGGCCGACGTCTGATGGACACCCAATAAGAACTCACAGTGCAAATGTCTTGCGCTGCTGGAACTGCGGCAAGGTGGGACATATAAGGGGCGAATGTTGGGCTCTAAGATCACGCGACTTAACTTCACGGTTAAGACGTTTGAATTCTTAAAACAATTTATTTAATACTTTGAACAATCAATACTTAATTATTTAGTTACAAGAAAATGAATAATATAATATACTAAAAATAAGACGATCAACCTACATGTGATCTAATGTCTATGCACTCGGTGTGCTAATGACTAACTCGGAACAAGAATGAACGGTTCTACCTCTGTGAGTAGCCTCTTTATAGTCTTCCCTCCAGGCGTGGCACTATTGTCTCTGGATAAACAAGGAATCTGCTGATGTAGATTCTCACAGTGATATTCCGTTCTACTTGCACTTTGAACCTGCAAAGTTCTTGGCTCCGTTAAGACGACGGCTGACTCAGCGGTTCTTACCGTGGGAAGGCGACATTGTATTATAACGGGCCATTGTTTGGGCTCCATTTATCTCCTCCCCTTTTTAAAGACGAAGCTATGGTTCGTTCCGGATTTTCAACGGAAATCCGGACTCGGTGGTTCCTGTTTTTGTTCCTTTATCTTCTTTGTTGGTTCTTCGTTTCTTCAACCCCATTCGGACTGCTATAGTTGTGATGGTTATTAAGACAGCTATGTACAGTAATATTGTCCATATACTCAGGTGGTGGATTGGTATTGTTATAGGTCCTGGTATATTTTGTTTAATTTTTTGAAGTTGGTGTTGGATTTGATTGATGTTGTGTAGCTGTACGTTTTCTAATGATATTTCGGGTACTGGTCCTGGATTTGGTTGATCTTCTGGAATGTGGGTTTTTAGTGTAGGCAGGTTGAATAGTTGTTGTGTTTCTGCTGTTGCTGGGCCGGTCTTGTAGATTTTGTTGCCTATGGTTAATTGGCAATTTGGTTGCAGGTCGATTAATTTTGTACCCTTGATGATGTTGGTCCACTCCTGTTCCTTGCAAGTTATTCTGGCGTTAGTTTCTTCGGGTGCTATAACTATATACTGACTGGTTCCATATCTCGAAACTGTGGTTCTATTAATTTTGACTAATTCTTGATTACAATTGTTAATAGGTTTTTGAAATTTTATTAGCTTTATTTCACATGGGTTTTGATCATTCATGGTTGTTGGATTGTCGTCTTTGCAAAAATATATCTGGTTCTTTAAATTTTGACATTCTTCATTACGATAGGCATATTGTTTACTGCTTAGGATAAGGTATTTGGTTCTAGGAATTATCATGGTAAAAATGTGTCTTTCTAGGGACAGGTAATGTATATAATTGATAATAATCATATTCTGATTCATCTACCAGAGGTATTTCTATTTGAAATATAATTTTGAAATTGTTTTGGACTGCTTTTATTTTAAATACTTTTTCGTATAGATTTAGATCAGTGGTTGTTATTACTTTAGCATTAGTTGCATAATTTTGTATTTTATTGATTTCTTTTATTATAAATGTTGGTTTTAGTATGGATGTGTGAAAGAATCCTAATTTTGCAAAAGTGATGGCATTTTCTGTTGTTAGTGCTATTTCTTGAATATTGTTTAATAATTGTCCTAGCTGCATGAGTAACTCTAGGATCTTAATGCGATGATAGTGAGTTAATTGTTCACTTCACAGACTTTCTACTGTATTACCTAATTCATTTATCCTATTTACTATCGTGCCTTTTTTTTCCCTCAGGGCTCGTCCGCGGCCTTGCCGCCCCGATAGCACCGCAACCCTTGGTTGATTGTGCATACCCTTAGTCTTACTCCACCCATTCCAAAATCACTACTATCGTTCTATTAAACTCGACGATGGCCTCGAGCATGATTGAATTTTAAGACCTAAAAAGTTCATGAATTTTATTTTGATCTGTCGTTAAGACTTCTAATGCTTGTTGAATGCGTTCCCCATTTTGTGAATCGAGATTCCCCGTGATTGACTTAAATATAGAACCTAGTCCGTTTATTAGTCCACGTTTTCGTCTATTAATAATATTGTTATTTGCAAAAATCCTATAAAATATATCGTCTACATTATCTATGGTGAAATTCAATGTCAATATGAAATTATGATATTCAGAATGGTAATCTTTTGTCATGAAGGTAACTGTATTGGCGTAGTGTCTTTTTATTTAGTTGTAGTCTCTATGTAATTGTGTCAAGTCATGTATGTGTATCAGATTCCAGTTGCTAGTCTCAGTGTATGCTGTGCCTAATTTCTTTGGTAACATGCCTGGGTTGTCTGTCAAGTCTTGTATTTGGGCTGTTATTCCCGTGGCAAGGAACCTGCAATACGTAAATTTCTTAAATGTGCTATCGTCTGTTCGTCATTTTTATGATTTATTAAAATAGCTTTGTTATGTTCTAATGGGGATATTATTGAGTACGGTCTTGCAAATGGGTTTTTATGTTTTTTATGAAAGCCTGGTGGTATCTTTTTGTAGACAATATCACCTTCTTTAAACGGTTGGTTCGTGTTTTTATTTGTCCGTTGTAACGTTTTTATTTTTGAATTCTCTATCCTGCTTCTGACTATCTCGTAAATAATTTGCATTAAATCTTTATGTTGTACGTTGTATTCCTGTGTAATTATGACTTCCGGGTCATAGTTAAACATTTCTGGTATGTAGCCAAATATTAAATCAAAAGGTGGTTTTAGTGTCTGTGAGTGTATTGTCCAGTTGTAAGCGAATATACAATATGGTATTAAGTCTATGGGTTTCATATTTTTAAATTTCATTTTGAATAATCGATAATGTTCAATAATCGTGCTGTGAAATCTTTCGATAGGTCCATTGGATGTTGGGTTTTGCGGTGTTGTTATATGTAACTCTATTTAATATGTTTCTAATAGTTCTTTAATTACCTGGTTTGAAAACTCCGTACCTGGGTCTGCGATTATTATTTTACACGCTCCATACTGTGAAAAGTACTTGATCAAGTTTTTTGCAATTTCAGTAGCACTTTTACTTTTTATTGGAAATGCTTGGCCAAATTTACTAAATGGATCTATAATTGTTAGGAAGATAGCTTGTTCAATTTGGAATGTATCAATGTGTAATATCTCTAACGGTTTAGATGCTGTGGGGGTGTGCTCCAATGCTATTTGTACCGGGTTCCTATTGTATTTGCACGTTTTGCATAATTCGCAATTTCGTACATATTCCTCTATATGTTTCTTTAAGTTGGGATAGTAGTATATCTTCTTCATTCTTAGGTAAGTCTCATCAGCCCCGCGATGGTTACTCTTCCCCTCGTGATATTTCATTATAGTCTCGGTTAATTCATCCTCGTTAATTTCATTCCTAATTTCCAGACATCTATAAAATTTGGGTGATTCTATGTTATTAAAGTTTTTATTGATTGCCGAACTTACTAGTTCGTAATCTTGTTCATTTACAAAAATGCAATAATATTTCCATTGTGGTAAATAGTATTCTTTTATAAATTTCTCTATCTGATCGGATTTATTTAAATTGAAGTTTGCATATATGAAATTTCTTTTGTCTCTTCTGACTGAGAATATGTCTGGTTTATCCGTATTTTTAAAAACTATCTGATTGGTTTTGCTGTTAACGATATCTTCCTCGAGTATTGGTATGCCTGGTGCTGAATACGAGTCCGCATTCGAGTTTGCTGTGTCGTCATCGTCAATTTCTATGATTTCTTCCTCTTCATCGATATTATTCGCCATTGACTGATTATCTATGTCTAGTGGGTTTATTTCTACTCTGGACAGTGCATCTGCTGCGCAGTTTAGCTTTCCTTTTTTGTATTCAATTTTAAATTCATATTCTTCCAATTTTAATCTCCAACGGAGCAATTCTGAATTTGGTTGTTTCAACGAAAATAACCATTTTAAAGGTTTATGGTCTGTGTATATAGTGAATTTCCTTCCGCATAAGTATGGTCTAAAATAGTTAGTTGCCCACACGATGGCTAATAATTCTTTCTCGATTGTGCTGTACCTGGATTCGGTGTCGTTTAATGTCCGGCTGGCGTAAGCTATCGGGTGATCCGCATTGGGTTCGTCCTGGCTTAATATTCCGGCTATCGCTACGTTTGAAGCGTCGGTTGTTAATATAAAGTCTTTAGAAAAATCCGGTGATATAAGTACAGGTGAATTCATTAATATGTCTTTACATGAGTTAAAGGCAGCAATGTATTCTTCGTCGTTCACGTTTATCTTCGAGTTTTTCCTTAAACACTTTGTTAGTGGTTTCGTAACGTGTGCGAAGTTTTCTATGAATTTACGATAGTATCCAACTAATCCTAGGAATGATTTTATTTCCTTTGGGGTTTTAGGTATCGGGAATTTCCTTATTGCGTCCAGTTTCTTTGGATTCGGACGAATCCCGTCTGGGCTGACCACGTGTCCTAAAAACTCGGCTTCCTTCCTTAGGAAATCGCTTTTGTCTAGCTGGATCTTTAAGTTGCTTTGCCTGAAGCGCTCGAATACTAGTTTTAGTTTCTCAAGGTGTTCCTGTAACGATGTGGAGAAAACTATGACGTCATCCATATATACAAGACATGTTTGTCCAATTGGGCCTTCTAATACGTTCTGCATGAGCCTAGAAAAGGTCGCTGGAGCCCCAGATAACCCGAACGGCATCCTGGTGTACTCCCAATGGCCTGTATCGGTGGTAAACGCTGTTTTTTCTATGTCCCTGGGGTCCATTTCAATTTGGTGATACCCAGAGATCAAATCGATCGTCGAGAAATATTGGGATCGCCCAATTTTGTCCAGTATTTCATCAATTTTGGGAATTGGGTGTCTGTCCGGTATTGTTTTTTCATTTAGTTTCCTATAGTCCACCACAATTCTCCATTTTTGTTTATTTGACTTGTCCATTTTCTTTGATATAACCCAAATAGGTGAGCTATATGGGCTGTGGCTTTTCCTAATGATTTTTTGTCTTAACATGTCATTTATTTGTCTGTCCACTTCCGGTTTATGTATGTACGGGTATCTATATAATTTAGAATGGACTGGTATGTCGTCTGTTGTCCATATTCTATGTTTTATCGCATTTGTGTGCGTCAATGGTTCGTTTTTATTTAAAAAGATGTCCTGATATTCTGATAATA
The DNA here is from genome assembly GCA_964006375.1 of Tillus elongatus. Taxonomy (NCBI): domain Eukaryota; kingdom Metazoa; phylum Arthropoda; class Insecta; order Coleoptera; family Cleridae; genus Tillus; species Tillus elongatus. Next base: position 182,854,042 of record OZ023262.1, on the reverse strand, counting down.
AACTAAATAACAATTATTTTTCCTCGTCATTTAATTCTCCTGTATCTATTTGTTCAATTAAGACATTCTCATTATTAATTCGTTTTTGATTACGCCCCGTATCGTAAGTGTTTAAATTATTAATATGAGTTGTACTAGAATTGTTATTTTGTATAACTACTGGTGCAAACGGACTTCCGCTTTGGCTGTATCTGGTTTCAGATGCATATTGTTTATTTAATCTGCTGAATGGCCTATCTCTTACATTATAAGCTTGGTAATTATTTAGTACGTGATTAATTGTCTCAAGATCTTCATTACGTACGAAATACTGCTGGGTTATTATATTGTTTAAATTTAAATGAGTCTCAGGTAGCACTAAACCATCTGCTTTGGTTTCTGTCTGCCCCGATTGACTCACGCTAAGATCTGTGAATTTTATTGGTATAATATTCTTGCCTATATACAGTTTGTGATTCTTAAAATCTATTTTAGCTTCGTTTCGTTTCAGAAATTCCATCCCAATTAATCCCGAAAAAAATGTGTTAAAGTTAAACAGGCAGAACTCTTGTATTTCCTCTGAAATCGATTTAAGTTTAATACGTGCACGCTTACAGTGCTTCGAAATGCCATGCGCGGTGCGTATGGTAAAATCATGCGTAAATATGTTTTTAGGGAACTTATAATATGCTACAGCAGGATTCAAAAGATTTTTTGAAGATCCTGAGTCTAACAAAAATTTACCTGATATTTCGTTTAATTCTATATACGGTAACTTACATAATGTATTCATATTATTTATATCTATCACGGTTCTCTCGTTGAGGGCCCTGCAGTGGGAAAATTTCGCTGATGGATATCGTATTCCTCGGCTGGCGAATTTTCGTAATTTAATTCTTCGTTTACATAATTTAAATAGTAATTTGCTTCATTTACTTCGTTCTCATTAAATTCTATATTATTTACATGGGCTGCTCTCCTTGGTATCGACAGTCTCGTGTTAGAACTATCTACCTCCATTGGTTCGTGATAATTTCTGTTAGCATTATGATTTACATTGGGTCGACCCGGTTGATTATTGAAGTTGGGTCGCCTAAATTGACTCGACAAATTTTGCCTTCGTACAAATTGTTGATTTTGCCTAGGCTGGGAATTTGTGTGATTGTTTTGATTATTATGTTGTTGAAATGGTCTAAAGTTTGTTTGGAAAGGTCTCTGAAATTGTACATTCTGAAAAGGTGGGTTATTTTGTCTCTGAAAGAACGTACGGTTCTGTCCTTCTAATTTATTACTATTACTGAAATTCTTATTTATTGTTTTATCTCTATAATAGAAATTTTCCTCTGCGAATACGAATTTCAAAGCTTTTTCTATGTTTGAAGGTGCTTGACTACGCAGGACAAGCCCTAACGGATTGCGTAACCCCCCTAAGAACGCTTTTAATGTTTGATTCTGCTTTATGTCTTTCTTAATTAATCTCACGCCTTCATTTTGCTCGTTAGCTATTAAACTCGAGATGAGCAATTGATCTATATGACGGCATCTGTTAGCGAACGACAGTGCGTCTTCAGCATTACGCTGTTTCAAGGTCAACATCTCAGCTAATAAACTGTGATCATCTCTTAGATCGCTGAAATTCTGAACAATGGCCTCTCTCAGGTCTGCCCACGTATTAATTATCTTTGTATTTACTATAAGCCGGGCTGTTCCCGTTAGTTTAGTTTGAACATAATTTAGCAAGAAGTGATTCATATACAGATTCTCGTTTGGCACGTAGAACTGATTCATGACCAAGTCACATGCCTTTAAGAAGTTGCCTACGTTGGCCGGTTGCCCGTCGAACTCGGGAATAGCTTTCAGAAAAAATTCTTTGAATTGGTCTGTCATGTTGCTACTATTACTACTCTTATTAATATTTGAATGATTTACTGTTATGTTATTGTCGCTAATGCTGATTGATCTAAATCTATACTCTATGTTACATAAACTTTGTGATTCTTCCTCTGAATCAGACATATAACGTTTCAATACAACACATATAAAAATTGGAAATGTAAAAATGGGATAGCAGTAAACTTACCATAATACGATGGTTGCTGCTTCCATTTGGCTCTGCTTGGCCACTATTTCTGCTTTAACTTGGCTCTGCTTGGCTCGAATTGGTTATTAGGCGTCGATACGCTTAAAAATCGATATGCTTTCGGTTTTCTAACCAATCCTACCCACTGCGCCACTTAACTTCACGGTTAAGACGTTTGAATTTTTAAAACAATTTATTTAATACTTTGAACAATCAATACTTAATTATTTAGTTACAAGAAAATGAATAATATAATATACTAAAAATAAGACGATCAACCTACATGTGATCTAATGTCTATGCACTCGGTGTGCTAATGACTAACTCGGAACAAGAATGAACGGTTCTACCTCTGTGAGTAGCCTCTTTATAGTCTTCCCTCCAGGCGTGGCACTATTGTCTCTGGATAAACAAGGAATCTGCTGATGTAGATTCTCACAGTGATATTCCGTTCTACTTGCACTTTGAACCTGCAAAGTTCTTGGCTCCGTTAAGACGACGGCTGACTCAGCGGTTCTTACCGTGGGAAGGCGACATTGTATTATAACGGGCCATTGTTTGGGCTCCATTTATCTCGCGTAAGGGAAAAAGTGAAGTTAAGGCCGGTAACCATTTCTCAGGTTAGCGATTCTGGCAGCGCTCTCGTCGTAGACGGATACGTAAGCGGCAATAAGACTCAGATGGTCGTCGACACAGGCGCACCTAGGACGATTATTCGCCGCAACATAGTTCCAAGATGGCGAGTAAGAGAGCCATACAGAGTGTACAGAGTAAATGCAGCCGGTGGTGAGCGGATCCAGGTATTTGGCGAAACTGACGTCGAGCTGCAAATTGGTACATGGAAGGCAAAGCAGAGAGCCATAGTCGCCGCCATATCAGACCCGATTATAATTGGCTTGGACATACTTCAGAGTCAGTGCGCTAAACTTGATCTTGGCGCGAACATCTTGACTATCGGCGGTGAAGAAATAAGAATGTCGATTGGCGGTAACCTGGTAGTGCGGAAAATCACCATAGAGGAAACTAGCAACGTCTGCCGTGAAAGTGCCATTCCAGTGGAGAGAGCTGTGAGAGGAAGAGACGACCCAGTTAATCAGCCAGAAGCAAGTGGAGAATAAATTATGAGAGTACAAGACCAAGGGTGTAAAGACCATGTAAAAGTGAAGCTAACCCATAAAAAGGTCAATAAGCACATTTGTTGGAACAGAGCCGATGTCGACAGGATGAATAGAGCCCGTCGAGATATTTGTGCAAGTAGAAACACCAGAACAAGAGCAACTACACGAAAGAGCCAGTACTACGTAAGAACTTCGCTTGAAGAAAGCTCCGACATATTAACGAGAAGGAAAACCATCCACTCTGCTGTCCGAATGTATATGCGAGTAGAAAGCGACCGCATGAAGACCCGTTATGACGTGCGAGCTAATTTAGCTGGTTTTAAGGAAGGAGATCGTGTGTGGTTCTACAATCCAGTACGACGCAAAGGACGGCCACGGAAACTACAGAAATTATGGGAAGGTCCTTATAAGGTGGTCAAAAGGATCAATGACCTTGTCGATCAAATTCAGAGGAGTCCGAAGAGCAAGATAAACGTGATCCATATGCACAGACTTACGCCATTCCAAGAAATGTCAGAATTAGACCGGGACGATCGAATATAAGAGGGGAGCAGTGTCACATTTGTCTATGAGAATTAGGTTTATGGACTTTGTTTATTCTATGGTCAGAGGTCGGTTATAAAGTGTGTTGGTTAGAGCGAACACTCTGGAATTATATTTCTAGAAGCGACCAGAAGTGACAGGTATAGAAAAGTGTAGAATGTGTAGAATCTCTATGGACAGTATAAATAGACGAGCGGTGCGCAGAGTAACTTAGTTCAGTATTAAGTCGGTGTGGTGTAGAATAGTGATCATAGAGTATTAAGCGAGTTAGCAGTAAGTGTTGGTGTTTAAGAAGCGATCATAGTAGGCGAATAGTGGAAGATAGTTCTATGGACATTTAAAAATATACAGAAATGTTTTAGTTGATACTGGTCTTGGTAAATTAGTAGTTTGAAAAGCTGTGTTTTGATAGTCAACGAATCCAGAACCCCGTAGAACGTAACATTATGGTAGATTTTGAATTAAAAAGTTTAGCTTAACCGAAAAATATAGGTGAAGGAGAACTTCACCTGCGTCATCTGACGAGCCGCCACTGAATATATATATATATATATATATATATATATATATATATATATATATATATATATATATATATATATATATATAGATAGATAGATAGATAACTTTATTAGCCTTTGATCAAGTACATACATACTACAGGCACGTCAAAGAATTAGATAAACATAAAATGTCAGTCTTAAATATATACAAAAACAGAATTCAAAAAATAACAACACCACTTTACACACAGAACCAACTACAAAAATATACAATCAGTCTACATTAAACCTAAATTTATAGTTACAACGGTGCTATTTTTACAGCCATTATCATTATCTCCGTTGCTCAGGGCCTGTACACCTTTCAGTAAATTCACTGATATGATAAAAAGAATTTTCAACCAAAAATAATTTCAACCTATGTTTAAAGCAGCTCAGTGTATCCGCAGCCTTAATCTCCTGAGGAAGCATATTAAAATAAAAACAGCCAGCATACACAGGTGATTTCTTGTATGCCATATACTGGTAATTTGGCAAGTGGATGTCATTTCTTGCCCGGGTAGTGTAGCTGTGAACTGCACTATTTTTAGTAAACCTGTTCCTACGTGCATATGTGAAACTCAGGAGTTTATACAAATACACCCCCGTGACAGTCAACAGTTTTTTTGTTTTAAAAGTACTCCTGCATGATTCTTTTTGTTGTAGTCCAAAAATCAGGCGGATTACTCGTTTTTGGCATACGAAAACCCTGTGTATATCATTTGCATGACCCCACACTATTATGTTGTATGCCAGCACACTATACACTAAAGCAAAATACACATTAATCAGAGAAATTGCATTTAAGGTGTTCTTCAGCTTCATGATGCAAAAATAGGCCTTACCCAATTTGTTTGATATTCCTTCTATCTGTGTCTCCCATGAGAGCCTATTATCTAAAGTGCAACCTAAAAAGTTGGTGGAGGTACTTAAGGCAATATAGTTATCATTAAAATGAAAATTAATATCAATAGAAGGCTCTCGACATCTTCCCATAAACTCTACACAAACTGTCTTAGAACTGTTTACAATCAGGTATATATATATATATATATATATATATATATATATATATATATATATATATATATATATATATATATATGCGCGTGCGTGTGTCATTTGTTGGTGTGATTTATGTTGGTGGTTCTGCTTATGAATTTTCTCATTTGCCGCAATATTTAAATAAAATTATGAAAAGTTTATGATTTCCTATTAAATATAATAGAGGAATACACACTTTTTTAGGTCGATGAAAAAAGTGAAATCTACAGAGCCACTTAAACAGATTAGGGTGTGCATGTTTATGAAAATGAAATATAATGTGGGAATACACTATTCTATACCTTGACTGAAAGAAAGGAAATCTACAGGAGAAACGTAAACAGATTAGAGCATGCACGTAATACTATCTGAAAAAGAAATATAATAGAGGAATACACCATTCTTTAGCTTGATATAATTTGACAATGTAACTACAAAAGATCAAATATCAACAATGCATGCAATTTGATGTTTTTGTAAAATGTAATTCTCTAGTTTGTAGTCAAATGATTTTTCTCCCTCAGGGCCAGATAGCACTGCAGCCGTTCGCCTATTGTGCATACCCTTAGTCTCTTCACTCCACTCATTCCAAAATCACTGTGCCTTGAACCAGTCTACACAGCGATTGGTAGGGTGAAGTTTTATAAAGCTCTGTCCCCGGTCTAGACTGACCGTAGATCAGTTGTCTTTTGCGGTCCAGAGCTTTACACTCGCACAAGATGTACATTTTATGCAGGTGTTTCTTGACAGCCATGTGTCTCGTCAAGAGACCTGTTATATTTCTGAGTTGTCCAGTGGCGATTTCTCCTAGTGAGCTAGGTGTGCGCCGCACACCCTAAAATATAATTAAAATGTGCACAGTTAAATATGTTTTATTTCTTTTTCCCTTAGTCTTAATACACTACATATGTTATGACAATCGATTTAATTTACTTATTTGATTTCATAAATAGTCGGTTAATAGTGACTTGGAATGAAGTCGGCACCACGTCTTCATTCTGAAAATATGAGTAGGTCAATAGCAACTGGGAATGAATTCGGGTTAGGTGTGCGTTGTTATTTCCAAACAACTTCACTCGACAGAGCTGTATTGGTATACAATACAGTCCCCCACCCATGTGTTTAAAATAGTAAGGAAATACCATTCGTTTTAACACTGCAGTGAGCGGTAAAAATACCGCTCAAGACAAATGAATGGAACGCCGGTTTAACAAACGTTGTGATAGCATTATTTACAAACATTACAACTGCGCTTGCCTGGACCACAGTATTCTAGAATCAAAGACTATAATACATTTTAGTAAATTTTCGTAGAAAAAATTCACTAATGGGGAGATCTCGACTTTTGAATTTTGAAAAATTGTTTGCAAATGAGCGCGAGCTAGGACCCCTAGAACCCATATCCGGGGTCAGTTTCAATTTTTATATATAAGAATTTAATTTGAGTCAAGTTTTAAAATATAGAAATTTTTGATTAAAATGAAGAAACTGATTTCAAGTACCATCCATATTTCTAGAAATTGTAATGGTACATAATGAGGTGAGGTAATTTTGGAGATTAGAAATCAGATGACAGAACTTTAGAACAATTGACATTTAGATTAAAATTTAGTCAAAATTGCATCATTTGCAGTCACAAGTTTAGACTTATTTGTAAGATGCTTTGTACTATTTATATAACAATAAACTATAAACTATATATATATATATATATATATATATATATATATATATATATATATATATATATATATATATATATATATATATATATAAAGGTATCACACCGATAACTCAAAATATAATCGGCCGATTTTGATAAAATTTGACATGTACCTTCCTTCTGTAAATGTATTGGATAATTTCGTTAGTCAGGAAAATCGGACGAGGTTTTCCGGGAAAATTTTGAGTTTTTATTCGAAAAAAATTTGTATCTCAAAAAATAAAAAAGATAAGATAACCAAATTTGGTAGGTAGGTTTACGATATAATATATTTATATAATAATAAATTAAACTATACACCAAAATTTAGATTTCTATGTTGCAAGATAAAAAAGTTATAATAAAATATTTTGTGCCAGATCATTTCTATGAAAATTCACTACCATAACGCACTTGCTGCATCCAGGATTTTTACACATTTTATTATTTAGTACCATATTAACATTGAACTACTTTTAATGTTTACAGTTTTCACCCCGTTCCGGACAGTGCTAACGCTAACACAAATTTGTGTGAAGAGAAGAGCTTGATAATAATTCCATGTTCTTTTCGTGTTTTAAAGTTTTAAGTGACTTTTTAATTTGTTAGTGTTGCAGTGGGAAATTAATTTATTTATCTACGTATCATTCCCATATAGGTCGAATATATATATATATATATATATATATATATATATATATATATATATATATATATATATATATATATATATATATATATATATATATATATATATCTATATATATATATATATATATATATATATATATATATATATATATATATATATATATATAGTGTTAATAATTTTTAAAACCACCACTAACAGCAACTCGTTACCGCACACCCGAACATTTTGGTCAGGAGACGCCACTGGAGTTGTCCTCTGCGAAGAATTAGCAGCTCCACAGCTCTCTTTGAACTGGGTTCGTCAATTATTGACTTCTCATGTCTGAGCCCTGGACAGTCTGTCCAGTACACCTTGTGTTGGTTTCTGGCTTAATGGCACCCCTGGTAGTGCTTTTTGTCACGCCCAGAGCCGGTTCTGGTATTATAAAATGTTCTGATGACCCTCTCTTCGCGAGACTGTCAGCTTCTTCATTGCCTTTGACCCCCGAGTGACCCAGCACCCAGATGAGGGCGACCTTATTCTGCCCAGCCAGGTCGCTCGTCTCGTTTCGGCACTCATTCACTAGCCAGGAATTTACCCGTGGGCTACTTAGGGCCTTAAGGGCTCCTCTTTTCTCCCGCAGACAGTGCAGGATGGCGTACATTTCGGCCTGAAAGACCGTTGCATGGGCTCCGAGAGAAATACTATGACTTACCCTCGGTCCTTCCGAATAAACACCTGCCTCCGTCCCACGCTCCCCGCCGGATCCGTCCGCGAACCAGACAAGCGCGTCCCGTGGTATGCTCGGCGTATCCTCCCGCCATGCTTCGCTGTTCGGGGATTTCCACTGTAAAGTTATTTTCCCTCCACGACTCCTTCTTGGCTTCCCTCAGTCTTTTGTTATAGGTCGTCAGGGCCTGTCTATATTCACACCATGCTCCCTACCTTTTGGCTGTGTTAAACAGCTTACGAACCTGCGTCCTCCTTTGCCTGAGGTCCTCATTCCACCACGGGACGTTCCTGGTGGACGCCCTCATTTTCAGGGGGCAGTTGGTCTTATAGGCCGAGGTGATTGCGTCTCGCGCTTGGGCTGCCGCAATCTCGAGGTTTATTGAATTATCTATGGTACTTTTAACCCCCCGTAGTTCCACTTATAGGTCTGCCCTGTAGGCTTCCTAGTCCGCCTTGCGGGGGTCCCGGTACCATACCATTTGTCTTTCGACCTTGGCGATTTCAAACCGGATGTGTCTGTGGTCTGAGCCACTCAGTTCCCCAGACACAGCCTAGTTCTTCACAAAATCACCCAGAAACTGGGTGGAAACTGTTAGATCTAAAACTTCCTCACGCCGTGTTGTGACGAAGGTCGGTTTATTACCTTTATTCAATATGTCTAAATTAAATTTCATAAAAAATTGTAAAAATGACTCACCCCTAGAATTTGTGTCCGAGCTTCGCCGCAACTCATGGTGCGCATTCGCATCCATGCCAAAGATGGTCCGCCATCCACCTGCTCTGCTACCCACCATCATCTGATCCAATTCCTTGAGTGGAGGAGGGTCCGTGCCCTCCCCTGGCAGATAGGCTGATCCGACAGTAATGTCCCTCGGCCCATCCTCTCCTCCACATCGGATTTTGATCGTTGCCAGGTCCCTGGAAAAGAAATTCATTAAAGGCAGAAACTCTATCCCTTTCGTGGCAAAAATGCAGGCCCTATTGGGATCTGCTGTAGATGAGCTTTCCAGCAACCTCGCCGAGTCCCTTGATCTCTCCTTTATAGGAGTACGGTTCCTGGACGAGGGCCTCATCCGTGTTCCCCAGAGCCATCAGTAGTCCGGCCGTGGCTGCCCTATACTGTGTTGGAGGTTGACCTGAAGGAACCTAAGTCCCATCAATCCCTGGTTGCTTACTCAGTGGGCAGCACAAGTCTGTAGCCGGAGTCACTCCTCGAGCCTCATTGGTTTTGGTTTTATTTATATTTATGTTCTTCATGTTGTTCCCAAGAGAATGAGGTAAATACTGTCCAAACCATCAGAACCCCCTGTGTGGTGCAAGGCGGGTTACTCTGGAGTGTTGCCCGGTACTCCAGAGGTTCCGTTCACGACGCCATCACCCTGGTGCCATCCATCCCTAGGCACGGGTCACGTGATACCGTAAATTGGGGGAGTCTTCGACCTCCACGTCTAGATCCGTCATGTTTAGTTATTGCAGGATGCGGCTCTTCACCGCGCATGACGGTCCTGGGGAAAGCTTCATCGAAAGGTTGTTGTTGTTGCCACTTCCTTAGCTTGCCTCATGGAGTCCTTTGGCCAACGACTCCTCGACCCCTAGTCAAATGTTACTTGGTTTAACTTTAAATACTTACCGCTGCTTGAACGCAACTGGTTAGTCAACCTGTTAAAATAGTTGCAAATGAAATTTTCGGCTTCCATTACAGTACAGTATTTTTAGCAAATAACGTTGAAAAATCGGAAAATAAATGAATAAATACTGATGAGTTATGTCGTGTATACTTACTGTATGGTGTCTATAAGACGGACGATCCGCGTAAATGTGTAAAATATGTCAAAAACATTTCGCAAAAGTTGGTACAACTTACGCTTTTCCTACAAAAAATCCAAATAGGTACATAACTCCAAAAGTTTGATTCTGTATGTACTTATTTTTAGGTAAAAGTTTACTTTCTTACCATATGCTCTATTTTCCTGAAATTTTGTATACTTAGGTTAGGTATACTTATACGTATTCAGTGCGGAGATCACGAAAATGGCAACATGCGGGAGACGTCTATCTTGATAGGTATCATGAATTCTTGGTCGAATTTTGAGGTTATTTTTGCGGCGACTTTAAACGCATATTAGCTTTTAATTACGCAAACTGTTGTCAGAGCAGGTCAGGCAGGTTCGTTGTACAGATTTCTTCTAAAACTGCACCTCAGTCAGGTATTTTACCACAGCATATAAGAATACTGTTTGTTGATTATGATGTTGTGACGAAGTCGATATTTTCAGAACAGCTGTAGATACTAAAAGCGGCTGTTCGAAAATAAATATAATATAATTCACACGGGTGAAAATTCCACGCAGTAAAAATTATTATTTGTATCATTAATATTTCTTAAAAGTACGCATTTGCAAATTATCGCGGCGGAGTAAAAACATATCTGCAGAAGATAAGGATAAGGTATCTTCCACCGATTAAGATTTTTCAGCTAGGGACTGTAGAGAGAAATTAACTACTGAAGCAGATAGAGTTGACCGTTTGCCGTAGCGCGTTGAAATATATCTGGAATTTAGATTCAGTAAATAGAGAGGTTGTTCATAAAAATTGCAATAAAACGTCAGAATACTGTACCGTCCGTCTAGTGGTTGTGAGAGGCAACTTCGTAGTTTAATAACTCTATTGAACGCAGTCTAGGTAAGAGTATTTTAGGTTTGTCTTATTGAATTTAATTATAGCGAATTTTCGGATATTTTTCTCAGTTCCCACGCGCTTGTCCGTCGAGATCGCGAGATCTAGCGTAATTCCCCTCCATTGCCATATCCCATTATTGTTGGCGTGTCGTAATACTTCTTGGAGGTGATGCTGTAGCTAACACAGACCTGCCAAGGGTGTTGCGTACGGCCGTTCCAATTTGACTCTGGTCTGGACGCTGTAGTACACAAGCAGGTCAAGGGCGAGTTAGTATATGACAATATCCTTTTACAGGGTGTCCCCCTATAACCCTCCCGTTCCTTACCGACGCCCTGACGTCGAGGCGTTGGATCTCGTGGCACCGACTTCGACATATAGACGCCATTTTAACTATTTGAGGAGCGTGTCTCCAACCGACCCACTTAACGGCTGCATCCACGGGTTGTGGACCACAGCACTCGGAGTTTCCGTCCGCATGACTCCCGCATTTTCTTTTCGTGGGGGATAATTAATTTCGTTGTTCCGTCACCGGTAATATAACTTAACATAACTTATGCTAGGATAAATTAGCGTGATAAGTACCTTTCATATTGTAAGCATATCAGTGGACTGTAACGTTTTATAATGTAATAAATAGTGTAGAAATTATATGCAGTCTATGTTATAACCACAAGCAAATCTGCTACACCCATACAAACTTTCGAAAGGTCAGGGAAATACCGGGGGAGCGATTTAAGCCCGCAACCTCGGAGGTATCTATACGGCCTGCTACATCACAGGCTACCGGACCCTCTCCACATAGCTATCCAGGCACTCTGACCACCACCGTGGCCAAAGTCTTGTGACGGGGTCGCAGACATCCTCGCAGGGACTAAACCCTCCAAAATCTGGCGCCCGGGACCGTTCCCGTAAATCCGTTAATCTGTTCCGCTAAATAATTCACCCCGCAAGTCAGGCCTCGTTACAATGTGCTTATACGCGTTGTATTTACCGCATACCTATTTCTAATTTGGACCCGATTTTTTCTCAGTATCGTGTTTTGCCGTTTTACGAAATGAAAGACCTCTCCGAGGTGCTGTTTAATCATAATCCTGCCTGAACTGACCTTCCTTGTCTGCCCTAGCATCAGTTTGGCTAATTAAATGGGTAGAAGAAAAAATATGCTCACATGACCTTAATGCATGGCAGGGTTGGTTTTTCATTCTTTTAGTTCAGGCAGGATTATGATTACACAGTAGTGATGGGAAAAACTGTTATAATGCTTTAACAGGTCGCAACAGTTACTATTATTTAGAAATAAGAGTTAAATATAACAGGCTCGAAATAACAGTATGAACTATGAATTATTAAGAATTCCACGTAGACGTAGTAACAGTATCTGAATCCGTCCGGTGGTGTAGTTGGGTAAAGGAGATTCGCTGCTACACGGGTTCAATCCCCGGGCGATGTAATTATCAGTTGATCCGGCCTGATGTGTGAAGGTGATTAATTTGAATAAAAATACAAAAATAATTATGAAGCAATGTGGATAGAGCAAAAACTTTAGACATCTCTAATTCTCTGAAACATAATCTAAATTGTTTACTATACTATGCAACTATAATATTTAAAATAAAAATATTGTTGTTTTATGTTTAAAACAATTAATAAATGTTTTATTAAAAAAATGATGAAGGTTTTTTTGAGTATTCATCACTAATAATTTGGTAAAAAACAATGAAGAATTTCTTTCGAATTTTCTTTACTAATTAAGTATTAGTTAAGCATTGAGCTTGAAAACCTCTATAGCCATCTTTTCCTTGAAAATGAGAGTTTTTATAAAATACATGAATTATTGTAAGCAAAAAATAAAATATATATTTTTAATTAAAACTAATTTTTATCTTTCTACCTATAGAGTGAAGCGTGTCTGGTTTCAACTATACCGGGTACAGGGAATATTTTTATAATTTCATTAAAATTGTTACTGTTCCTGAGATTTTTGAAGTTTCAGCTATTTTTTATTTTGCAGTAGTAATAAAAAAATATGTTAAAAATCGGACCTATTTCTTAGATTTCCAAAATGAAAAGTAAAAAGTAATATTGATTAATAAGTAATATTGATAAGGCAAAGAAGATAATGAGCAAAAAAACTACCTAATATGGATACACTCTGTACTCTGTAGTAGTGTCCGTGTCCGTATACCGTATCCCCATCAACAACCTGTTAGAATTTAACAAATTCATTGTACGTCCGATCCTACGTTCCCAAAGCTGTGAGCACGCTAGTATAGTGTTAAGTAAAGTCCGCTCTATACCGGCAACACCGTATATCTCGGTGTTGTTTATACTCTATACCAGTCTCATGTCCATTCATCCTGTTAAACTTTAACAGTTGCGGATGAAAACCGATGTTTGATTCATCGAAGCTAGTTGCAGTGAAACAGAAACAGATACGAGTTCTAGTGTAAAGGGCAAACGCAAATATATTTCTGCTGTAGCGTTTCTGGTCCTCCTGTAAGCTGTTATTTTTAAATATCCATAACAGATTGTTACTGTTGCGGCTCGGCAACAGTTAAAAAATAACAGCTTGTTAAATAACAACCCATCACTATTACACAGCACCTCAGGCAGGTCTTTCATTTCGTAAAACAGCAAAACGAAAGCAACCGGTGATATGATGACGTGAGAATCGGGTGCAAATTAGAGTTATGATTATGCGTATTTACCTCCCATGATATAATGACTTAGAAGAGATATGATATTGCATATGCCCCACCCCGCCCTCCTATGACGTCACGTGGTGAGTAACGTCACAGAAGTCCAGCTACACACTTAAAACAAAGTCATTATCAATCAAAAAGTTTCTATACATCAGTTTAATGCGAGTGAAGTTACGCCTATATTGTCTTTTTCAGATAATATAGATCGCAGCACTAAATTTAATTTTTTTCATTTTTATTACTTCCAACTGTATGTACCTAAATATTAGTAAAATACGTAATTTGTTGAGGGGTTGGGATGAAACGTCAAACCCCACTGCACGACAGCATATTATTGTTGCATTGGACTCACCACTTGATACCATGCGCGTGACAGGTCTAAAAATAGGTAGTCGGAATATCATATCTCTCGTTATTTGTATCATGTTTACCTCCTACTCTCCTACCTCATCTCGGTTAGATTTGACATTTGTGTTGTAATTGCATTTTAATTTTTATTCATTTATTGTGGAAATAAGAACGAAAATTTAATAAATATAATATGTAAAACACATGAATGTATGACAGATGGCATATAGAGGGTTACCTGATAAAAGGAATGTCGGAAAAGTGCGTTTAAAATCAGTGCAAAAATAACCTCAAAATTCGACCAAGAATTAACGATAACTCGCAAAATAGACGTCTTCCGCAAATTTCGTTGCCATTTTCGTGATCAGCGCACTGAATTACTTAAGCATGGAAAAAGATGTCTGTATACAAAATTTCATAAGGTACGAAGGCAGGTGCAGAAAGTAAACAATTACGAATAAATATTTTAGAATAGATTAATTTACCTGTCTTATTCCTAAATATCGTTCCCAAACAAATTTCAACCAAACAAAAAATAGAATAATATATCGCAAACTGTCTTCGTTAATATAAACCATATTGGTGGCTTAAGTAATGTAGGAACTGGATAATGTGGGGTTTAATAAAATCTACTAAACACTTTCATTTAAGTCGTAGTACTGTACACCATACCTATTCTATTCCACATTACCGGGGTACAGTCACAGACTAACAGGTACTAGACACATCAAACCAACATCACCTAATCAGAATTTTAAATTTACTAATAATTTTCTATCATTTTGTAAAGAAAGAAACAAACCTCGCCTATGTGTCCCTGGAAACATCATATTTTCCAACGACGTATTTGATTTTGATATTTTCTATGTTTCTTCTTCTTCTATTTACGAAGTTAATTAGTGTGAGGTTAGGCTATCTGGCCATCTCGTGTCTTTTTTATTAAACAAACAAAATTAAAATCTTCGTTCAACAGCATGAGTATCTCGACAAAAATAGTCTTCTTGCAACCCTATCGTGTAATGAAAAAGTCATGATGCGAGAAAAGTTCACTTACCGTAACCGAAACAACAAGCAGAATCACCCCAAAAATCACAAAATTATAACAGTGTGTTATGTATTCACCAGTAGCTGTCGCTAAACTAAACATCAATTTAATGACAGCTACTGATGAAGACACTTTGTTATTATTTTGTGATTATTCCACAGAACACCCTCTAGATTATTCTGCTTGTTGTTTCAGTTACGGAAGGTGAACTTTTTCGCATCATGACTTTTTCGTTTCACGATAGGGTTGCAACTATTTTTGTCAAGAGACTCATATTGTTTAACATAGTTTTTAATCTATGTTTTAAATGAAATCCAATTTATACTACACATTTTCTTATACTTCTCAGGTGCGGTATCAATCAGATTTCATTTAAAACATAGATTAAGATCTATGTTCAACAGTATGAGTCTTGACAAAAATAGTCTTCTTGCAACAAGTGAAACTGGCTGTGCAGTTATTAAGTGCATCAGTCGCTGATTCTTTGGAATTTTGCCTCAATCAGTTAGATCTCAATGAGTTTATAGGTTGTGAAGCAACTATAAATTTATAAGAATAATCAACAATGTATTTGATATTTTGAATTCCAGATCACTCATTGCTTTTCGATTCCAAAAAGCATTATTCGAGGGAAATATCAGTGACACTTCCGCTTATATTGAGACTGCCGTCTCATACTTGAGCATTTTACGATTTAAGGATGGAAATTTAGTTATTAAATCGCTAAGGAAAACAGAGTTCATGGGAGTGATCATTTGCTTAAACAGTGCTTAAAATTTATATCGTGCATTCAAGACCAGCTGGAATTGTTTTTCCCCTCCATCAGATTGAGAGGGGAATGGAATAGTAAACCTTCTGTTAAGCAGTTTTCAGCTGCTTATAAAAGACTTCTGATTTGATCAGAAATCAGGGAAGGCGGTGTAAGCAATTGCATACCACTTGAACAGATACCTATTCTGGTAAGTTCCAGTAGAATAATTGCTGAAGCCCCATCTCCTGAAGAGATCGTCAATGACAGTTTACCCCACTTTGCTGATATTTCTCAAGATAGTGGATAGATAGTGGAAATCATTTGGCTAGATCAGTAGGGGCTCGTGCCTTAATCCATTGGGGGTGCGCAAGAAAAAAAAGTTCGGGACGCAGCAAGTGCGTTATGGTAGTAAATTTTTATAAAATGCTTCAAATTTGAATAACTACGAACTTAGAAAGTTGAATTTTAGTGTATAGTAGGGTCTTACCTAGGGCAATATATCCACAAAATTTCATCAAAACAGCTCTGTAATTTTCGGAGAAAAATTTTTTTTCAAAAGAAAACTCAAAATTTGAATAACTCAATTTTCTAAAAATGTAAAAGGTTGAATTTTAGTGTATAGTAAGGTCTTGCACAAGGCAACATATCGACCTATGGATGTTAATTGCACTTGTTGATATTACCTGGGATGGTGATATTGAATCCATAGGTAAACACTTGATATACTTTATTATTTCACTAACTGAATAAACTATATGATACATTTAACTATAATACAATTACAACAGGACATGAGTACATAGCAGATAACTGACCGAGCGTAGAGGACGTGTGTTCACTGTAGCGGTTGGTAGAGAAGAGAGAGAGAGATCGGTGTTTCTTCGTTGCTGTAGATCTTGACAGCTGGCTGTCGCAGAACATAACGTAACGTTTAACTGTCAAGAGTATTTATGCAGAAACACAGAGTAGTGTTGACGGAAACACTGCGGTCGGAACCACCGCCACATACTCCCCTCTCAGTGGCAACGCTATTAGTTCAAGTATCTTCGTGGAAATCGAACTCTACGTCCATGGCGTGTAGTTTGAACGGGAACGGGAACTTCACTGTCACTTTCAGTTTCACTAGATGTTGGACTTTCACTGTCACTTTCAGTTTCACTAGGATGTCTCTGGGGCTGGAAAGTTGTCTGTTCGTTATCACAAAGAATGAATGCGGGTTTAAGACGGTCAACAGAAATTGTCTCTTCTCCGTGTGATTTCTTGATTTTGAAGACTTTGTCAGTTCGGGATAACACTTCAAAGGGGCCGTCATAAACTGGTTCGAGGGTTTTTCGCGGAATATCAATGCAAACAAAAACAAAAGGAGCTTCCATAAGCTTAGGATGGACAAATACCTTTTTTGCAGTATGATGTTTAAAAGGTACTGGTCGAAGTTTCCTTATGTCTTCTTTCAGCTGAGATATAAGTGGTGGAACATCATGAACTTGTGTGCTGTTGAAAAAGTCGGTGGGAAGTTTGATTGATTCTCCGTAGACTATTTCAGCGGGTGTTGAGCGATATTCTGGAATTATGTACGATCTGAGTCCTAGTAACACAATTGGCAATTTAGCGACCCAGTTTTCGTCCATATGAGCTTTCAAGTCCTGTTTCAGAACTCTATGCCATCTCTCGATTACACCATTTGCTGCTGGGTGGTAAGCTGTGGTCTTGATGTGGTCTGCACCTAGTGTTTTAGTGAGGTGTGTGAAAAGGTGGCAATCGAATTGTTTACCTCTGTCTGTGGAGATGTATTGCGGAACACCGAAACGAGAGATCCAGCATGATAAAATAATGTTCGCTACTGTTTCTGCTGTAATATCTGACAATGGAATTGCTTCGGGCCATCGAGAAAATCTGTCTATTATTGTTAACAGATAGCGTTGACCTTGTGATGGTGGTAATGGTCCCACAATGTCAACATTTATGTGCGAGAATCTTCTCATGGCTGGCGTGTATTGTCCAATGGCACTGGAAGTGTGTCTCCATATCTTGACTTTCTTGCAGGGAATGCAAGTTTTAGACCAAAGAGATACATCGCGTTTCAATTTGGGCCAACAAAATCTATCGTGGACCAGATCGACTGAAGCTGATATGCCTGGGTGAGATAAATTGTGGATAGAATCGAAAATCTTTCGGCGAAATTTGAGCGGAATGAATGGGTGAAGTTTCTTTGAAGAAGAATCGCAAATAAGATTCAATCCGTTGTCAAGAGGCATGTTTTGAAATTTGTATGAGGAAGATTTAGACTGCAGAAGGTGTTTGAGTTCCTTACAAGATGACTGAGCTTGCGCAATTTCTTGGAGTGACACAGTGGAAGAAAGTGAAATTGTTTCAATGCGAGAACAATAGTCTGCGGGAATGTTTGTAGGACCTGGTATGTAGCGAATGTCTGTGGTAAATTGACCTAGGAAGTCTAAATGTCGTAGTTGCCTTGGAGATGCTTTATCGACGCCTTGTTCAAAAGCGTATGTCAAAGGTTTGTGGTCCGTATAAATGGGGAAATGGCGACCTTCTAGGGTATATCTAAAATATTTAACTGCCTGATAAGCAGCTAGAAGTTCGCGATCGTAGGTGCTGTAAGATTTTTGGGCTGAAGTAAGCTTTTTAGATCAGAAACCTACGGGTTCTAGTGTTTGATCACGTAGTTGTTGGAGGGAAGCACCTAAGGCATAATCAGAAGCATCGACATGGAGAATCAGTGGTAGCGAAGAAGACGGATGAGCTATTAGTGTAGCGTTTTTTAGTGCCTCTTTCAAACGTTCGAATGCTTCTCGAGTCTAAGGAGTCCACTCGATTTTACGTTTGTCGCGTTTTTTGGGATTCTGGCAGAGATCGATTAGTGGTTGCTAAATTTCCGCAGCACGTGGAAGAGAACGACGGTAGAAATTTATGGGACCTAGAAATTTTTTGAGTTTTTAAATGGTATTGGGAAGAGGTAGGTCGGTAATAGCTTTGATGCGTTCAGGAAGTGGAAATAATCCAGGAAATAATCCAGATTTATTAACACGAAAACCTAAAAATGAAATTTCGGCCACTCCGAATTCACATTTAGATGAATTGATACGGATGCCGTGGTCTTGAAGTGTCTGAAAATGTTTTGCTAGATGCTCTTGATGTTCTTTTTCAGAGGCTGATGCAGCGAGAATATCGTCAAGATAGGAGTAGGCAAAGTCAAGATGTCTTAAAATTGAATGTAAATATCTTTGAAATGTTTGTTTTGAATTACGAAGGCCAAATGGGGTTTTAACAAATTCGAATAACCCAAATGGAGTTATGACTGCTGTTTTGGGAATATCTTGAGGTGCTACTGGGATGTGATGGAAAGCGCGAATGATATCCAATTTTGAAAAAATACGTTTGCCTTCTAACTGGGCATTAAAATCCTGCAAATTTGGAATGGGATATTTGTCTGGGATTGTTTTAACGTTTAGTGCTCGGTAATCCCCACATGGTCTCCATGAGCCATCCTTTTTTTGCACCATGTGCAGGGGGCTTGACCATGGACTTTTGGAGCGTCTACAAATTCCCAAGTTTATCATGTGCTGGAATTCTAGCTTTGCTTGAGCTAGCTTTTCCGGGGGCAATCTTCTAGCGTTTGCAGTGACAGGTGGTCCTTCCGTACTTATAGTATGGAAGAACTCAACTTCTGGAAGGTTGTTAGAAAAAGTTTACTTAAAAAGGTCAGGAAATTGTTGTAGTAATTTGAAGTACTGGTGTGTCGGGTCTACGAGATGAATTTTGGAATTAATTCCTGGTGGTGGGTTAGCACCGGTCTTAGAGAGGTTTGTCTTTGTATCGATTAAACGTCTATGTTTCATATCCACAAGTAAAGCAAACTCTGCTAGAAAATCAGCGCCTATACTTGGTTGCTTGATATCGGCAAGTGTGAAGGGCCAGCAGAACCTACGGTGTAAACCTAGATCCAAATCTAAGAGTTGTTCGCCATAGGTATGAATAGGGGTCCCGTTTGCAGCATACAAGGTACGTTTCGATTGAAATTTCCGTTGGTCGTGAGTGGGTGGAATAACTGAAATATCCGCTCCAGAGTCGATTAGAAATTTCATATTGGAGCGTCTATCAAAAATAAAAAGGCGGCGTGTTAGGTGGCTCTCGTCTCCTGCCGCGTGGAGGGAGTGCCCTATTAGTTTTCCGACACATGTTTTGCTTTAAAATTGCAAGGTTGGATGCAACGTTTGGCCTTGTTGCCAAATCGTTCATGATACCAACACGTGGAGGTTGAGGAATTTGTAGTTATGGAATTTCGAGATAGCTTGGGTCTTTCTCGGGAGGTAGATCGGGAACGCGTTCGCAATTCGTTGACTGATGCTGTTAGCTTCTCTAATTGCGCTTCTAACTTGGGTAGCTTGTCGGACTCGCGTGACTGAATTTCAGCCACGTTGTATTTATCTCCGGAAAATTCCACGATTTTGTCTGCTATAACCGACAAATTTTCTAGAGAATCGTTGCTCAAAGCCAAAATTGAACGAACGTTGACTAGTAAACGTTGTAGAAATACAGATTTAAGGAAATCCTCTTTAATTTGACTACCGGCTAAAAACTTCATTTCGCGTAAAAGTTGCAATGGTTTTCTGTCGCCTAATTCTAATTCTGTTAAAAGTTTATTCATTTTGCGACTTTCGGACTCTTCAAATTCTAATAAAATTCGTTTCATTAGATCTGAATAGGGGGTTGATGAAAATGGTTGGGTTAAAAAATCTGAAATTGACTCTGCGACATGAGGATCGAGTATAGCAAGTACATGACTGAATTTTGTCTTTTCATAACTGATCTGCGATATATCGAACTGGGCGTCAACCTGCATTTGCCAGATTTTCACGTTACGTCTCCATATAGGAGGTAATTTTATTGCAACCCTTGCCATGATATTGCTGCTTGAAGAATCTTCGGCCATTGTGAAAAAAAATCAGATAATTTTTTAATTAAAAAGGACTGATATGTTTAGATATTCGTTTCCTGTAGGCACGAGCACGTACGTGGAAGTTAGGCGACGTCGGCTGGAACATCAGGCTCGGCATCTTCGGCTTACGGCACGGGGTCACCAATATGGATGTTAATTGCACTTGTTGACATTACCTGGGATGGTGATATTTAATCCATAGGTAAACACTTGATATACTTTATTATTTCACTAACTGAATAAACTATATGATACATTTAACTATAATACAATTACAACAGTACATGAGTACATAGCAGATAACTGACCGAGCGTAGAGGACGTGTGTTCACTGTAGCGGTTGGTAGAGAAGAGAGAGATCGCCCTGGTGTTTCTTCGTTGCTGTAGATCTTGACAGCTGGCTGTCGCAGAACATAACGTAACGTTTAACTGTCAAGAGTATTTATGCAGAAACACAGAGTAGTGTTGACGGAAACACTGCGGTCGGAACCACCGCCACACCACCAAATGTCATTAAAATACCTTTGTAATTTTCGGAGACAACGATTTTTTTTAAACAAAACTCAAAATTTTCCCGGAAAACGTTATCCCATTTTCCTCACTAACGAACTCATCCAAGCCATTAATAAAAGAAAGGGACTTGCCGAGTTTCATCGAAATCAGTTGCTTATTTTTTGAGTTATCGGTTGGATATATATATATATATATATATATATATATATATATATATATATATATATATATATATATATATATATATATATATATATATATATATATATAAACATATAAAAATTGAAACTGAACCGTTACTTGACAGTGACAGCTTTATATTGCGGTTTTGACCTCCGCACTGGTCACAATACATGGTAAGGCTTTTTCAAGTCACGAAATTTTTTATGTAATACAAAAGACAAGAGCCCACCTCTTGCGGATCTCTCGAGGCAACTGTTTGATCCCAAACAAACAAAATGAGTTATCAGTGCCCATATCATGAATATTGAAGCAGTATGTCCATAATTGCCTTTTGTAATAAACAGGTCCAGTGCTTAATGCAGGCGTAGGTAGGGTTTTCATTAAGTCAAAGCAAATCACAGATGCCTCTCCCCCTTTTGCCAGAGCAGTGTCATTTTTAAAACCATCTCTAACACTCTGGGCCTTTCTTGGACATGTATGCAAGGTGCTTATATGTTTAAGTATCTATTTATATTGAGACAGAATTTTCCTACCGATAAATTTCTGTTAAATAAATTGAGAAGGAAGTGAAATTTTCGGAGAGTGAATTAGGAGTGTTTTAAAAAGGGCGATGGTCGCAGACGCGCGTGATTGAACGGCCAATGGAGAGGCTCGTAAGCAAGATACAAGGCTGGCTTAGTGCCCCAGGGGTTTGGTAAGTCCGTTGCATGTCTAACTATTGCTTGATTTGTCTTTTATTTGATAGGCTAGCTGTCTCGTGTACCGAAGTACTTTTAAAACTAAAATTATATAGATATTTTGAACCATATGGGCTGTAAGCTAAATTAGTATAGATGATTGAGCCGTAGGGCGCTGGACTTATAATCAGAGTGAATGGAATACTGTTAAAATTTAGATGTTGTTTATAAGGGATTTTAGTAGTTAGGGAATTTTTGTAAATTTTATAAGACGAAGTACAAGATAAGGCTTGGGGCCTTAAGTTTAGTTGGGAGCTATAAGGGATGTTAGCTAAAATTGAGAGCTGTAATTAAGCTAAGAGGGAGTTCATTATTGGGCTTAGAAAAATTATACCGGGGACGAGAACAAATTGAGTTTTCACCGGTATCAACTTTGTGTAACATTTAATCCATCCTAAGGTTTGGAAAAACCTCCTACACCCTTCGGTTTAAATAACCTTTAGGATTTATATTATTGGGATTAAGAATTTTTAGTATAATTTTAATCAGACGGAAACTTTTGGAATTAAGGGATTTATTTTAAAAAACTATTAGGAGTTTTACTTTAATTTTTATCATACGGAAACCTTGAAATTAAAGAATGTATTTAAAATTTATTGTGTTGTTAAAATGTTACCTGTATAAATTTTATTTTTTGTATTAAAGTAATTTTAAAAACTAGATGCTGGGTGTCATTATTAGCTTAGGAAGCCCTAAACTATAGTTCATTTTAACAGTTTCTTATAGGGTGACTTTGATGTGCTTGGGTCACTGGGTATACGCTAAGACTGATTATATAGTAAAATTTTGGGAATTTGACCCAGATGCTCGGTTTTAGTGTTCCAAATAGATTTAGGCAAGACCTCCCTTGAAGGTCGTAAAACTTAAACACTGTTTTCAAGGTAAATGGGGGTGGTTTGTTGAATACACGTTCTGCCGCTCGAAGGTTGCCGAGTTTAAAAAAATGTACCTGAACAAATAATCACTTAAATTTTAGTAACAATAATAATTAGAGTTTACAGTCATTTAAAATCTTTGTATTAAAGAAAAGTAAAAGGCACGTAAAACCTCTCATTACAGATGTAGGTCTTTTTCAAATTCAAGTTGCTGGTTTCTTGTTTCAGCTGCAGCTTTTATCTGAACGGTGAATAGGTCACACTTCTTACAAGAGTCTGTGATTGGAGGGTGGAAGTGCAAGTTGAACTTATTATTGAAGATTTCTCGAAACATAAAATAGGACACAGGGTTCCTTTCTGTCTTCTCATCGTTATACAACTGGTACATCTTACCGAGGCTTAATTCCGGCGAAAGATATTTTCTGTGGTTACTTTTTTCTCTAGCATAATGAGATTCATAGTATGGAAATTTTTCGATAAATGCCTTAACCTAATTTTTCTTTTCGATGGTTGTTTTATTGTTTGGGGTACTTCCCACGTCTGTCGCATTCCAACTGATTTATTCTTCAGCAGTCTATCTATTCTAGCAGCAAAAATTTGGAAAACAGCTTGACAAAATGGTTTGCACAACTACTCCATTTTTATCACGTAGATAATAAATTCTAGTTTTCTATCTACGAGAATCTTGATTTTAGGCGTATGTGCGTAATTTATTTACAACTTTAACCTAGAAAAATAATTAAGAAGTTTACAAATCAAAGCTTTCTATGGCATAAAAATTTGTATGTAGCTCCATTTGACGTTCATTGGGAATCGAAACCGAGCATCCACCATTACAAGTACATGCAAACGGCTTGAGAGATTTTGGAGGAATAATTTTCCCGTTTTTGTTTTTGTTTTGTATTCTTGTCCAGCACATCTCCTTTTATTGGCGTTTCTTTTCGAATTTTCTAGCTTACAAACTCGCTTTTTAGTTTTAAATTTCTGGATGTTGTTACTTCAGTTTCTTCAGGTTCCTTTCCTTCATGTGTGCTTTCTTGATCCTCTTCACTTTAAATGTTTGCTCTTTCTTCGTCAAAGGGCAAGAAGTCCAATCCAGAATCCTCAAACGGACCTGATTCTGATGCATCTGTAATAAAGATTTATAGTTTTTAATAAAAGCATTTTTTCTAGCGGAGGTCAAAAATTGTAAAAATAGTCAGTTTCCGCATAAAAACCACATTCCTTTCTGCAATAGTGGACCAACCACCAAAATTTTGAAAACATGTTAAACGAACTATTCTATCGTTTCACAAATATTATTGGTGTAATATAATTACTATTGGAGCCTGCCCTAAGCAAACAAAATGTCATTATTGACTACTCACGTTTCTTTTAGTTATTAACTTGATAAACCTAACCTCCAACCTGAGTTAAAATCACGGCTTTTGTTTATCTGTGCTAAACAATAAATTAAATCACCAAACCACTACTACCTTCAATTCTTGTAACATCTATTTCACTAAAAATGTTGCCACTGAATAATATATGACGAAAAATATACACAAAGTGCTCAACTATAACTATTAATGACAACATAACATACACGCCAATATTTGAGCGAAACAGTCGACTCATGATATAATGACTTAGAAGATATATGATATTGCGCATATGCCCCGCCCCCCTCCTATGACGTCACGTGGTGAGTAACGTTATAGAAGTCCAACTACACACTTAAAACAAAGTCATTCGCAATCAAAAAATTTCTATACGTCAGTTTAATGCGGTTGAAGTTAGGCCTATATTGTCTTTTTCAGATAATACAGATCGCAGCACTAAATTTAATCTTTTTCATTTTTATTACTTCCAACTGTATGCACTCAAATATTAGTAAAATACGTAATTTGTTAAGAGGTTGTGATGAAACGTCAAACCCCACTGTACGACAGCATATTATTATTGCATTGGACTCACCACTTGACACCATGCGCGTGACAGGTCTAAAAATAGGTAGTCTAAATATCATATCTCTCGTTATTTGTATCATGCAGTGGACTAACCAAGCCAGTTAGTGCACTGTTTCGCTTTGCTTCTATGGATAAGTTCACGAAATAATATAAAATGCCAAACCTAGTATAGTGCTGCCACCTAGTAAAGCTAGCATAAGGTGGTTTAATCCATGATACAAATAACGAGAGATATGATATTCCGACTACCTATTTTTAGACCTGTCACGCGCATGGTGTCAAGTGGTGAGTCCAATGCAACAATAATATGCTGTCGTGCAGTGGGGTTTGACGTTTCATCACAACCTCTTAACAAATTACGTATTTTACTAATATTTAAGTGCATACAGTTGGAAGTAATGAAAATGAAAAAGATTAAATTTAGTGCTGCGATCTATATAATCTGAAAAAGACAATATAGGCGTAACTTTAACCGCATTAAACTAACGTATAGAAACTTTTTTATTGCGAATGACTTTGTTTTAAGTGTATAGTTGGACTTCTATAACGTTACTCACCACGTGACGAAATAGGAGGGGCGGAGCATATGCGCAATATCATATCTCTTCTAAGTCAATAAGTCATTATATCATGGGTTTGATCCACTTTGCAGTTGATAGATACCCAGTTAACGGTTTGAAAGATTTCATTAAAACGAAAATCACATTTTTGTGGGTTAGTCCACTATTGCGCTAGTAGTATTGAACGTATTAACCTTTGATCAGTCTCAGACGTGGGTCAAGACCGTAAGCTGTTTGATCAAGACCGTAAGCAGATTAATCAAGATCAAGAGCTGTTATATGCCAATGGAATGGTGTATTCAAGACCGCAAGAGGATTTATCAAGATAAATCCCCACTGAAAAACGCCAATTGACTTTAGGTATAATAGAGCATTCCAAGTATCAAATATATATATATGAGATTGGGAATTTAATTTCTTATGTTGTGCAGATATTGACTGACAGCCTGTCTGTTACAGTCTGCATGTTCTAAAAGCTAAAAGTTCCAAAAAGTTTCGCAGGTTAAGTGTCACAATTTGACTTGCCGCCTTTTAAAAGTGTTGGCGAAAGTATGGCGTCCACGGAAAGTAGCGGCGTGACAACGGGGCAACCCAATCTACAAAAACAAGATCTTTCTAAATTAGTAAGTAACTATTATTTATTACATTGAATGAGAAATATTTAGTCACAGTTGGTATTTTAGGCAGGGGTGACTTCCTACATTCTTTTGCCCTAACCTCATACCTGAACACAGGACGGGCACGAAAATTTTGTTATAATTAAAAATTCTGCGTGCCTAATTTGTAAATTCTTATTTTTTAGGATGTAACTAAACTAACTCCGTTGTCGCCTGAAGTTATCAGCCGACAAGCTACAATAAACATTGGTACTATCGGCCATGTAGCTCATGGAAAGTCAACAGTAGTTAAAGCGATTTCCGGAGTCCAGACTGTACGCTTCAAAAATGAACTTCTTCGGAACATTACAATCAAGTTAGGTAAGTTCTTACAATCTAACGTAATCTTATCTAAACTAGTTGAATATCCTTATTTGTGCCTTGTTTGCCTATTGCCCATTTGTATATTCCTGTTAATCTATTTTCTTTAGGCTTGTTTTTATAAATCTTTCCTTTTTTTGGTAATGTTTTGAAATGTACTTTTAGTATATCATATCTTTTACTCTATAATATACTTTAACTTCAATATGTTATGTAATTAAGGCTAATTAATTGCTGTATACTTAAACTGAAGCTTTTTATTATACATTTAACTCAAAAGACTTCTAATTAATATCCTAGTTATCAGTAAACTTTGCTAAAGTGTCTTATGACATTTAAGATAATTTTGTCCTTGTTGCGCCAAACTTGTACCTTACGTATCCAGTATTTAGTTTTGATGAGGTCTTGGTGTTTATTATATCAACTACATTATAATGTATATCATAATTTATTTTAAAATTTATATATTTTGTCAGAAAAATGCGACTTGATAATTGTAACAAGGGTAATTCTGCAGTTGAATCCGGTGAATCGGCAGAGTCGTCGCAGACTACACTTTCGTCGTTGCAGTTCACACGCTGTTGCCACGTCCTTCAAGTGGTAGAAATAAATTAAAAGATCGGAGAATTCATAAAAATAAATATGCACACAGTAAGTGCGTTATGGTAGCGTATGGTATAATTATGCGTGTTTGAAGTGTTTTACGGTAATGAACACGAATATAATAAATCCATGTGCGTAATGGTAGCGAGTATGATATAATTATGCAAGTAAAACTGAAAAAAAAGACCTATATTGACGCAGCAAGTGTTTTACGGTAATGAATACGAATATAATTAATACATATGTGTTATGGTAGGGAGTATGATATAAGTATGCAAATAAAACGGAAAAAAAATACCTTTATTGACGCAGCAAGTGTTTTACGGTAACTAATACAAATATAATAAATAAATGTGCTTTATGGTATGGAGTATGATACAATACATCTAGTAAAACGGATTTTTTTATTTACCTATATTGTGACAGCAAGTGTGTTACGGTCATGAAAAAAACAAATATATGCACGCAGTAAGTGGGTTATGGTAGCGTAGGGATACACACACACATTATTATTATTATATATATATATATATATATATATATATATATATATATATATATATATACATATATATATATATATATATATATATATATATATATATATATATATATATATATATATATATATATATAATGAATCTATAAATTCAGACCGAACTTGATTCTTGATTCTAGGGGCCCAAAAATTACGCTCGTTTGAAATTATTTTTTCAAAGTCTCACCATCTACACCTCTCTATTAGCGATTTTTTTAAAAACAAATTCGCTACCAATTGGCAAAGGACAAAACTATTAAAACCGTTGTTGCTGTGGGTTCCAAAATTTTGAAGATTTTAAAGTTGGCTTTAGCGATTTATAAACTGTGAAAGAAAAAACATTATTTCATACCTCACATTGCTGGCATTGGAGAGAATTTATCAGCAGTTGTCTTTCTGCTAACCATTTCATTATTTCACCATTATCTCTTGCTGCGAAATCGCTAAAGGTTACATATTCGGTTCTTATTTGATCCACAGCTTGGATTTACTAGAGACGTTGGAGCTAATCTTTTAAATTAAGTATAACGAAACATGTTTTTCACAAAGCACAAATAACTCACTATGATAACTATCATATCACTTCAAGAGCCAGGAAGCTAATGTAAGCTGGATAACAAAAGGCCTGTATTGCCAAGAACAGATACTTCGGCAAACTTATTTCCAGAAATGCAGCGCGCACATTGTTATCTGAAAATCCTGCATATCTGGAATACCTTATAGGTATTTGCCTGCTCAATCTGGTTTTTCCAAAAAGGCGCTTATATATACCTACTCAAAGCAGACAAAAGCAAAAGCTCTTTATAGCGATAAGTTGTTTATGCACAATAGGTGTTGAAGGATGTTTCTTTGTATATCTAAATGCCACCGGTCCACAGATATATTGTATTTCACCCCCAAATATATATATATATATATATATATATATATATATATATATATATATATATATATATATATATATATATATATATGAACAAGTCATTTTT
Source organism: Tillus elongatus (assembly GCA_964006375.1). NCBI lineage: Eukaryota > Metazoa > Arthropoda > Insecta > Coleoptera > Cleridae > Tillus > Tillus elongatus. Next base: position 182,825,265 of record OZ023262.1, on the reverse strand, counting down.
GGCAATAAATACGCCAAATTTTATAAAATTTGGTGGGTGTCTATTGTATTAGAAAGCGACTTTAATTCGGTTAGGTCAAATTAACTTTCCGAGTACATAGTTCTGGCGCGCAATTTATTTTCCATTTCTTTTTCACCATAATATATAATATTCTATGTGCATTTAGATCCTCGGTGGTTGAGTGGTGAGAACGTGGTCCTAAGGGTACTGAGTTCGTTCTCAGGGTAGTCTCCTTTCACTTTTTCAGTAGAAACTGTCACATTAACATCTAGCGAGGTTCTGCCATTGGATTTCAGCAAGTTGAATGTCTGCACGTTCCGCCCTTCGGAGTGGGCGTAAAGCCGTCTGTCCCGTGACCATGCGATGTTGGGCACGTTAAAGATCCCTACCCTCTTTACAGAAAGGCAGGGGTTCGGCCAGATATCCAGGATAGTGAGGTAAAACTGCTCCCTGCCGTCGGTTAATGGGTATAGTCACGGAAATAGGCCGACGTTAAAGAAACAAAACCCACACATACACACACAAAGTGGATTTCCCATGTTGACGTATGTCTGCTGAAAATCATGTTTGTAGGCTACTGGATGAGACACTGATAGTTTTTGCAACCGGATTCGCCTCTTACGGCATCTTGAGGCGTGATACTTATTCTCAGTTCAGCGGGCAAATATATCGCCAAAGAATCTCATTTTTATGACACTTTAATACATATTTTTACTGACCTTTCCTTTCTATTTCATTATAGGTATAACATTTTTATTCCTGCCCGTCACAATAAACTTAATTTCTGTATTTCATTTGCCAAATTACTTCATTACTTCAGGTAAGGCCCATGTGCCTATCTGCAAACGTACGAGAATTTGTGCCGAATCGTTTAATAAAAGTGGGTTATTTTACTGTCCAACCTTTCTCTTGTGGGAGAGATTGTCTAAATGTGATATGTGATTAAAACAATATATTTAACATAGAAAACATTGCTATGAAAATTCGCTACCATAGCGTACTTGCTGCGTCCCGACGTTTTTAATTTGCCTAAATGTTATGTCTCATGAAAAAAAAACATATTTCACATTAAAAATAGTTCTAGGAACATTCGCTACCATAGCGCACTTTTTGCGTCCCGACCCTTGAATTTTGTTCTTCATTTTATGTCTCATGATTAAACATAATTAACATTACAAAAAGTTGTATGGAAATTCGCTACCATAGCGCACTTGCTAATAGTTCTAGGAACATTCGCTACCACAGCGCACTTGCTGCGTCCAGACTTTTTAAGTTTGTACTGAATATTATGACTCATTAAAAGACATATTTATCATTAAAAACATTTCGATTAACATTCGCTACCATAGCGCACTTGCTGCGTCAGAATTTTTAGCTTTGTACGAAATGTTATGTCTCATGAAAAAACATATATCACATTACAAATAGTTCTAGCAACATTCGCTACCATAGCGCACTTTCTGCGTCCCGACCTTTGAAGTTTGTTCATCATTTTATGTCTCATGATTAAACATACTTAACATTACAAAAAGTTGTATGAAAATTCACTACCATAGCGTACTTGCTAATAGTTCTAGGAACATTCGCTACCATAGCGCACTTGCTGCGTCCAGACTTTTTAAGTTTGTATTGAATATTATGACTCATTAAAAGACATATTTATCATTAAAAACATTTCGATTAATATTCGCTACCATAGCGCACTTTCTGCGTCTCGACCTTTGAAGTTTGTTCTTCATTTTATGTCTCATGAAAAAACATACTTAACATTACAAAAAGTTGTATGGAAATTCGCTACCATAGCGCACTTGCTGCGCCCGACTTTTTAAGTTTGTACTAAATATTATTTCCTTACAAAGTCGATAAAGACAAGGATGTGGCAACAGCGCGAGAACGCCAACGACGAATTTCTAGTGCGCGACGACTCTGCCGGTTCACCGGATTCAACTGCAGAATTACCGAAACAAGTAATGTTTATAACTAAAATTTAAGCTAGGTTCATACACTTGCAAAATGCGAAATCACCTCGAAATGTTTCTTGACTGATTAATATTAAATAATATAATATTATTTAAAATGGACCAATAGGAATTATTTTAGCAATTCATAATTCACGAGTGTATGAACTAGGCTTCAGTCATATAATAAGAAGCACACTCAACTGTCAAAATTTTACATTCCTTTGAAGCACAATTTTCACAAAAACACTTTTTCAAGTTTAGTTAATAGTCATTACAGTCTAGATAAGATTGTCAAATATATAATTCAAAACAAAGTTTGCTATGTAGATTTGAATAATAGTTTTATGTATTATTCACTATGTGAATATCAGAGGATGAAAAATTCTGAATTTTTTAATCCTATGATAAAGCTAATGTTGTTAGCGAAACGATCATTATGTATTTAAAAAGATGGGTTGTGGTGATTTGGGTTTCTCCAAGTGTACTTATTTATGTATTATTATTATTATTACATGGCAGCGGTTTTGCTTTGGTGTAGCTTCTTCATATACAAAGTTTTCATTTGAAGGAGCTATATTATGCGGAGACAGCTATCATGTATCATAATATACTGTAAATCTTACTTATAACTGTGGTAATCTTCACAATTGATATGCCAAGGATGTGTAAATATTTTCAGGCTTTCTGAATCACTGTTTGGCCGTTTGAATTTCACACAGCATTGCCACGTCCTGTTCTATAATCGATAATTATATTAAATCAGTTATAAAATAAATATTCAGTTAATATACATAATTATTATAATTTGATAATAAACTGAGCGTATGCAATAAATATTTATTTACACATTGGCTAAGGGTAAAGAGCTCGCACAAAAATAAAGCGATTGGGCTCAATATGCCTTAGTAAAATGTTACTTGTTTTCGTTTTACAGGGTGTTTAAATAATTTTTCTTAAAACTATTTTTTTTTCAAATATCTTGAAAGTGGTTCAACATATTATTATAAAATTTGGCATGGCATTATTAGGCATCATGCTTAATACGATGACGGTATCAATTTAACCACTACCGCTAGGTGGCGCCACCGACAGCAACAATGGTTCATTAACATGGTCATAATTTTTTTGACCATCCTGAGCTGACCACATTTTCGAACAAAAATAAAGAAAGCTCATTTAGTTTAACACAGAAAAGCCATACTTGTTTAAAGTCGAAAAAGTTGAGCGTTTTCCAAATACACGTACTTTTTCAATGCAAACCAAAAACCTGTATTTACTTTGTTGCTAAGTATGTTATGGCAGAATTGTCATCATAGTCCGAGGAAAGGTCACACAGGCAGTGTGGGAGCGTATGCAGACTGCACTGAAAGTGGTGGAAGGGTGGACGGTTGATCAAGGGCTCGGGGTGAGCCCCGAGAAAGCAACCGTCGTGCCGTTTACGAGGAGGAGGAAGTGTGAAAGCCACAGAACTCTCACTCTATACGGTAGGAGCGTTCCAATGGCCAGGGAGGTAAAATATCTTGGGGTCGTATTGGACTCTAAGCTAACCTGGAATGGTCACATTGGAAAAATACTGCGTAAGGCAGTCATGACCTTAGCCGTCACTAGGCGGCTATATGGAAAAACGTGGGGACTAAGACCTAGTATGGCCCACTGGCTGTACACAAGGGTGGTCAGACCATCGTTAACATATGCGGCACTGGTCTGGTGGCCTAAGGTGACACAATCCAGTGCCAAACAAAAACTAGGCAAGATCCAAAGGATGGCTTGCCTAGGCATCACAGGGGCCATGTCTTCAACCCCAACAGCCGCCATGGAGGTGTTGCTGGATCTACCCCCCCTACACTTCGTTATTATGGGAGAGGCCAGGCTAGGACTATACAGACTAGCCTGCAATGGTAGACTGAAGATCAACCCAGGCTTCAGGGGCCACTGCAAAATTCAGGAGATCGTGAAGGAACCCATGCTTGAAATGAGGTCAGACTTCGCGAGCCCGCGAATGTGCAGGGAAAACAACTTCACAGTGGAAATCCCTGATCGCGGGGCATGGCGGGAGGAGACACCGGGCATACCACGGGACGCGCTCGTCTGGTTCACGGACGGATCTGGCGGGGAGCGTGGGACGGGGGCAGGTGTTTACTCGGAAGGACCGAGGGTAAGTCACAGTATTTCCCTCGGAGCCCATGCAATGGTGTTTCAGGCCGAGATGTACGCCATCCTGCACTGTGTGCGGGAGAACAAGAGGAGGGGCTACACCAACAAGCGGATACTCATAGCCACAGACAGCCAGGCAGCCCTTAAGGCACTAAGTAGCCCACGGGTAAATTCCTGGCTGGTGAGTGAGTGCCGAGACGAGACGAGCGACCTGGCTGGGCAGAATGAGGTGACCCTCATCTGGGTGCCGGGTCACTCGGGGGTCAAAGGCAATGAAGAAGCTGACAGTCTCGCAAAGAGGGGGTCAGCAGAACCATTTATGGGACCAGAACCGGCTCTGGGCGTGTCAAAGAGCACTGCCAGGGGAGCCATTAAGTCCTGGGTCAGAAACCAACACAAGGTGTACTGGGCGGACTGTCCAGGGCTCAGACATGGGAAGTCAATAATTGACGGACCCAGTTCAAAGAGAGCTGTGGAGCTGCTAAACCTTAGCAGAGGACAGCTCAGAAACACAACAGGTCTCTTGACGGGACACATGGCCGTCAAGAAACACCTACATAAAATGGGGCGGTTCGAAGGGGACCTCGCATGCAGACTCTGCGGCGAGGGGGAGGAATCAGCCCAGCACATCTTGTGCGAGTGTATAGCTCTGGACCGGAAAAGACAACTGATCTACGGTCACTCTAGACCGGAGACAGAGCAATATAAAACTTCACCCTACCAATCGCTGTGCAGACTAGTTCAAGGCACAGTGATTTTGGAATGGGTGGAGTAAGACTAGGGGTATGCACAATCAACCAAGGGTTGCGGTGCTATCGGGGCGGCAAGGCCGCGGACGAGCCATGAGGGAACAAAAAAAAAAAAAATGTTATGGCAGCAACTAAGAACGTGTTTACTATAGGTTTTCAAAATTGACTGACATTAAACCTATATCTTTCATTGTCACTTTATTCTTGTTACTTGCATTAAAGTGCTGTATCATAATGATTTTTCAAAACCACAAATGCGAGATGTGGTGTGTCTTTATGCGCAGGAAAATTTTTAAACACACTGTAAAACATTTTACTAAGGCATGTTGAGCCTAATCGCTTGATTTTTGTGCCAGCCATCACCCCTTAGCTAATGTCCAATTAATTATGGGGCATCTTATATATATATATATATATATATATATATATATATATATATATATATATATATATATATATATTATATATATACATATATATATATATATATATATATATATATATATATATATATATATATATATATATATATATATACATATATATATATATATATATATATATATATATATATATATATATATATATATATGTGGTGGTATGGTATACAAGGACATGGATGTGGGGTGGTATATGGACGCGAGTAAGAGTGAATGGTTCGTTGTTTGTTTTCTTGTTCTTTTTTCTTTTTGTTTCTGTGAGTGAATGGTTGAGGATGAGGTGTAGAGGGGAAACCTAACGGTGCTGTGATAAATGTGCTGTGGTAAATATTTTTGCGATAACTTCAGAAGATGCTTTGGCACAGAGGGGAAGTGGGGATGTAATGTTCCATGTCTGTATCATACGGCCGCGCGATCGATGTGCTGTGTATTTTGCTTCGTGAAACTGCTTACTTTTGTATTGTTCTTCTTGGAATTTCACCTGATGCTTATAGTCGTAGAAGTGTTGAGCTTTAAGAAATAAAGGTAGTCTGTTTTGTGTGATCTTAGTTTTGTTTAAGTATTGGTGTGGAGGCTGTGATTGTTTTCAAGTTGCTCATCGGCAATAGAGAGGCATGGCTCTGAGCGTCATAAATTGTGTAACTTGTAAAAGTGTAAAAGGCATACACAAGTCAATAGACTTAGATGTCTTAGCTGATATGTAAATAGACTTGATATGTATAAGCTTGTGAATGTATGGTGTGAATAAATTTTCAAATATATATATATATATATATATATATATATATATATATATATATATATATATATATATATATATATATATACATATATATATATATATATATATATATATATATATATATATATATATATATATATATATATATATATATATATATATATATATATATATATATATATAGGAATATTGCACTACATTGTAATCACTTTTAAATATACACTTTATTTGTTTGCTGTACGTTTGTGATTTCTTATTTTTTTGCGCGGACTGCAGTTTCGAACCGTCCCGGTTCATCATCAGCACGCTACTGACTGTTATCGCTCCTGTCTGGTCTACGTCTGAGATTGTATGTGGCGCATGCGCCGTGAGCTTCTATTGGTCGGTTTCCTGTTCTCTGATTGGTTGTAATTTCGGAATGTGTCATGTGTATCGGTCTCCTGTCTTGATCACTTTGGTTTGATAATTTGTCTATTTGTTTGGCCTTTATTAAGTTTTCGTTAAATGTTTGTACTTGGATTTGTTCTGGCATTAATTGTTTCCTATTGTTTGTTTGTTGAATGTAGTATTGTTCCCAGATTACCATGTTTTTGTGGTCTTTAACATGTTTCATTAGTTGTAATTGGGTGATGTCTGGTTTTTGGTGTTTTGTGTTGTGAATGTGTGTAGCTACGTTTGATTTGTAGCTAGGTATGTGGATTTTATCTAATGCTGTTATATGTTTCTTGAATCTTGTTTCTATTGATTTTTTGTCATTCCTATATATTTCTTATTCCATGTGTTACATTATATTTGATACATTTCGTTTAATTCATGTGGGTTGTGTTCTTGTTTTTTTATTTATTTTTTTATTGGTTTTGTAGATCATTTTTAAGTCATATTGTTTGAGTGTTTGTGTTATTTTTTTGATGTGGTGGTTATAAGTGAATGTTGTGTATTTTGTGTTTGTTTCTGGTGTTTTGTTTTCGGTTTTGTTGATTTGTTTGCTTTTGATTTGTTTTACTAGCTTTTCTTGTTGTATCCATTTCTTTCTGCTATTTGTATTATGGTGTTGTACTCCTTTTCTCGTTCGTCGTTATGAAGTGGTACATTTAGCATTCTGTTTATTAAGTATCTTTATGCGGTCATTTTGTGTGTTTGTGGGTGTAGTGAGTGTTTAGGTATAGTGATGTCTGTTTGTGTGGGTTTTCTGTATATTTTGTATTCAATCTGATTTTCTTTTCTGATTAGTGTTAAGCCTAGGAAGTTTATGGTGTTGTTTGATTCTTTTTCTATTATAAATTTTATGTTTTTGTTAGGTTTATTTTTTCGAGGATATTGTCTGTTGGTTTTTTGATTGTCGTATATTATTAATATATCATCGACTTATCTTATCCATTTGATGTTTGGGTCTGTCTCTTTTATGATGGTGTTGATTTTATCTTCTAACTGTTGTATGTATATTTCTGCCATGATGCTTGATAGTGGAGATCCCATTGGTAGTCCGTCTTCTTGGATGTAGTATTCTCCGTTGAACTCAATGTAATTTTGTTTTAATATGATGTTTAGTATTTCGCTGATTTGTTGTTTTTTTGTTGTTATTTTGCATTTTATTTTCGATTACCTTTGTAGTTTCGTTAATTGGCATATTGGTGTACATATTTGTTATGTCAAATGAGGCAAGTATTGTGTTTTTGTTTATGTTTATGTTTTCTAGTTTATGCACTAGTTCTATGGAGTTTTTTATGTTAAATTTGTTTTCTAGTTGTATTTCTTGTTTTAGTACTTGGTCCATTTCTTTTGCTATTTTGTATGAAAGTGCATCTTTGAAGTTGATGAGTGGTCTTATTGGGTATCCCGTTTTGTGTATTTTTATTATTCCTGTCATTGGTGGTGCTTTAGGGTTGTTGTTATAATAATGTGTTGTTTTTTGGTTGAATATTGTCTTGTTTTTTTATGATGTTTAATATTTGATTTTGGAATTTTTTCGTTGGGTTTTCGTTCAGTTTCTTGCATTTGTTTGTTGAGATGAAAGTGTTTGTTTTTTCTATATAGTCCAGTGTTTTTATTGCTATTAGTGCGTCGCTTTTATCTGTTTTTGCTATTGTTATGTTGTTAGGTTTATTTGGCCTCAATTTGAAGCCTAAAACAATTGATTTAAGTCGATGACAGTAAAAGACACTGGTGGGGGTGTTATATATATATATATATATATATATATATATATATATATATATATATATATATATATATATATATATATATATATATATATATATATATATATATATATATATATATATATATATATATATGTATACATACATAGATCAGTTATCAGACCTCAAAATTTAATATAGACCTTAATAAGGTAAATCTGCCTGGATTAACAAACTAACAGTTTAGATATATCATGATATACACCGGTTGGCATTAATAATGTTTAATTGACAAATAAAGTCCAGTCTTAACTGAAGTGAGCTACATAAAAGGTATCTATAAAGAAATTGCCTACATAGGTCTATATTTTTTGTTTAAAGCAATCTAGATAGCTATAGAAAATTCTGCAATCAAATAATCAATTACAGTTATTAGTGGTGTGATATGGTCGTGAGACATAAATCAATTCAAAATACAAAGTACATTACACTTAACACCGAGAGCAATAAAATAAATAATACCTTAATCAAAGTTCAGTTAAACAATTAACAAATATGAAAGTTTCATTAATAGATACTCAGAAGTTGCAAGAACCCACGGCAACCTTTTGCATGATGGTCCTCAAACAGACCCTGTGAAAGACCAAGCTCTGTATGCCCAACAAGCTATCGAATGTTCACCCTGTATACAGATGATAGACACTTTGGTTGAACGTATTGGTCGGTACCAACGGGAAAGCCCTGTTATAGGCAAAAAGGGGAAGTCGTTACCCTTCGAAACAACACGTACACCTGCAGTAAACTTTGCCACTGCTCGGGAAAACTCTCAGATCATTACAGAAAAGTCTGCTACTCTGGAAAATTTCAGCTAGTCGCCCATAATTTAGACAGGTTCGAGAATTGATAGCTCAGATAGTCAGCTATTCTCGAAAACCTAAATGTATTTTACAACTTTATTAATAAGCTTATTAAAATTGTTACCCCAAAGACACAACACGCTCTGCGCTGTTCATCATCAGAGCTCACGACCGAGTCTGTGGTTCGCTGCCGAACGAATGTTGTTGCCTCTAGCAGAGCGCACAGCAGACTGAATGGTTCACCGCCGACTCTGCTGTTCTCTCACATTGAGCCGACCGACTTGTGTTCGCTCGCATGCTTTTTTGTCTCCTTCTAAAAGCAAAGCGCCTCTGGTTTTGGAAAGAGCATGTATATAGCTAGTCAGTAATCGCGGGTTTCAACCAGTTCTTTATCTCGAAGTCATAAAAACTTGTTTATGAAAAGTTTATCAATGAATTTTGTTGATGGTATTCGTAATTCTTTGATGATGAAATCTCTGGTCATAAATCGTCTCTGTTTAAATGCTTAATTCTCTGAGGCACAAATTATTATGTAGGAAATATCTGTGTTCTATAGAGATATTTCGACAACCCATTGTACCCTGCTAGATATTATTTAAGCAATTTTTAATGAATCTTCCCTTAAATTAGTAATTTATTTGAATATTTTATTCAGTGGGTCCAAAAAAAGTGGATCGTTGCAAAGTATAATAATAAGTTCTCCAAATGCGATATCATCTCAGCTCTTAATTAAATAAATAAATGAGTAAATATCTTGAAATAGTGTTGTGACATGACTGTCTTAGTTAAATGGCGTTAAGGGACTTATTGACTTATCCTATTACTCTTAGAAGTTTATTATATTATGGGTTTACTTTTAACTCTGTCAACATGTGTATTGTCCTTGTCTTTCAGTTCAGGGTTAACTCCGCTAATGTGTAAGAATGTCTGTCTAAATATATTCTTATTTTGATGTATGTCAACCAATAATTGATGACACATGAGTTTAGGAACAAGAATCTGTAATTTTCAATGTGTATAGCAGCAAATATGTTCCACCAAATTTGTAGTAACCTCAAAATTCAAAATGTTGGGATGCCACCAAAGATATAAATCATAAATGCCAGTTCGTAGATTTGCCTGTAAAGTTAGTTCCTGTGGCTATAAAAAGAATCAAATCAGGTATGTCTTGATGCCAGACAACATAGGCTGTATTCTTTTAAAATCAACCCCGCTGAGACTATAGTGTGTTCATCGTTTGCTGCCAACACTTATTTATATGCTTAGGATTTCTCAAATTTTATTTTCACATCTGTTGCTAAGAAGGAATGTTTTGGAATAAGTGATGTTGATTATTATATAGCGGTGAGCACAAACACCATGTGTGAGTACCAGACGGAGAGTGTTAGGTAGAGTGTACATAACCCTATATTGTATGGTGTATCGTACCGCATTGTGCAAATTAATCCTAGGCAAATTTTATAGTAAAATGGTTTATTGCTTACAGAATAATATAATTGTGTTATTTTATACAATTACCATTATATTAAATAATAGTAGAAAATATGCCCCCCTTTGTCCTCAATAATTGCTTTTACTCGTTTTAGCATTGATTCAGCAAAGCAAGTGTCTGGCATTTTTCAAAGAACCGCTCATCTCGATCGGGTGAATTCCTCGGCCAGTCTAGAACGGGCAAACTACCTCACTTGGGTGATGCTTGGGAGTGGGCCTCAGTGGGATGTCACCTTGAGTCTAGCACCAGTGGGTGTCAGGTATAGACGAACACGGAGGAAAGCGGAGATCTCTAATGATGGATTACAACCGGAGATTGAGGCTTCCTGTATGAGCTTCGAAACAGGCAAATGACCTCACTTGGGTGCTGCTTGGGTACGGGACTTCATATGACATTGCCTCGAGTCAAAGACTGAGAGATGTCGGGTTCCGACGAACTCGGCGAGAGGCTGACAATACACCTGTTGAACCATCTTTCACCTTCAAAAATATCGCCTCCTGCTGGGAGCTCGATTTGTTTGGTGAAATTAGAGCAAACACTGACAGATATCGGGTCTAGAAGAACCCGGAGGAGAGTTGAGATCTCTAGTGGTGGATTACACCTGGAGGTTGAGGCCTTTGTGAGCTTTGAAACAGGCTAACGACCCCGCTTGAATGCTGCTCGAGAGCGGTACTCGAGTCAAATACTGACTGACGTCCGGTCCAGGTGAACTCCGAGAGAGGTTATCTCTCTTCGAGCTTTGGAACAGGCAAGCGACTTCACTCAGATGGCAGTACACCTATCAAACCAACTTTCATCCTGAAATAAGATCGACTCCCACCCTCAAAAAAAAGTAAAGTACAAAGAACATTGCTTAATACCGGAGATTGGAATATTTTCAGTCAAGGCACTAAAACAAACCGTTTACAACCATCGATTACACATGAATAGTGATCTAGAGAAAGTTGCTTCTAAATTCAAATTGTTCTACACAGCAATTAACTTCTTGAGTTTTGATATATTTTTATTCTGAGGTACAGATACTAGCCTGTGAGATCACTGATTAAGATCTACAATGTTATGATAAACATGATTGATATCACATTTGCAGTAATGGTTTCTTAGTAGGTTTACTTTGGTCAACAACTTTGCAGTTATATGTCTACAACTGAATTGAAAATAAGTTTTGATGTGGTTATTAGTTTAGCTTTTTATTCAAAAAGAGGTGTATAAATGTAAAAAAATGACATTGCATTCTATTCTGTGTTGTGTTTGACATTTTAATCAAGGCCTATAATGTCACTTCAAAGGTTTAATTGTTAAAAATGATTTGAGTGAAGAAGTGGAACCTGTGATGAGCACTGACAAGTACTCTTGAAGAAACCCAAATCACCATACATCTTTTTTAAAGACCCAACGATCGTTTCACTAACCACGTTAGCTTCATCAAGAATGAAATATTCTCATCAAGAATATTTCTGATAAAGCTAACGTTGTTAGCAAAACGATAGTTAGGTCTTTAAAACAGATCACCACACATATTTTTTAAAGACCCAACGATCGTTTCGCTAACCACGTTAGCTTCATCAGAGGATGAAATATTCTCATCAAGAATATTTCTGATGAAGCTAACGTTGTTAGCAAAACGATCGTTAGGTCTTTAAAACAGATGTGTTGTGGTGATTTGGGTTTCTCCAAGTGTAGTTATTGTTAAAAATGGTGTTCTATTTATTATCATATTTGTAAATAGCTTCTAATGTGTTTTATGTTAAATTAATACCTGATTAATAAGTCCCAGGTAAATATAAAATGTCAAAACTCTTTAGCTGAATTAATCATTTATTCTGCCTATAACATGCTTGAGTGTCAGTAGTTAATTACTAGAGTTTCTATGGGTAGAGGAATAAAGTAATTGGTTTTTCAGCTTTACACTGTGCATGATGAATTTGGTTGAATGTTTTAGTAGAGAGCCCACTACCTGGTGTTTTTGAATAGACTAGGCTTTTTGTGTTCTTTTATTCCTAAGTTTCAACATCATTGCCGTTTTCTTTTTATTATATTTTTATTTATTGCCTAATTGAGTATGCCTTGGATACTTTCAGTTTTATGAAAAAATCATTATGAATTCTTTATACCTGTGATAAAGTTTTCATATGGATAAAAATAGTTGATGCATATATTGTCTTAGATGTATGTATTATTTTGTGTTGGAATGAAACACATTAAAAAGATCAAATTTGGAAGATGCGGAATGTATGTATATATGTTTATATATATATATATACAGGTGTCCAGAAAGTAAACCGACAAACAAAAACAGCTGATTCCAGAGATGATTTGTTGACGATTTGACGTAAATCTTCTTATTTAAAAAAATTCCTAATGGAACCAGAGCTCTTTCAAGATGTCGCTTTAACATCAAGTTTTTTCCTAATATCTTAATTGTTGACTGTAAATTCTGTATTTCAAATATTTCAATAAGCATCTCGTTTGGGGGGATCAGCGGTATTTTTAACCATATTTTTTTATTTGACTTTTTCACATTTTTTATGTCAGATTTAAAAACTGGAACAGATTTAAAAACCCTCATGTATTGTCGCTAATGCGCCGTTTTCGAGAAAAATCGATGTGAGCTGTCTAAATTTCTTACTAATAACCAAATAAATAACTTGAAATGACAGCTGGCTTTGGAAACAACTAACAATGACAGTTCTGTTAGTTGACATTCGTTACAGCTTTTGATTTGTTACTTTTCCAAAGCTAGCCTTCATTTCAAACAATTAATTTGCATATTATTGAGATATTTAGATGGGGACTTTGAAAGTTCACATCTATTTTTCTCTAAAGCGGTGCGTACCAGCGACAATAAATGAGTGTACCTTATTTTAAGAAAAAACTTTTCAAGTTTTTAAATCTGAAATCAAAAATCTGAAAAAGTTGGAAAAAAAAAGGTTAAAAATACTTGTTGGTCCTACCAAACGAGATGCTTATGGAAGTATTTGAAATACAGAATTTACAGTCAACAAGTAGATATATTAAGATAAATTTGCGAGTCAAGTTTTATCTTGTTAGGTGGACCCGTTCTGAAGATTTTATTTGGAAGGGCCATCTTGAAAGAGATCTGACTTCGTTAGGAAGCATTTTTAAATCAGGAGTTTTATGTCAAATGATCTCTGGAATCTGCTGGCTTCGGTGGTCGGCATATTAAATAAAGTGGAAATTGTAAACCCCAAAAATATGTACATATTGTGTAAATATTTTTGTTCATTAATTTAGAAGCGTGTTGTGTGAATGCGATCAGTTTAAAACTATAATAATATATACATTTGTCAAACCATCTTCCCAAGACTATTCAGTGAACCATATTTGTGGCAGTCGTTTGAGGAACAACTTTGTCAAAAATCGGTTATCTTTCAGATGTTTCTTTGAGCTTTGGGAATAAAAAGCCTTATGGTGCTAAATTCGGGGAACATGGCGGGTGCTTAACCATCCAAAACTATGCAACGATTTGTGAGCTGGAGCATTGTCTTACCAAAAGAAGACACAATTGGCCCGTTTTCTGTGGTGTTTCCACACAATCTTGTCGCCTTGTCCCAGACAACTGAAACAAGAACCTTGCCAGCTGACTTTTGAACAGGGAATTGTTTCGTTTCGACTCTTTTATTTCTCTTTAAGTCTCTGGACCAGTGCCTAGGCGACCCAAAAAGTTTGAGGAAGCGTCTCTTAAACGATGGCACATTTTCTTCTACATTGTCAAATGAGCACACTTCTGATCAGCATTCAAGCATTTCAGAATCAACTTTGCCAAAATGTTTAATATTTCTGCTATTCGTCGATCTTCTAAGATCTAAGTTCATTTCAAGGAGACAATCTTTTCTCGGGAGGTCACAGAAATTGGTTTTCCAGAGCGGTGCTCGTCTTTCACATTAGATCGTCCTCTTGGCACAACCAAGTTTTTAATAGTAGTCTACATAAGATTTCTACGTATCACAACGTTTTCAGGAATAAATTCTTATAACTGACCGAAACATATTTTTTATCGAAATCCAGCTTTTTTTCAGGCATGCGGTTTTCGAAGTGGTAGGTTTGTCACTATTAAAATTTTGGAGGTCAAACTTTGACAGCTTATTCACAAAATATGATAGTTGTTACCATAGCAGCTAAATGCAATTTAGCTTACTGTAAAGTTTCCAGGCTAACTAGATATGAATATACCCTTCATACTTCAGTGGATGACGTCAGAATTAAAAAGTATGGATGCAGCAAGTGCATTATGGTAGTGAATTTTCATAGAAATTATCTGGCATCAAACATGTTTTTTATTAAAAGCTTATAACGTTTTTTCTTGTAACATAGAGATCTAAATTTTGGTATATAGTTTACTTTTTATATCATAAAACGATGTACCAAATTTGGTCACCAGCGCTTTTTTATTTTCGGAGATAACAATTTTTTTCAAAAGAACCCAAATTTTTCCTGGAAAACCTGTTCTGATTGTCCTGGTGAATGAACTTATCCAAGCTGCTTATAAAAGGAATGTATCTGCCAAATCAATTCCTGCGCAAATGTTATCTTGAATGGATGAAACTTGTGTTTTAGTGAATTTTCTTTAAAAAAATTTCATTGAGGAGATCCTGATTTAAAAAAATAATTCTTCAAATGAGCGCTAATTAGGCCCCATAGAACACATATCCGGGGTCAGTTTCAATTTTTATGTTTATATATATATATATATATATATATATATATATATATATATATATATATATATATATATATATATATATATATATATATATATATATTGTATGTATTATACCAATAACAAAAAATAATGGGCCGATTTTGATCAAATTTGGTGAGTACCTTCGTTTTGTTTGCAAATGTCTTGGATAAGTTTCTTAGCCAGGAAAATCAGCCCAGGTTTTCCCGGAAAATTTCGTTTCTTCAGCTTCAAAATATTTACAGAAAATTCATATATAGACCCTTTCTCTGATGCTTTAGCTGTAGGTTTAGTTAACTGTTTAAGGGTCTATAATTTTTAGGTAATTTTCGTAGAAAAAATTCGTTAATGAGGAGACTACGACTGTTGAATGCTGAAAAGATTTCTTCAAATGAGCCCAAACTAGGCTCCCTAGAATCCATATCCAGGTTTACTTTCAGTTTTTATCTGTTTACATATACAGGTAACGCATTTTTACGGTAAATCTCAATTTAATTGTTATTATACAAGATATGAGAAAAAATTGTAAACGTTAATAATAGGGTGCCTTGAGCTGCATCTTATAAAAATATTTTGACAATCACAGGTTGGTGATCTCTGTAAAAAAAATTGAACACCCTTATACTATTGCATTTTTGCATTTTTTATCGAAATATGATGCATGTGTAAAAAAAAACAAGGCGTAGTAAGTGGGTTTTGGTAGCGAATTTTCATTAAATCCAGAGTTCTATAAGTCAATTTGCTATTAACATAAGGTTTGTTGGCTAGGAAACCAGTTTTCTGAGAA
The DNA here is from genome assembly GCA_964006375.1 of Tillus elongatus. Taxonomy (NCBI): domain Eukaryota; kingdom Metazoa; phylum Arthropoda; class Insecta; order Coleoptera; family Cleridae; genus Tillus; species Tillus elongatus. Next base: position 182,809,243 of record OZ023262.1, on the reverse strand, counting down.
ACATTTAAAGATTATTTTCGGAAAATTTTTGTACATTTTCAAACAATAACTTACTTTGATAAAATATGGTACATTGTTTCTACTATATAGGTTATAATGCTAACCAGATTGATCCCTGCTTGCATTAGTGAGATGTATTTGCTATTAAAAACATTTTTATGAAAATTCACTTCCATAATGCACTTGCTGCATCCAGACTTTTTTAAATCATTTTGCAGTCACAAATATGTACATATTATGTATGTACATTATATCCATTCTCAGTGATTCGTTTTACGTCGTTTCACTTAACGTCGTGATTGGTAGATCCCCAACTAGGACGCCATGCGGGGACTTGCTGTAGGCCCATTCTGTGATGCTTTGGCGGTAGTTTTAGTTAAGTTTATGGTTTAACAGTGAATAATTTTTAGCTAATTTTCGTAGAAATATTCGTTAATGAGGAGACCGTGACTTCGGAATTTTAGAGATTTCTTCAAGTGAGCACAACCTAGGCCTCCTAGAATCCATATCAGGGTTTACATTCAGTTTTTATCTGTTTACATATATGCAGGGTGACGCATTTCTACGGTAAATCTCAATCTAATTGTTATTATACAAGATACGAGAAAAAATTGTATAAGTTAATTATAGGATGTCTTGAGCTGCATCTTATAAACTTATTTGCACAATCACAGGCTGGACCATAAGTCGTTGGTGATTCCTACAAATTTTTTTTCGAACACCCTTATATTATTGCCTTTTTATCGAAATGTGATGCATGTTTGTAAGAAACAAAAATCGGAACGCAGAAATTGCGTTTTAGTAGCGATTTTTCACTAAATGCTTCAAATGTCAATAACTCAATTTGATATTAACCTAAGGTTTGTTTCTAGGAAACCAGTTTTCTCGAAACATTTGAAGTTTATTTTCGGAAAATTTTTGTACATTTTCAAACGATAAGTAGAACGATAAATAGAATAAGGTACATTGTTTCTACTATATAGGCTATACAGGTAATCAGATTGATGTTAGCTTGCATTAGGGAGACATATTTGCTATTAAAAACATTTTTATAAAATTCACTTCGTAACGCACTTGCTGCGTCTAGACTTTTTTGATAATCTGATGAACACTACTTTTTGACACCACTTTCTTGAGCTATTTTTTCTTACAGATTGCCTGTTATCCATTAAAAGATGACCAAGAACAGCCATTTCAACACCATCATTTTGGATAGGATGTTGATGGTTATGTTTTTTGTTTGTAACAGAGCCTGCTTCCTCAAATTTTACAATCAAATTAATGATGTACTGACGACTAACCTGCTGTTCCACATGATTTTGGTTGAAAAGTCTAGCAGCAACACTGGCACAATTGTTATTTCTATAGCAGTTTTACTAGTTCAATTCTTTGTTCGGTGCTATTAGTGAATTTTTTTAATTTAAAAAAAAACTGTAATAGAGGGGTATTCATGGTGAGACCCCATATCCGGGGTCAGTTTGAATTTTTATATGGTTATATATATATATTTGTGTGTGTGTGTGTGTGTGTGTGTGTGTGTGTGTGTGTGTGTGTGTGTGTGTGTGTGTGTGTGTGTGTGTGTGTGTGTGTGTGTGTGTGTGTGTGTGTGTGTGTGTGTGTGTGTGTGTGTGTGTGTGTGTGTGTGTGTGTGTGTGTGTGTGTGTGTGTGTGTGTGTGTGTGTGTGTGTGTGTGTGTGTGTGTGTGTGTGTGTGTGTGTGTGTGTGTGTGTGTGTGTGTGTGTGTGTGTGTGTGTGTGTGTGTGTGTGGCGCGCGCGCGCGCGTGTGTGTGTGTGCGCGCGCGCGCGTGTGTGTGTGTGTGTGCGCGCGTGCGTGTGTGTGTATGTATGTATGTATGTATCCAACCGATATCTCAAGAAGTAATTAACCAATTTTGATGAAACTCGGCAAGTACCTTTGTTCTATTAATAACTTGAATGAGTTCGTTAGCCAGGAAAATCGGCCAAGGTTTTCTGTTTTTTTGTTTTGTTTTTATTTCGAAAAAAAAATTTATCTCCGAAAATTACAAAGCTGTTTCGATGAGACTTTGTGGATATGTTGCCTTGGGATAGACCTTACTATATACCAAAATTCAACTTCCTATGGTGATAGAAAATTGAGTTATTCAAATTTGAAGCATTTAATGAAAATTCGCTACCATAACGCACTTTTTCGTTTTAACTTAGTTGCTGAACGACGATAATTCATGCAATCCAGTAGAAACTGTAAAAATGCCAATTTAGTACATTTCGCCAAAATTTTTTGTTCCTTTAAATTAAAAACATTCGTGCAGATAAGATAACATTTCTTTGTCCGGTCCTACCAAAGAAATTGTTTACAATTTAAACGAGAGTGTACTGGGTTAAGAATCTTGCAAATTTCAATGAGTCTAAAACAATTTCGTAAATCCCAAAAACCAATTATCAAAATTGAAAAAAAAACATGCTTGCATAGAGAGTGAAAGCAGCATCAAAATGATGCGTCAATGGACCCCTCATGCCATTTAAATTTTTTAAACGGGTGGCTCTGGGCGCTAGAGGAATGCAGAAAGAACTTCGAAACCAAGAAAAAAGTTGGTCCCCCTTCAAGTTAAAATTGACCTGTTTTAGTATTTTTCCCACACTTGGATGTAATCGGACATAGGGGGTCCAAATTTTAGTTGGGCACCCTCGTTATTCTCAGAAATCAATCGCTCAAAATTGAAAAAAAAACATGGTTGCATAGAGAATAAAAGCAATTTCAAAATGTCACTCGACCCCTCTTGCAATAAAAATTTTCTGAAGGGATGGATCTGGATGCCAGAGGGACACAGAAATAACTTCGAAGTCAAGAAGAAATGTGGTTCCGCTTCAAGTTAAAATTGACCTGTTTTAGTATTTTTCCCACACTTCAAAATCGTACATTTACGGGGTGCACAAATTTTAGTTGGGACCCCCCCCTATCTGTGTGTGTGTGTTTATATATATATATATATATATATATATATATATATATATATATATATATATATATATATATATATATATATATATATATAAACATATAAAAATTGAAACTGGCCCCGGATATGGGTTCTAGGGGGTCTAGTTCGCGCTCATTTATCGAACCTTTTTCAAAAATCGGAATCTCCACATTAGTGAATTTTTTCTCTGAAAATTCGCTGAAAAGGAGACCCAACGTAAAAAAAAACAGCAGTGCTCTTCATTAAAAAACCTCCTTAAAATAATTTAGTCTACAAATTAAATATGTGAAATAAAACATTAATTTTTTGAACAATTTTATTCTTGCATTTAATACCCAAAAGTTTTTTGTTTTTTTTTTTAATTTATTGATGTTGCTCACTGTTCTGTTTTACAGTATTTATTTTTTGAAAATGAGAAAACTACATAAAAACCTGCTCCACACGACATTTTAGACAAATCACCTAAGGTACTTGAAGCTAATAAGTCGAAAAATGGTTGATTAAAAGAAACATATGACTATATGTAACCTGACCTATACAATATTTTGCAAATTAGTGTGAGCACAGGCAGATTTGCGTTAAATATCGTTTCTTGAAAGAAAAAAATACTAACAGTACTATTATTCAATGGGCTATATGTCACCCCTTTAGCTCTTATTACAGCTTTAACTTGTTTTCATATAGAATCAATTAATTTTTTCCAATTCTCTCTGATTTTGTCATCTCCAAACCACACCTGAATGACAGCACTAGTCATCTTACCTTTTGTTGTATTCTGTATTTTATTGACTATGTTAATTGGCATTTCGAATCTCTTTCGATTCGCATTAACATTCCCTATCGAAAAAGGGTTGCAAACTTGTAACAATAGAAGCCTTTGGAATTTAATTTGTCAACCAACTGATATTTGTGAAGATTGTTATCAAAATTACAAAATAGGTCCATAGTACTGATAAAAATGTCCAATTTATGGTAAACAAACTATGATTTTATAGAGCTTTTAATTATTTATGTCATGCTTTCGCCGAAAAGTATCCAGATAGACCGAAGCCTAGTCTGGACACGGTAAAGAGATTATTGAAGAATGGCTCAAGTTACGGGAGTTTTATCCCCATAAAGGAGAGACCACAGCCAAGTGTTGATAATGAGGTAAACGAAATTGTATTATCACATTTTGTTGCTGAGCCACATTCATCTCTCGGGGATTGTCAAATAGAGTTGGGTTAATCAACAAGAACCATTCACAGAACATTAAAAAAAAGCACAACTGGAGACCCTTCTCCTATCCGTAGTTTTCAGTCCGATGAACTCCCAATGTGTTGAATTCTGTGAATGGTTCCTTTTAAAAACACAGGAAAATGGAGCTTTTTGCGAAAAAATTATATGGTATGATGAGGCGAAGTTCTGGCAAAAATGGATTGTTCAATCGTCACAATAGCCACTTTTGGTCGGATGAGAGTCCTCACGTCACAAGAACCAACTATTGTCGAGAGCTTTGGTCATTTAATGTATTTTGTGCCGTAAAAAAATATTCGTTTACCTCATTATCAACACTTGGCTTTGGTTTCTCCTTTTTGGGCATAAAGCTCCCGTAACTTGAATAATTCTTCAATAATCTTTTTACTAGGTCCAGAGTAGGTTTCGATCTATCTGGATACGTTTCGGCGAAAGCAAGGCATGTTCGACCAATTATTCGATGACATTCAGAATAAATAATTAAAAGCTCCATAAAATCATAGTTTGTATATCCTAAATTAGCCATTTTTATCAGTGCTAAGGACCTATTTTGTAATTTCGATAACAATCTTCACCGCATGCACTTCTAGCATGCAATCGTCAGTTGGTTGACAAATTAAATTCCAAAGGCTACTATTGTTACATGTTTGCAACTCTGATTCGAATAAATATGTATTTATCTCCAAAACGGTTAGATTTAGGTATAGGAAATACTAATGCAAATCAAAGGAGATTCAAAATGCCAATTAACGTAGTTAATAAAATACAGGGGGTCCCATTTTAAAACGCAGTTTCGATCAGTTGAATTTTGTCAAGTGGCCAAGCCAATTGCTATCACCCTGTATGCTGTAACGCAAAACTGTAATATGTGTGGTGAAGGTACACATACTGGTGTGTTGTGTGCAAAAGATGAATCTTGTAGCTTATGTTTCCTTTAAGTTGTCAGGTATAAAGTGCAACTATGATTTTGCGAAAATTTTCGAAAAAAAGAAATATTTTGAAAATAGTTCATTTGAGATACATAGTATGCTAGTGAAAGTATCTCAAAAAATAATAAAGTTATTTTGATGAAATTTTGTTGGTATGTTGCCCTGCTAAAGAGACCTTACTATATACCAATCAACTTTCTAGGTTAATAGCAGATTTAGTTCTTGAAATTTGAAGCATTTAATGAAAATTCTCTACCATAACACATTTGCTGCATCCCGAGTTTTTAATAAATCTTGCAGTACAGCAATCTTTTGTCAGTACCCCTATGGATTCTTGATGCTGTTGTGCCTTCATTGATCTTCTCATACAAGTGTTTCTGTGAGGCTCTTTCTGTTTCTATCTTTTCTTTATAAAATAGTTCCTGAAAGCAAACTGTCTAGGCTTCACGAAACTTGATTGTTATGCCACAAGATGGATGTTTACTCGCTTCTTGAATAGTTTCAGCTTATATATCCCCTGAAATATGTCTGCTGGGGTGCTCTAGGAAAGAACGGTGATTTGTAACAAACTGTTAGACTAGTGGATAATTTGGCATTAAAAGCGTGTGCTTTTGACTAAAAACTGTTACTGATTAAAGGTCGCAAGCAGATATACTAACTAAGCGATTTTCGAGGAGCAATGCGGATGATATAGTATCGGTATCGAAAATAGAAGAGGCAGAGATCTCTAACCTTTCTCCTGTGATGTAGAGAAGTATGGTTGATTGTGATATATAGGGTGGCATATTGAATTGATATTTCAGTTTATCGGTCAGTTTGATACTTGATAATACTACCGAAAATTAATTTCACAATGGTGTATTCTGTAGAAGAAAGAGTTGAAATAATTACACCTTTTTTTCAAAAAGGATGACTGTGCCAACCGTACCGCAAATTTGTTTAATGAACGACATCCGAACAGACATGTTAACAGAAAATACATTTTAAAGTTGCAAAGTTTCGACAAAGTGGTTCAGTAGCCAACAAAAAACGGGATCCTGAACGTGAATTTCCAGTTAGAAATGAGACTACTGAGATTGAAGTTTTAGGACAAATTGCTGCAGACCCAACTTTGAGCACGAGAAAATTGGCCACTGTTTCAAACATCCAAAGAAGAACTATTTAGCGAATATTGAAGCATCATAAATTTCACCCGTATAAAATTCATCTTATAAAACAACTGAATGAAGATGATTTTGATCGGCGGCTGGAGTTTTGTGAAGTTATGACTGCTAACGGGAACTTTCTGTTCGATATATGTTTTTCAGACGAGTGTACGTTTTATTAAACTCTACAGTCAATCTTTATAATTGTCGTTATTGGGCAAATAATAATACAAGAAATTTTCACGAAATCCACGCTCGAAGTCCACAGAAATTGAATGTCTGGACTGGCATTTTTGGAGACCGTTTAATCGGACCAATTTTTCTTGATGGCAATTTGAGTGGTGAAACGCATTTGGAGTTACTAGAAGATATCGTTTACCCCCTATTAATTGACATTGTTGAAAATGATGATCGCTATCAAGAAAATCAATTAGTGTTACAACAGGATGGGGCCATTTAAAGAGTAGAATTTTCGCAACAGAACCGGAGGCTCTGGAAGAATTACGACGATGCATTGTTGAAGAATTCGGTCTAATAACTCCACAAATGCTTCAGAATGTCAGAGCTCGTTTTGAACAAAATTTGTACTTTTGTATGGAAGCTGGTGGTCAACAATTTGAACACTTGTTTAACTGAATAAACATTTTTGAACGTTTGGTTTAGTTTTTTAGTTTTTTTTTAATGAATAATTGACTAATTAGTGCATTTCTTATCACAATGAATGAAATACGTTCTTGCAACTCCAACTATGAATAATTTTTAAACGAGTTGATAAAACTTCCAAAAAAAATTGTGTGCTGAATTCAGAAAAGAAAGAGCCTTCAAATGATGTAACACTCGACCCATGTTCCATATTTAAAATATAAGGGTTGTTATCACCACCCTTAAGAAGAGGTTGATGTGACAAAGTTGAGTTTTATATCAAAACACGTCCCGCTCAATATTAAAATTGACGTGTTTCAGCGTTTCTTATATAAAAAAAATATTTCTGGATGCAAATCGGTCTGTTTCGTTTTCAATGCGCCACCCTGTATTAATCTCTCATAACGCGAACAACTCGTTTCTGAATAGAATCTATGAGGGGCAAGGTTATCTTTGAGGCAGATATGAGAACAATATTTTAACCGTGTGCATATCTATGCTTTCTATATAGAGTATAAGAAACTGCTGTGATTAAAACAAAATTGTATTCTTAAAACTGGGTGTATTGGTCGGATACTAACCCACAGCTTATCCTGGAACTGGAATTAAATCCACTGGGTGTAATGATATGGCCGGTTCTGAGTACATGTGGTATTGTATGATCGTATTTCTTTGATGGGAATGTGAATAGTGAGAAGTACGAGGAATTGTTAGAAGAACTAAGGGAGATATTAAATAATGATCTTTACTTTGTCAGAGAGGATATTATTCTACAACAAGATGACTGCCCTGCCCATTATGGCTTGCGAGTTCATGACTTTTTAAAGACATGACTTTCCTGAATCGATAGGGAGGGAGGATGACTTGACAGGTCACTTGACATGATACCATGTGACTCTTATTTGTGTGGCATGCTAAAAGATCAAGTATTCAGTCGCAGTCACGCCAAAATTGATCGGTTAAATATGATTATTGAAGAAGAATCTGGCAAACTCAATGTAGATGGGCCATTACTAATTTGAATTGAGCAGGCTGCCCACAAACGATGCTTGTCCTTATTGAAATTCACTTCAAATGCAAAATTTAATTTATAATCCTTTTGTTGTACTCATTCTCTTGTTTTGTCAAATAAAATGGATCTCTTTTAGAAGTTTCCTAGCGTTTTGTTTTATTTCTAACTTGCAAATCTGCGAACTGATTTTTGCACACCCCAATACATTTATTGGTTACATATTTGTAAATTCAAATAAACCCAGTCTATGTATAATTGGGTGAAAACTGCTTCAACGTGTTGCAGATCTAAATTTAAAACAAATCTTGATTTCTTTTTTAAATTTCTTTACCATTGGGTATGTCAATCCTAAATGAATGAGACAAGCTACAGTAATCATAATAATAGTAGAAATAATTTGTTTTGTTTTAATGTGTTTTGTTACCTTCATGTTTTGATTTTTAAAGAGTATTATGTAATTTACTGTAAGGGCCTTACGTTGGCATCGAACTGAAAGTATCTTTATAAATACTAATTTCATATTATTTGATATGCTTTCATTAATTATTTGGCTTGTTAGTAATTGTGGATAATTTATTGGATTTATAGAGAGAATCCAGTTCGATGGTAACGGAGTAGTGACTTATCCTAAGAACCTGGTGGGAGTACAAGTTAACTTCGATGAAGCAGAAATATCAGAATCTGAGAGAAGAGGTGTTAAAAGAAAATGGGAGCCAATAAGAAAACCTAGACCAAACAAAGACAGCGACACATATGCCAGAGAATATGTGGTTGAAAAAATATTAGCTTATGAATTTCATAATGGACAGCAGATGTTTCATGTTAAGTGGAAAGGCTGGCCAAATGATTGCAACACTTGGGAACCAATTGAACATCTGGAACACTGTCCAAAAATACTTGCAGGATTTTTAGCAGAACAGCTAGGTAACAAGGTGTTAAATACATTATGTGAAAAGTTCAATATTTCAATGAATATTAATGATCAAAGTTTGCTTGATATGTTACAAAAGGTCAATTTAACATCTTTGCCATCTAAAATCAGTTTACAACAGGACATCTTAAGAACCTTAGCCACACCACCTAAGGAAAGGCATATCCATAAATTAGAACATGCAAAGCGTGCCCTACTTCTGTATCAGCTGGTGATGAAACGAGAAGCTCAGTTACAAAAATTGCAAGAGTGGGAAGATAAAATGAATGCAGAGGCTAAAGAAGATGCCATCCTTATGGTAGAGAACAATATAGATTTGGAATACCCACCCGAACATTTTATTTATGTAAATGACTATATACCTGCTCCAGGTATAACAATCCCAAATAAACCAAATTTTTCATGTAAATGTAAAGAATGTGGACCTCGAATGGAATGTTGTGGAAAGCAAAATTTCGGTGGTTTTACATATAGAAAAGCTGGAAGGATAAACATTGCCCCTGGAAATCCAATCAATGAATGCAATTCTGATTGCAAATGTAAACCAAATTGTAGAAACCGTGTGGTACAAGCTGGGCGTAAAGTACCACTCTGCATATTTCGCACAAGCAATGGCTGTGGATGGGGTGTTAAGTGCTTGCGCAAGATACACAATGGCGAATTCATTTGTGAATATGTCGGGGAGGTAATTACTCAAGAAGATGCGGAGATAAGGGGTCAGAAGTACGATTCACAGGGACGTACATATCTTTTTGATCTTGATTATGACTCTAAAGATAATTTATACACTGTTGATGCCGCTACTTATGGAAATGTTTCACATTTCATCAATCACTCATGTGATCCAAATTTGGGTGTGTATGCAGTTTGGATTAACTGTCCTGACCCCAATCTTCCAAAGTTGGCATTATTTGCGCTCAGAGAAATACAAAAAGGTGAAGAACTCACGTTTGACTATATGACTAATTATAGTGAATCAGCACCTAATACACCAGATAAAAGCCGACCTAAGCTTGAAACTCCTGATAAGAATTTATCTCAACTTGCTAGTGCAGAGAAGTATCCTGGTAGATCAATTTGCAAGTGCACTGCTGATTCCTGTAGGCGTTATTTATTTTAAATTTTAATTATGAAACTACTAATGTATTTAGATTATTACTGTTAGGTTTTAATGGTTTGTTTTCAATTTATATCGAAGCTGCTTGTTGACTTTTTTTGCAAGCTTGTGGTTTCAGTTTATTTCAAATGATTTATGTTTGTTTAATTTTTGCAAAGTTACTAAGTAAGTTTTGGTAATTATCTTTAATTAAACATTTAAGTTTTGTTAAATGTATGTAGAGTTCGAAGTATATACTTCTGTTATTATATTGTATCACTTTCCCAGTGTCACCTATTATACTAGCTCTAAGCAAAAATTAATATGATGTAATTTATAAGCAGCATAAGCGCAGACTAATGATAAACAGTTTTTGATTTTTAATTATTTAACATAATTTTGACAATATGTATTTATGTTCCAACTTTTCATGGAAAAACTTATTAAAACGCAAGTTTTGTGTGAAGGTTACTCAATAAATTGTAGGTGTAAAGATTTACTAAAGCTTTATATGTATAAAATGATCACAAATTTTGTAAATCGTATTTATATTGTATTTTTTCTATCGTAATGGCAATTGTCATAAGTATAACATGAATGTAATATATGAGGAAAACTGTTAAAATATACTTAGTAACGTTCATATTAATATATTTCATTTGTGTTCATGCACCACTAGCAGTATTTATACTAAAAATAATATACATAAGCACTAACAACCGAACACTTGTTTCACTACACCACACGGTTGTATGATCTGTAGGGTAAGATTAAACAATATACGTTTCCATAAGCAAGTCATATTTTGTGCTCTGAAACTCTATACAGGGTGTTTCTAAATTGATGCGAAAAATTTTACGGGGTAATTCTATGGCGAAAAATAAGGGGTGTCTTTTCTATAAAGTTTTTCTTGAAACCCCTTGAGCTCCAAGTTACAGCCCTTTGAAATTTTGGCAAAAAAAAGTTTTCATTAAATTTATCCGTTATGGAATAAGTTAAAAAAACAAAATTTTGCAGATGCATAAGGCTAACAAAATGACAGTTTCAAAAGGATTTTATAACCCTATAATATCACAAGAGGGTAAAAAAACCTACCCTTACATTATTTTTTATCACTACTTTTTATTGTGTGTACCGTTTTCTATTTAAAAAAATGATTCGGAAAGAAGGATTCATTAGCAACTTTTTTATATCTTGACATTTTTTCATAAAATTGTTAGTTTCATCACAAAAAAATAAAATAACTGTAAATTCCTGTGACATCGATCTGAGTCATATTTTATTTTTTTGTGATGAAACTAACAATTTTATGAGAAAATGTCAGGACATAAAAAAGTTGCTAAACGAATCCTTCTTTTTAAATCATTTTATTTAATAGAAAACTGTACACACAATAAAAAGTAGTGATAAAAAATAATGTAAGGGTAGGTTTTTTCACCCTCTTGTGATAACATTATAGGGTTGTAAAATCCTTTTTAAACTGTCATTTTGTTAGCCTTATGCATCTGCAAAATTTCGTTTTTTTTTAATTATTCCATAACGGAGAAATTTTATGAAAACTTTTTTTGTCAAAATTTCAAAGGGCTGTAACTTAGAGGAGAAGGGTTTCAAGAGAAACTTTATAGAAAAGACACCCCTTATTTTTCGCCAAAGAATCAGCCTGTAAAATTTTTCGCATCAATTTAGAAACACCCTGTAGTTTCTCACATTAATTCAGTGATTAAATGGTACAAGGTTTCCAAAGAGTTGATCAAAGTTGAAAAAATACTGTCACCTTGTCGCAATTAGGGTTACCAGGGCTTAAAATAGAAAAGCCGGTTGCAAGCAGTAAAAAAATCCAGTCCGGTCTTTTGATGAAAATAAAACTCAGAGTATAATTAGGTTTTATTAACTTTAGTTATATTTTTTGCGCATTATATTTTTGCCCACTGGCGACAGCTTTCAAAAAGTTTGTTTTTGAAGAAATTTAAGTGTGAAATTCGGCACATGTAATATGTTTGAAGCTGTCTGTGTGTGTGCGCGCGCGCGCGTGGATACGCGCGTATGTGCGCACGCGCGCGGGTAAGTGCGTGCGTGTGTGTGTACACGTCTCGACAGGGGCGTGCGGTGACATTTCAAATAAGGGAAGCAATTTTCAGAAACTAACCTATTTGTAGTGTAACTCAATTCTTCTGTCGTTTTTGGCAAATTTTAATAATGTCATAAAACTGTGGATTCTGGGACATTTACTGGACGAGTTTATTTTCAACTGACAAAGTTGAAATTTGGAAAAGTCTTTCTTGTCCTGTTGAATTCCTAACAAAACTCTTGACACGTTTCAAAATTCGTCCTAAAGATGCACTAGTAGCAGGAATTGTTAATACTAATTCACATAATTTGAACACTTCAGAATATGCATTTTCCAATTTTGATTGTTTTAAGAAAGTTAAAAGTTCACTAGCGTTAGTTTTTGTGCCTATAACATCAGTTTCATAAATGACTGTAAGTTCTGATCGTAATAAGGCTTTGTCAAAAGAATGTCCATGGCGGTGAAATAATGATTTGAATGAATCTTCTGGGAAAGGTATCCCTTTAAATCCTCCAAAATTACACAATTAAAGAAATTTCATGTCACTAAGATGATCAAATCTGCAGTTAATTTGCTGCTGAATTTGATCTATGATTTCGTAGAAAAGGCGGCGATAAGAAGTTTGAAGATCTCCCACATTATCAGTGCGCAGATGCTTTCTTCGTGGCTCCACTTTTCCTAATTCAATTGTTTTTGCCCAGAACTTATCAAATTCATTCTACTTAAGGTAGCAAAAAACACTTTACATTCTTTAATATGATATATAGATTGGGATAAAATTAAATTAAATTTATGAGCACAACAGTGTACAAATAGAGCACTGGAGAACGTTTCCCGCACTTTAGCTTGAAGACCTCTTAAATGTCCGGCCATAACAGCAGCCCTATCATAGCTTTGGGCAATTAATTTATTATCAGCCTCCTCAATATCTTTCATAATATTAAGCACAATTTTATATAGAGTGTTTGCGGTACGACCTTCTGTCACATTTTTAAAGGCTAAAAATCTTTCTTATACACTTCCATCCATTTTTACGTAACGTATTACTCCAGATAGTTGACTTAAATTAGTTACATCGGTTGTTTCATCTAGATCAATAGCAATGAAACGAGTCTGTTTAATTTCAGATTTAATTCTGTTCAAAATAATAGTGACAGCAGCCGAAGTTAAGTCATTCTGAATGCGATTTTATGTCCCGTGAAAAACGTTAGACTGTTCCAAGTGATTTTTTAAATAAATGTCGTATTTGGCTATTAAAGAAACTAGGTCTTGAAAGTTTCCTCTATTTGCATATGTAGTTGTTTCGTCATGACCCCGGAAGCCCACTTCATGCTGACCAAGCAAACACACAACATCAATAAGTCATTTTAATATGTTTCTGTTTTTATCAACCAGTTCATTGTGTTGGCGATGACTAATTTCCATCTGCTTGTCAACGGCGTATTCAATTCGCATTTTTCCAAAGATACTTAATTTTAAAATGGTCTGTAAATGCACTTTAGACATAACATGTCTTTTTACTACTTTACGTAGATTATTCAAGTCGGAAACCCCACTTTTATTCCACACCCCCTTTTCAGTCACAAATAGACTACCAGGCCAACAAAACAGTTTATTCCTGTTTTCACAACCCGTTAACCATTCATATTGTTTATAAGTTTTTTCCGTGTTGAAATGTCGAGTACATGTTTTAATTCTTGGGTTTAAGTTTTTTACAGCAGGTTTCGGCCTACCTTTATTAATAATAGTAAGTTTTTAAGCAAACGGTAAACCTGAAAATCCTTTGGTTATCAAAAACACACAATACAATCACAGTTATTATTACCACTTGTTTGTAAAGTTTGTAAATCCCCACCCCCACCGACGCCGCTGTTAAAAGCTGATCTACTTGCAGCCATATTAATAATCATAAAATGCCCATGTATTTAACATAGTCAACTGCTTATATCTACGAAATAATCAGAGACATTCACTTTGTACATGCACCGGGTCTTACTAGTACAGCACGTTCTAAAAGTACGCATACATCCGTCGAGCTAGGGTATCTTATAAAGTTGCTTGCTGACTACGTGTATTTAACCGAAGTCATTGCAGCTCGTGCTGTTCGCTGGCGCATTTACTGCGACGACGTCCTTGCTAGGAGCGTATATACAAATACAGTATGATGCATAATAAATAATTATGTGTGCGAGCTTGCGAAATAAAAATTGTAATAATTAAATTAGTTTCAGAGTTTGAAATTTAATATTTAAAATACAAAAGGGATTTTAAATAATGCGGTTTAGGTATGTAGTCGTTATTTTAAGGGAAACAATGCTCAAACTCAATGGTGACGTGCCGCCACCTAGTTGCGGAACCAAGTAGTATGCTGTCACGCCAACTCCAAGTAACACAGTGTTAAAAAAATTGAGACTGGATACAGCTAACTAACAATTCAGAAAATTGTCAGCCCTGGCCCATTTCTACCCCAATATAGGGACAAAGTATGTAAGACTCGATGCATTTTCGCAACAATTAGAACCGTAGACCGGTTTAACTAATTGCAGCAAAAATTCATCGAAAATAATACGGCTATCGTATAGCCAGTCTTAAAATACTCAGTAAGTGGTGGACGTGCCGCCACCTAGTTGCGGAACCAAGTAGTATGCTGTCACGCCAACTCCAAATAACACAAAGTGTTAAAAAAATAGAGACTGGATACAGCTAACTAACAATTGTCAGCCCTGGCCCATTTCTACCCCAATATAGGGACAAAGTATGTAAGACTCGATGCATTTTCGCAACAATTAGAACCGTAGACCGGTCTACGGTTCTAATTGTTGCGAAAATGCATCGAGTCTTGGAAACAATGCTTCCATGGACCGTACGCCACTACGTCTCGAGCAGTGAAAGGGTTGAGGAACAAAGTTATGCTCGATTCTTTGACTTAGCGACTATCGTTCTTTTCAAAGAACAAAGCACTTCAACAATTAGTTTTTCTCCTTTTCCAGAGAAGCTATTCTTGAATTAAATATAGCCATCAATAAATGAAGATATAACAAATATATTTCGCTGGTATCGCTCTCAAAAAACCTTTTGATGAGAACTGGAGATTTATCTGTTGAAAAAAAATCATTTTAAAACCATGTATAATGTTAGGATTCTTTTGACAGCTGGAAAAAGGCTAAGTCACCTCGTCTGACTATGATACGACAATTTTTCATAGTTAATTTCAACATAATTGCAGAATTTTTTCAGATTTTCAGTTCGTACGGTATAAACTGAAAAATGTTTGCAAATTTTCATCACTAAAGATTCTATATCGAAGTCCAACGAGTCAGTAGAATGACATATTGTGGAGGACCTGCAGACGT
Source organism: Tillus elongatus (assembly GCA_964006375.1). Taxonomy (NCBI): domain Eukaryota; kingdom Metazoa; phylum Arthropoda; class Insecta; order Coleoptera; family Cleridae; genus Tillus; species Tillus elongatus. The sequence continues at coordinate 182,793,871 of OZ023262.1, read as the reverse complement.
TCTAGTCTTGATTCTGCTTAGACAAGTCAACGACAGTTCTCCAATCTAGTTAAAGATCGCTCTGGTGCGGCAGGAATACGAAAGAAAACTCTTACTCAGTGGAAACAAGAAGTTTTTCACATTAACATTAAGAGTAACTCATCGTGCTCTGCGACTCTCTGATGGTTCGGTGACTACAACCAGTAAGGAGTCGGCTGAACTGTTGGCCGAGTGTTTCACGAGGGACTAGTGGATCCCCTGCCAGGTGTCAATTTGCTCGTGCCACCTGGTGGGTTGTCTTCTATGTCTTTACCAGAGGTGCCATTCAGACCGAAATAACCAATGTCTCTGAAAATTGTTCTCCTGGCCCGGACCGAATAACTGCCCAAGTGCTGAAGAGATGTGGATCTGCGCTGGCCACTCTCGCCATAATTATGCAATATTCTTTTTCGTCTCATATCCTGCCCCAATCCTGGCTGACTGCGGATGTTACTGGAATATTCAAGAAAGGTGGCAGATATGATCCTTCCAATTATCGTCAAATGACACCTTTAGTAGCTAAAATTATGGAATCCATATTCCTAAAAGCATGCAGACATTTTTTCTTGAAAAACACACCATCCTGCAGAACCAACATGGTTTTACGCCCGGCCGCTCTGACACTCACAAACTTACTGACGTGTGTTGACCATTGGACAAGATTGGGGGATAGCAGGAGACCTGTCGCTGTTGTTTACCTGGATTTCTCCAAAGCATTTGACCAGGTGCCTTTGTGCAAAGCTGTCATCTTGAGGAATTGGTGGAGATCTGCTTTTGTGGATTAGAACTTTCCTTAGCAACCGATCTTTTCGTGTATGTGTGAATGGTGCATACTCCGCTTATCGCCCTGTGGTAAGTGGTGTTCCCCAAGGCTCAGCCCTCGGCCCCCTGCTGTTCCTGGTATACACCAGCGATCTACCACTGATTATCAGATCTGAATGCGCTTCTTTTGCCGATGACATCACGTTATACAACGACCCATTCGTTTGTCACAGTGATATCCAGGAAGACCTGCTTAAGCTGGAGGATTGGTGCAAGTCATGGTTGCTTCCCCTGAACGCCTCCAAGTGTTCAGTGTTGCACATTGGCAGAAAGAACCACAGAATTCCATACCACATTGATGGAACCCAGGTTGCAACAGTTAAACAACAGACCGATCTGGGAGTCATCGTGACTGAAGACTTCACCTGGTCTGTGCATGTGTCCAGTATCTGTTCCAAAGCAAATCGTATCCTGTACATGATCTATAAGTCTTTTCACCATATTAATCCTCATTGTGCTAAACTTGTATATACTATATACATTACACCTCTAATGGAGTATTGCTGGCCAGCCTGGTGCCCAGACCTACCAAGAGACTTTGATCGACTGGAAGGAGTGCAGCGTGCAGCAGGCCTAGCTGTGAGGTTAGGTTACAAATCTGGCATGACATCATTTCGGGGAGACGTGAACGAGGTGACCTGATTTTCACATGTCGTATCTTACATGGTCTTACAGCAATACCGTTGGACACCCTGTTTACTTGGAATTCAGATAGTCGTCTCCGTGGGCATGAATACAAACTTTCCAGGGAGGCTGTCAGTGTTCGTTGTCGACAGAAGTTTCTTCTGAATCGAGTGTTTGGCAGTTGGAACAGTCTGCCTTTTTCAGTAGTGAACGCATCATCTGTGAATATTTTTAAAAGACAATCTGATCTAATGTGACTAGTATTTTCTAAGTTTGTTTGTGTTTGTAAGTTTAGTTTTTCTGCTTTGTGCTATGTTCTGGTTGTGCGTACCTAGCCATTGCAAACACGGACTCTATAGGATTTATCCTCTGTCCGCATTTAAATGTAATAATAATAATATTGCATTATGAAAAATAGGAGCTGGAAAACCGACACCTACAATCTCTTGATCCAAGCTTTGATTCAGATGTGAGATTACATTGTTACCTACATTTCATCCTACACCTCCGAAATTCACATTTGTGTTATCAGCAGTTAAAGATGAATTTTTCTTTTAAATTGTACTTTTCGATAGTTTTTAGTAAGTAATTGGCAATGGTTATTGAAGTTTCCTTTTTCCAAAGCTGGCAACTCCAGCAATTTACTCTGCAACCCAATCACAATATTGAATAATTATAGGCAATATTTTGTCAGCATTGTGATTGCTGGCACCTGTCGACAACCCCACAAATACATCTTGTGGGTTCTGTAGAAGGATTTTCATAGCATAAGGTGCGGTGACATTATTAATAATTGCCCCAGATTTCGTTCTCGCACAAGCTAAGTTTCTGGCCAGGTCGGAACCAGAAAATAGTTTTTTCAATGCCACTCACTCTCCATACCTGTGATTAATTGTGTGGCATGACAAAAAATCCGTGCTGAGTCCAGTCTAAACTCTTAAAATCCTGTCTCGACCGAATTTATCGGGTCAGATGGTAACTCTAGTTGCAATGGACTCTGTTTAGGAAAAGGCACAATGTGGTGCTTTCTTGTTGCTCTGCGCCATACAAAACTGGGAACAGCACACAATGTCCCCAGGTGGTCACCCATCTAAGTACTGATTACATGCAAGGTTGCTCACCTTCAGTGATCGTATGAGAATATATTCAAGGTGGTATGCCTGTTGCTTTCCAAATGTTGCAGACCAATAACTTTCAGGGTAACTAAAACTTATCTAAATGAAATTTGACAACATATGATTAAAGGTATCTAGAAATCTTTTAGACTAAAGTTGTGGTGTAATTGAAAAATACTAGAGGTGTGCAAAAATTTTTAACAGCCAAAGTTGCGGTTTGAAAAATTGTACTCGCTGGGCGACGTTAAAATATTTTGAAGTTCATTGCTCACAGATAGGTTGAAATTGGACTTTATATGTATTAAATGCCATCAAGGTAGCAAAGATGTAACTGAGTTGCTACCCTTTAAAATCTGTCTGTTAAGGCAATTGTGTAATTTCAGGTGACTTCACTCGGAGATATTTTTTGTAGTGAGATACATTAGCACCTAAAAGGGCCATTTAATAATCACATTATTTTTCGTGTATTTTAGCATCTTAACACCTTTTTTATCACAAAATTATGATTATATATAATAGCAGTGCTTGAAAACGATGGGTAGCAGAATTCTCCAGAATCTATGACAGTAATTGCATATGACCTTCTGGTTAAACATAATTTGTCATACAAAGGGCGAAAAATTCACAATCAGGACACTTAAATTTTTAAATTGTTATTATATACCTATCACACTCACTTCTGTTAACACCTAACCCCTCCCCCCTCTCTCACAAAGCAAGTGACTACTATAACTGCCTAGCTAATACCAAATAAAAAGTATTTAAATATTAAACTTAACTGCATTGTACAATGGCTGTATAAATTAAAAAGTCCTTATTTTTTTTACGTTAGTGAATTTTCTTAAAACATTCAATAAAGAGATCGAGACTATTGAATTTAAAAAAAACTTCAAGTGAGCCCTAGAACGCATATCCGGGGTCAGTTTCAATTTTTATATGTTTATATATATATATATATATATATATATATATATATATATATATATATATATATATATATATATATATATATATATATATATATATATAGGTGGCACATTGAAAACGAAACAGACCGATTTGCGTCCAGAGAATTTTTTTTTAAGAAACGCTGAAACACGTCAATTTTAATATTGAGGGGGACATGTTTTGACATAAAACTCAACTTTGTCACATCAACCTCTTAAGGGTTTTTCTTTTCTGAATTCAGCACAATTTTTTTTGAAGTTTTATCAACGCGTTTAAAAATTATTCACAGTTGGAGTTGCAAGAACGTATTTCATTCATTGTGATAAGAAATGCACTAATTAGTCAATTTTTCGTTAAACAAAACTAAAAAACAAAACCAAACGTTCAAAAATGTTTATTGAGTTAAGTAAGTGTTCAAATTGTTGACCACCAGCTTCCATACAAAAGTACAAATTTTGTTCAAAACGAGCTCTGACATTCTGGAGCATTTGTGGAGTTATTAGACGGCATTCTTCAACAATGCGTCGTCGTAATTCTTCCAGAGACTCCGGTTCTGTTGCGTAAATTCTACTCATTAAATGGCCCCATAGAAAGAAGTCTAAAGGAGCTACATCCGGTGATCTAGGGGGGCACTCAATAGCACCTCTATGCCCAATCCATTGTCCTGAAAACTCTCTGTTCAAAAACTCCCTAACACGTTGTGAAAAATGCGGAGGAGCTCCATCTTGTTGAAATACTAATTGATTTTCTTGATAGCGATCATCATTTTCAACAATGTCAATTAGTAGAGGGTAAACGATATCTTCTAGTAACTCCAAATACGTATCGCCACTCAAATTTCCATCAAGAAAAATTGGTCCGATTAAACAGTCTCCAAAAATGCCAGTCCAGGCATTCAATTCATGTGGAGTTTGAGTGTGGACTTTGTGAAAATTTCTTGGATTATTATCTGCCCAATAACGACAATTATGACGATTGACTGTAGAGTTTAATAAAAACGTACACTCTTCTGAAAAACAGATATTAAACAGAAAGTTCCCGTTATCAGCTATTCGTGCAGTCATTACTTCACAAAACTCTAGCCGCCGATCGAAATCATCTTCATTCAGTTGTTTTACAAGATGAATTTTATACGGGTGAAATTTATGATGCTTCAATATTCGCTGAATAGTTCTTCTTTTGATGTTTGAAACAATGGCCAATTTTCTCGTGCTCAAAGTTGGGTCTGCAGCAATTTGTCCTAAAACTTCAATCTCATTAGTCTCATTTCTAACCGGAAATTCACATTCAGGATCCCGTTTTTTGTTGGCTACTGAACCACTTTGTCGAAACTTTGCAACTAACTCAAAAGGTATTTTCTGTTAACATGTTGGTTGTAAAATAAATTCAGATGCCAGAGTAGCGTCATTATTGCTTCCCATTTAAATATAAATATTTTAAAGTATATATTGTGTAAAGAAGATTCATATTGCCACTTAAAAAAAAACAGAAGAGGTTACCTGAAGTTTTCAACGTAATAAATTACCAGATAAACAGTAAATATATCAAGAATACCTACATTTAAGGAGACCCGCCACCATTAGCGAGGAACCAAGGTTTGAGATTTAATTATTTTATCTAAATCAGCACAAGGAGGCAAATCAATTTAGTTAAAAGACAGTATATTTTCTGTCGATTATACGTCAAGCAAAAGCGTTTATGGGAAAATAAGATTTAATGCATAAATAGAAATCTTATTTTACATTTTACCATAGTTCAAATTTAAGAACGTAGAGGGAGTTAGGAGTGCAGGTCAAGGATCCATATTTGTTGTTATGAACAATTGAAAAGCAGCCAAAAATTCGGTTATTAATATTAATCATTGTAATCTAATAGTAAGCTTGAAAATTTATAACAACGGATCTGTTTAGCTTTAAAATTTCTAAAACTCTGTCAATAAAAGTTGTTATAAAAATTTGCTAAAAACATAATTCTTTGAAACAAAAACCATAATAAGATAAAATAAGGTTAATATAAATATTTGCAGGCTATTTTCTTTTCCCCTATTTTAGCAGAACCTACCACTGAGATTACGTAAGTACATTAGATATTTTGATTACAATTTATTTGACATGAATATATAGTAGAAGGGTAGGCAACCCATATAACACTGAGCTAGCTGGAATTGATAAATACATACACATATACCAAATTTCAAACACAAGAGTCATAAACACTTTATTCAGATAAAATTCTACATTATAAAATACATTATATATATATATACAGAGTCACCCATAACACATGGTGTAAAAACTGCAAACTGTAAAATACAACCAAAAAGGTACACACCCATCAAAGGGTGATCATTATCATATAAATAGATCATACTCATATAAATATCATCTTATATAAAATATGAATTTATAAATATCATTTTAATATAAATAAATATTAATTAAAGCCAATCAATTTAATTTGGCGCACAACAGTGTGGCATTAAAAAAAGGCATTAAATAAAATAAAAATTAATATAACATTAATATACATATAAATCAAATATTAGTAAATTAAATCAGATTTATATATATATATATATATATATATATATATATATATATATATATATATATATATATATATATATATATTCATTGATTGTTGTTGCCCATACTACATACAGACTTGGAGACTACTTCTCTGGCTTCACTGTTGATTTTCGTTGGTGAAGGACGTAGCCAGCGCGTAAGCTAACTGAAGCAAGTGGCACTTACGATTTCTGGAAGTTCTAGGATGTTCTTCAACGTCAGAATTTTTCTTCCTGAATTCAGAATTTTTCTTCCTCTGAAGATGTTGACTTTGTCAACGAAACGATCGTAAGGTCTCTGAAATATGTGTTGTGGTGATTTGGGTGTTCTCCAAGTGTACTTATTAGTGCTCATCACAGGTTCCAGTTTTTCACATAGTGGTCATGATATCTAAAATATATCCAGTACAGTTTAAAATAAAGAGTGTCGCTTGACCCTTAGAATGGGGTAAACAAAAATATATTGGCTGTCTAAAACAGTTCCTTCTTTTTCACCCTGGACCTGCTGTGTTGCTGCTTTAAGGGCTTACCATGCTTGTCCTTTTTTTAAATCATTTTCACAGCACAAGAAGGAATGGAATGTCATGCAACAACTTGTACAGATCTATCCAAGGATGTGAAAGAAAATCATCTGGTACCATTTTTGGTTTCTGGAATTGCCAATGGTTTTCTGTTGTACTATGTTTTGCATGTGCAGTTGTTTAGATTCATTTTCAATAATCTGCAAGTCAAGTCACCTTCGTATTTCTTGATTTTCTTTGAGATGTGCCTAAAATGGTATATCCTGTAAAAGTATCCAGCAATCATAAGCTGTACTCTACTAAAGCATAGCAGTTGTGTACTCGTTTTGCTCCATGGACTTTTAATAAGCTCGCTGCTAAAGGTTTACCCCTGATATATTTTCTGTATCTCTATCTATGATGTACTAGGTGTTAATTTTCCAGTGTCTGTAGACTATTTGGAATAATAGAACTTCTTTCACGTACGCCACTGACTTTTTATTATACCTTTTTCTTAAATAACAATCTGTTAGCAACATTTTTGGTTCCCTATAGTTTTATGCTATCTTGAGCGGTTATCCAAATATTACTAGTTTTTTGAAGCAGTTGGTTTTTTTTTTCAAAGTTTTAACACCTTGTATATCTCTTATGAAGCTAATTAAAGGTTATGTTTATATGAACTTTTTGTCTCAAAATGATCTGTTCTATTGGTTGTTTTTACTACTACTTCCTAAGGGTGTTGAAATTTAAAAAAAATGTTTTTCGGAAATTACTACTAAACCATACGAGCCTTTGCTTTTAATAGTCAATAGAATAGATCATTTCAAGACAAAAAGTTTATATAAGCATAACCTCTAACTGGCTTCCTATTACTCCTATGATCGCCGATGTAATAGTGTTTAGCATTTTGTGCTGTTAAATTTTTACGACTCAGAATGATAAACAATGGACCTACAACCCAGTTTGTCGCTGTGTTTAAGAAACGGCACACTGTCAAAATCACGTAAAATTTAGAGCCTCGGTGGTGCACTGGTAACACCGTGTGCCTCTGAACCGACGGATACTGGGTTAGGTTCCAGGGTTTTCCTTTTACTTTTTCAGTACATACTGTCCAATTAACATCAACCGATATTGTGTATTTGAGCAAGTTTAATGTCTGCACGTTCAGCCCTTCGGAGAGGACATAAAGCCGTCGGTTCCGTGTCCATGCGATGCTGGGCACGTTAAAAATCCCCACTGCCAATACACAAAGGCAGGGGCTCAGCAAAATTTCCGGTATAGTGAGGTGAAACTGCTCGCTGGCGTCGGTGATTGGCCACAGTCGCGGAAATAAGCCGACGTTAAAGCAATGCATCGTTTATTTTGATGGTTTATAACAACATGATCAACCAGTGTAGCAGAGTTTTCTGTCTCTCTTGTTGGTTATGTTTTATTAAAAATATGATACCCATATGCATCTAACATATCCTCATACTCAGCTTTTTCATTGCTGTCATCCAATACATTTATGTTGAAGTCTCCAATTACACATATATTTTCATTTTCTAATTGCGCTATAATATTATCTAGGTCATTTATAAGTACACCATAGTTTACGTTTGGTGGTCTGTAGACATTAATGAGTTTCATATCTATACTATGAATTTCAACAATAGGCCAGTTACATTTATTTATCACTTTGGTTAATTCTACTGAGTATGCAAAACTTTCATCTATAAATAAAGATATTCCCCCTCCTCGTGTTTCTCTTTAAGAGTGTTCACCTTTCCCAGTAAACACATGTTCGTTAATTAAACGTTTAAAAGGAAACTGCTACCTTACGTTTAATTTTGGTAAAAATGTCGCCCGAATAAACATATAATTAAACCAATATAAAAACGTTTTTATACATGTATGTTTTAACGTTTAAATATACGTTTTTCTTACATGTTTATTAACAAGGATTTTACAACGTTAATTCAACCATCATCTGTAATGGAGAATATACGTTTATAATTACCGTTTATCAACGGGAATTTGTAACGTTAAACTATTTGCCGTTAATAACGTAAAATATACATTTTTTATACATGTTTATTAACTAGGGTTTTGCAACGTTGATTTAACCATCATCTGTCATGAAGAATATACGTTTATAATTAATGTTTATCAACGGGATCTGTCACGTTAATCTGCTTGTACTAACGACGTATAATAAACGTTTTAATTACAACTAATACATACCTACCAAATGATAGTTTTTCAACCCAGCTGACAGCAGAAGATGAGTACGATAATTTTTTTGACGATGGCAACTTATAGGACAAACGATCATTGGGTGTAGAAGTGTCAAACTGGACCTCATTGCGGTGTAGATACTTACGTTAAGTGCTCATTGCTCATCAAAACATCTAAACTCGCTACTCTGTCAAATTTTATAAACCTACCATTGACAAATTATTATTTATGTTTATAATTTTAAATGGGCTTTATAAAAATGGATTAGATCACAACAAGTCAACTGTCAAATAAAAATAACTTTATTTAAAAAACAAAAATATATTTAAAAAACTTACATTTCATTATCAAAAAACTAAAATAATTGATACCACATTCTAAAAATATAACAAGCTTCTTCAATCATAGCGTCTTAATCATGAAATAAATATATTTCTTAAATTATTTGTCAACTTCTCAACCAAAAAAAAAAGTATTGCTCCATTAGTTTTTTGATCTGGACCTTTTCGAAGTAGCTAATTTCAACCAATCCTTAACAGCACAAAATATTGCTCTGTCGCCTTTTTCACGTTGGGAAAAATTTAGCTTTGCAGCATCTAAAATTATAAACTACTAAATAGAAATAAATAGGTCATAAAATTGTGATTACCATATACTACTGCCATTATTCTCGTGGGTTCCAATGAAATTATATATATATATATATATATATATATATATATATATATATATATATATATATATATATATATATATATATATATATATAAGTGTACATGTATCGTGCACATTAAATTAAACTGGGGAAAATAAACAAATACATCAGAATTTATAAATGCTAAACCCGTAGCTAACCATTAGTACTCTCATTCGAAAGTTTGATTCACGAACAATCAAAATAGAGGAAAAAAGGTGTATTCATAAACGTTACATATACGTCTAATGCCTCAATAAAATTAAACTTGAAAATATGAGAAAGCAACCAACATGGCCGATTTTAAACACGCCGGCTAAACTCATAAGTCCCAATTATTTATTCTACCTAATAACGCTTTATAGCAATCAAAGTACAAGAAATGTGATTAACTTCGACAACGTTTGAAGACAATTATTACATATTGTGATACAGCTTACCTTAATATAAGACATAAAACTTGACACTTTGAACTGTACCTATTTCCAAAACAATCGCTACAGGATGATAATCATTCTTTGTAAATATGTATAAAACAATTATAAATTATAGAACAGACCACCATTCACCATAACATACAAGTGTCACGTACTGAATATAATATTTAATAAAATTTAATTCCAAGCACCACATTACACACTGTACGCCATCACTTTACCTGTTCTGTATTTTATTTCTATTTCTTGTTCATTCTCGTTCAGCATGCGCACAAACACTTACTAATTTACAAGGACAAATATGTTTTATGTATTACACAGTGGAATGCAAAAGAGAAAATAGCTCCTTTTAAAACATACACGCATTGTCGAATACCTCTCAGATTGATTATGTGACAAAATTTTTTAAAAAGCCAGGAAAAATGTAACCTATATAACTATAGGTACATAATATAATGTATCACATAATATCTCACGCTAAAATAATATCTAGTGAGATACGTATATTTTATGTATAAATCCCTACTTCATGTATATTTTTATAGGCGAACCTTGTTGAAACTACGTCTAAATATTATGTTTAAAAACACTTAATTAATAATGTCTTTTACAACGATAAATTGTTAAGTAATTTGCTTTTTAACAAAAATTAGAAAAATAGTGGTTTTAAATATATCGTTTATATCACATAAAATATCTTTCGCTTAAAAAATGTCTGGTAATATACGTATATTTTATGTATGAATCCCTACTTCGTGCATATGTTTCATAGGCGAACTGTGATGAAACAACCTTTAAATATTATGTTTAAAAACACTTAGTTAATAAGGTCTTTACAATGACAAATTGTTTCGTTACTTTTTTTTTACAAAAATTAGGAAAACAGTTGTTTTAAACATAACGTTTATATCACATAAATATCTCTCACTTATAAAATGTCTAATAAAATACGTGTATTTTATGTATGAATCCTAACTTCATGTATGTTTTTGGTAGGCGAACTGTGTTGAAACAACGTTTAAATATTATACCCTTCATCAATATTGTCTTTACAACGAGAAAATGTTTACCTAATTTTTTCACAAAAATTAGGTAAATACCTGTTTTACATATAACGTTTATACCACAAAATATCTTTCGTTTATAAAATGTTTCATAAAATACATATATTCAACGTATTAATCTCAACTAAACGTAGTTTTTTGATAGGCGAAATGTGTTTAAATAACGTTTAAATATCATGTCTAAGAAATGGTAACGTTGCTTTTTTAGCCTAGAATTAAACGTTAATTTTTATAACCGATAACGTTTTTTCAACGGTCTTTACGTAAAATAGACGTTTATTAAACGCACGTGTGTTTATTGGGTTAAACCCGCCAATATTATAATAACTTATTTCATTCTCATAAAGCCATGACAGCAAAAATTAATACTTTTGGTCTGCAATCATAACTACCTATAATTTCTTCTACATTTTCTAATTCGTTTCTCAAACTGCTAATATTTGTATACAGTATATTGAATTTTGATAATTTGGACATGAATGGAACGCATTTTTTTTCTTCTCATTTCTTGCTCAATATACAATACTTAATTAATTAGCTTTTCTAAGTATTTATTTGAATATATTCTTATAGGTCCATCACCATCTGCTTTTTTCAAATATAGTTTACCATTTGTGCAATGAGCCTACCAACTCGTAATTATGTATTCTTTTAAGATCTTTTATTTTTGTAAATAAGTCCTGATTTGATTTTGTTAATTTGTCGTTTATATAAATAAACTTACTCTCACCAACAAACTTACAGTCTCTTGTATTTATGCTTTTTATTATCTTTACGCAATGATCCTATCCTTTGCATCGTGTGTCAACAATTTTACTACAGTTGGTTCAGCGCTGACCTTTCGTTTTTAATTTTAAACTATCTTCTAAAACCCATTATAACCTAAAACCTTCGACTTATAAAAATAAGTATTAATTTATTGCAATCCTATTTTTAAGCCACTATAATGGGGGGGGGTCCTATATTTTTATCCTACATGTCAAACTATTTTGTTATTTTAACCATACGAACTTTAAATATTTTATAAAGCAAATGTAAGGTTTACATAATATCACATACAGCAGCTATTTCACGATGATGTGGCTTGTTCAATTACAAACGTTTTTTCTCACTTTGTGTACCTGAAGAAGCCCTAGCGCGGCGAAACGGTTCTTGTATGTGATGACAAACTGTCAATAATACATTTCTTTGTTCTCCTAGATATTTGTAAATGGCTTTACATCAAGTATCAGACAAAACCATCCCAGATGAATTTAAAAACTGGTAAAAGGGCATATAACTAGTTTTTGTGTAAATTGATAAATACATATTATGTTAGGTTAGGTTAGGTTCCATGGTGAGCGGGGTATTTCAGTCCTCCCACTGCGACCATAGGTCTATTGTGGCCTATGTCTAATTGTTTAAATGTCACCCATCAAGTCTAGCTCCTTACAGAAGCCGATATTTTCGAGGGCGAAGTTGATTTGACAGGTTCCTCTCAGGGCTTTTTCGCCTGATGTTAAGGTGTGCCTTCTAAGCGAAGTTGCTTGCCCGTTTCGAAGCTCACAGTGGAGGTCTCAGCCTCTAGAGGTTATTTCCCCTCTATAGATACCTCAGCCGCTCCCTGAGTACGTCTGGATCCGACATCCTCCAGTGTTTGACTCAGAGTGATGTATAGAATTTCGATCCTGAGCAACACCCCCAACCAAGTCGCTTACGCGTTTCAACACTCACAGGTCTCAGCCTTTAAGGATTATTCCAGCTCTCTAGAGATGCCAGCCTCTCTCCGAGTCAGTCTGGACTTGACGCCCGACTCAGGGCGGTACGATGGAATTTTACTCCCAAGCAACATCCAAGTGAAGCGGTTCGACCTGTTTGGAGCTCATAGTGAAGGTCTTAATATCCAGGGGTTATTCCACCTGCCTGAGTTCGTCTGGACCGACATCTACCAATGTTTCACCCAAGGCAGTACTATATGGAATTTCGCTCCGGAGCAATACCCAAGCGCAGTCACAGTTTAGAAGCTCACAATGGAGGTTTACACCTTTATGGGTTATTCCACCTGTCTAAAGATCTCGGCCTCCCATTGGGTTTGTCTGGACACGATATTAGTCAGGGTTTGACTCAAAGCGGTATCACACGGAACTCCCACTTATGACTCAAATTACTTATCGCCTCTTATGATAGGCAGGAGATACCTTGGACCTATTCTTTTTATTTAGTCCCCAGACCCCCAAGGGACAAATAAATATTAAGTGGTGAACTTCACAACAACAAAAAAACTCTGGACGCAGCAAGTGCGTTATGGAAGTGAATTTTCATTAAAATGTTTTTAATTACAAATATATCGCTCTAATGCGAGCAGGCATCAATTTGGTTACCGGTATAACCTATATAGTAGGAACAGTGTATTATATTTTATCAAAATAATTATTTGAAAATGTACAAAACTTTTCGGAAAATAAACTTTAAATGTTTATGAGAAAACTGGTCTCCTAGCCAATAAACCTTAGGTTAATAGCAAATTGAGTTATTGAAATTTGAAACATTTAATGAAAATTCGCAACCAAAACGCCCTTGCTGCGTTCATACAAAAATTTTCCGAAAATACAGTTAAATGTTGGTTTCCTAACCAACAAAACTTACGTTAATAGCAAATGAGTTATTGAAATTTGGAGGATTTAATGAAAATTTGCTACCAAAACGCACTTACTGTGTCCAGATTTTTTCTTACAAACATGCATCATATTTCGATAAAATATGCTAAAATGCAGTAACGAATTTGTTCTACGAAAATTAGCTAAAAATTATAGACCGTTAAACCATAAACTTCACTAAACCTACAGCGAAAGCATCAACTTAACTAAACCGACAGCCAAAACATCAGAGAAAGGGTCTATTTGAAATGAATTTTCTGGGAATATATAAGTAAAGTGAAGGACAATGACGATTGAAACTAAGACTTCAGGCTTTGTAAAACATTATTCTTCAGACATTTTCCTTCCATAGCTCATATTAGTGTCAGGTTCATTGCCTAAATATTACCAATTTTGACGTTTAAAATGGCGATTCTGACGTTTTGAGGAAAAGCCAAATGTATTTTTCTTTGAATGCCTGTAACTTTTTTGTCCTTTAACCTACGAAGCTAAATTTTGGTAGGTAACTTGCCTATAATGATATAAACCCGCGTATGAAATTTAGTTGCCCTTACTTTGTTAATTTTGGAGATATAATTTTTTTTCGAAAGAAAACATAAAATTTTCCGGGAAAACCTCGGCGGATTTTCCTAGCTAACGAACTTATTTAAGCCACTTGCGAAAGGAAGGACTCACCAATTTTGACGTTTAAAATCGCGATTTTGACGTTTTGAGGAAAACCCAAATTTATTGTTCTTTAAATGCCTGTAACTTTTTTGTCTTTTAACCTACAGAGCTAAATTTTCGTAGGTATTTTACCCATAATGATATTAACCCGCGTGTGAACTTTGGTTGCCCTTACTTTGTTAATTCCGGAGAAATAAATTTTTTTCGATTTTTTCGAAAAAAAACACCAAATTTTCCGGGAAAACCTCGGCGGATTTTCCTGGCTAACGAACTTATCCAAGCCACTTGTGAAAGGAAGGTACTCACCAAGTTTTATCAAAATCGGTCCATTATTTTTTTTAGTTATAGGTGTGACACATAAATATATATATATATATATGTATATATGTATGTGTATATATATATATATATATATATATATATATATATATATATATATATATATATATATATATATATATATATACATATAAAGTCTGAAACCGACCTCGGATTTGGGTTCCAGGGGTCCTAATTAGCGCTCATTTGAAGAAATTTTTTCGAAAGTCGGGATCTCCTCATTAGTGAATTTTTTTAAAGAAAATTCACTAAAACCGACTTCATGCTTTGATGTTTAGAAATAATTCTGTCAATATTTCAGTATAAAGTTACTAAAAGAAACATTTTTTTACTACTTTCCATATTAGTGATGTCTTCATTGAAAAATCTGAACTTACTTAAAAATGACAAAGGACTTGCATTATTGAAACTATTATTGTAATTGTAATTTAGTTAGTTGATTAGTAATAGTTAGTTAATTTAGGTAAGAAATGAATAGTATACTTATATGCACTTTGGCAGTGGTTTATTACATGAATTAAAATTAGTAATAGTAGTAAGAATTTTTTTTATATTGCTAAAAATTGTGCTTTAAATTATTATCGCTTTTGTTTGATATATAGTTTTTAGAGCGGACATGTTTTAATTTTAAATATTTACATCTGTTAGCTGATTTCATGTAATATACCAGTGGAGTTCGTGCTTAATAAAGAGAAAAGTTTTTGGTAGTCATTCTTTACTTATACCTAATCATTTCTTTTTTCTTTCATCAATTAATCTCAATATTATTAGTATACTAAGGCATTGTACTGTCTGTTGTCTGCATCTTTTATAATTTTCATAATTCATGAAAATGTTGCACACACTGACATGTCTGTTTTGGGTTTTGGGATTACCACTTTGTACAATGACAAAAACACGCTTAAATTGGGATTAGTAACTATCACCAAAAGGCAGACAGGTAAATTTTTTACTTTACATAGATAAATATTAAAAGCAAACATTGATTTTGTCCATAAAATGATCTTAGAAGATCGACGAATTTAACTGAAATTTATAGCAGAAACATTGGACATTTCATATGAACGTGTATTTCACATTGTTCATCAGGACTTGGTAATAAGAAAGCTTTCTAAAAATGGACTCCGAAATACTTAAACGCTGGATCAGAAGTGTTGAAAGAAATGTGCCACTGTTTTGAAAAAAAGATTCCACAAACTTTTTGACTCGCTTTGTTACTATGGATAAAAGATTGGTCGACCACTATGATCCAGAGACTAAAGAGCAATCGAAAGGGTCGAACCATTTCGATTCACCATTACCAAAAAAAAAATCCGTGTTCAAAAGTCAGCTGGCAAGGTTCTTGCTTTAGTTTGCTGAGACAAAGATAGGATAATTCTGCTAGGTCTTCTGGAACAAGGTAGAACTGTCACGGGAACATACTATAGTAAGTTGCTAACTAAATTACGGGAGAAAATTGTGGAAAAACGCCACGGAAAACTAACCCAATGTGTGTTGTTTTTGCAGGGCAACACCCCTGCTTACAAGGCGTTGATTGCACTGCAAACAATTCATAAAATTGGTTTTCAGTTGGTTGACCGCCCCCCATCCTCTCCGGGTTTCGCACCATCAGACTGTTATTCATTCCTAAAGCTCAAAAAAACAGTTGAAAGGTAAACTATTTGAAGTGGTTTGAGGACGACCAAGATAAAGATTTTTTAATGGTTTAGAATTGCTTTATTAACGTTGTGCTGAACGTGTAAGTCTTAGAGGAGTGTATGTTCCATAAATCAAATTTTTAAGTATTTACCCGGTGTTGGGAACTTTGATGTTTTAACTATCAGTTTCCAATTTTAGGATTGAAAGCAATGAGAATATGGTGAGATATACGACAGGGTCGCCATCTCGGTGCGGAACCAGGTAGTATGTTGTTACGACAGCTCCAAATAACACAAAATGTTATAAAATAGAGACTGTATACGACCAACTAACAATTTTGTAAATTGTCATCCGTGGCCTATTTCTTCCCTAATAAATGGACCATGTAAGGCTAGATGTATTCTCACCATAATTAGAACCGCAGACCGGTTTCGCTCTAATTAGAACTCATCAGTATGGTATACTAATTACAGCAACAACACACCCCTAAAAAATAGTACGGCTATCATAGCCAGCCTCCTAGAATATTGTGAGATGTGCGACAGGGTCGCCATCTCGGTGCAGAACCAGATAGTATGTTGTCACGACAGGTCCAAATAACACAAAATGTTATAAAACAGGGACTGTGTACAACCAACTAACAATTTTGTAAATTGACTTACATACATTGTCCCTATATTAGGAAAGAAATGGGCCAGGGCTGACAATTTACAAAATTGTTAGTTGGTTGTACTGGTCTCTATCTTATAACATTTTGTATTATTTGGAGCTGTCGTGACAACATACCACCTGGTTCCGCACCGAGATGGCCACCCTGTCGTACATCTCACAATGTTCCAGGAGGATGGCTACCATAGCCGTATTACTTTATATGTGTGTTCTTGCTGTAATTAGTATACCGCACTGATGAGCTCTAATTAGAGAAAAACCGGTCTGCGGTTCTAATTATGGTGAGAATACATTTAGCCTTAAAGCAATGAATTTTTTTACAAAATATTGAAAATTGAAATTAATAATGCCCAACCGGGCGATATACATCGATCATTACGGGTTAACATTCCAACATCAAAAATGTCATTTAATCTCTAAAAATTGCAGGGCATTGCAAGGCTTCTTTGTCAGCATACAAGTAAGAGAAAATAACTAAAAAAACATGACAACCTTTTCAACAGCAATTTGGAAATTAGAATGTCTCCCTTGCATAATGTATAAAATACTAATAGGTATTCATAAGGAAGGCAATGTAATATAATTGTTTTATAATATAGGTAAAAACATTTAAAATTTCAACATCCATACAATATTACATAACATAGGTATCTTCTCTTTTGCATGAACAGGTGAAACATTTTTCATGTTACGTTCAAATATTGTTGGACCGTTGTCTTTGTTTCTGTCAGTGAAGTGACAACTACAAATTTCAAATAACCCTCCTTAAAGATGCCTTCAAATCATGTTGCCATATTTATTGTTACATCTTAACTTACCTTTGAAAATAATTATTTTCCATATACCTGGAAGTGATATGCTGCATGGTGAGAAACTAGAGTTCTAAGCAAAAAAAAATTATATTTCCTCAAGTCATTTGTTGACATTTCGCAATGCTGCTAATTTTACCGCTTTCGAAGCAACGATCTTCAAGGCCTTGCATGTCAAGTCTAAAGTGGATAAATGTGCTTGCGCAAAGGTACGAATTAAACTAAGACCTACGAAAATTCTCAAATGCAGGTTTCGATTATTTCTTCATTTTCTCAATGTAAAAACTGGTTCATGGTGATATTTTTCCCCCAAATGATAGTAAAATCTCCTAGATTATCGTATTTTTGAAATACTTAAGAAATTCCATTTAAATATTGTAACAGGCAATTAAAAAGTACATATTTCATTCACCCATAAAATGCATGGTGCAGGATTTAAAGTTTCTTGCGTTATGAACCCAGTTTGAAATTCCCGCTTCGAAAAAATCGTTGCGGTCCATACTACATACAAACTTGGAGACTACTTCTCTGGCTTCACTGTTGAAGCCAGAGAAGTAGTCTCCAAGTCTGTATGTAAATTACAATCACTCTGGCAGTCATAAAACTGTTAGTTTTTTCAAATTTATTTATTTTGAGTCCTCATACTTTGGTCACCAGAAAATGGTTATGAAATGGTAACACCTCAATAACTTTTTTTATTTTTTAGCGACTTTTAAAAGACTTTTATTCTATATGTAGTTTGTGGAGCTTCTTTGAGTGGGTAAACTACATTTTAGCCTTAGTAAATAACTAGCCTACTGTGATCAACACTTATCGCAAAAAATTGAAAAAACAATAGTGATTTTTTTTCAAAAAAATTTATTAAACAAGTTGATTAGAGTCACCTTAAATACCAAATTTGGTTGTAAACAAAAAAAACAAAGATTTACCAACAAAAATGTTCCAAGATAATTAATATTAAAATAAAAGAAATAAACAAGAAGCAGAATAAAATAATTACAAGATTTCAAGTTAAATAACGGTTTTCTCTACTAAATCGCATTTAATAATACACATTTTTCAATTCTTTTTGTATTGTTATTTACTACTGTATGTAATTCAGCTGGTATATCTCTCGACAATTTGGGTTATTCTGTCACGAAGTTCTTGCAAATTTTGCGGCCTGGTTTTGTACAATTTTGCTTTAATCATAATAATAATAATAATTAGTGCCAGAATTACATACAGCAATATGCACAGGTCACAAACAATACAGATAAAATCACCTAAAAAAAGCTGCACACATAAAATCACTTAAAAGGCTAAACATAAAATCATCCAGAAACCCTGGAAAACTTCACATCTAAATTCTAAAACCCGAACCTCAAGAACTCTTCCACCGTAGAGAAGGAATTTGTCAACAGTATTTCCCTCACTCTGTTCTTCCCCTGAATCTTTCCCCATAAATAAAAATCAAAAGGAGTTAAGTCGGGAGATCTAGGTGGCCAGAAAAAATAACTATTTCGACCTATCCACCTTCGTTGAAGGTTTTGATTTAACCATTGTCTGGAAGTCCACCGAGCTGAAAATGCATACCCTGTCGCACTCGAATTGGAAGTTCATTAATGCATGCCAAAGTTCATTGTTTAAAACTCTAATAATCAGTCAGCATTCCAATTATAATTGAAAAAGAGTGGCCCTATTATTCTATCACATAATATTCCACACCATACATTAATTTTCTGATGATACTGCTTTCTGCAATTAATAACCCAGTGTAGACGCTCTGCAGACCAGTGGCGGCAATTTTGTGACGATACCACATCATTTGTTGTAAAGGTAGCCTCGTCTGTATACAGAATAGTATTCAGAAAATTTCTGCCATTCAAATAATTTACTTGAGTCCACAAGCAATATTCCAACCTTGTCTCATTGTTACCTTGTTCTAACGTGTGTAAAAACTTCGGTCGAAATGGAATTATCTTATAACAACGAAGCCAAGCCAGACCTTCCAGACAGATAAATTTAAATTACGTAATAATGTCCTAATACTTGGTTTAGGTTTCATTGATGAAATTCAAAATAGCTTGATCGTCTGGATATCTTTCAACGGGTCTTGTTCTTTTGTTTAGTTACATTTTCAGTATTATGGAAAAGTTGCTTTAGGAACAGTCATACTTGTTATACAGCGACCAAGATGCCTTGCATTGAATTCACACGCAGCTTCTTTTGTTGAATGCACATTACAACTAACCAAAGTCTGACAATTTCCACTTTTTCTGTCATGGTAAGACTTTCTGCACTCATAGTCAATAAAAATCACCGCTATTATAGGAGTGTGAGAAATTACCACTCATGTGACAGATCTGATATTGTTAATAAATCATGACAATTTTGTGAGAATGTAATTTGAATTAATCTTCAACATTTTTGTAGGTTAATTTTTTTAAATCAAACTTTGGATTTGGCGTTTTGTGGTGATTTCAAATAACTTTTTTTTTATAACATTTTTTGAAAAAAAAAGCCCTAATGTTTTACACATACACAATAAAAGTTTTTTAAAATCACATAGAAATAAAAAAGTCTGGACGCAGCAAGTGCATTATGAAAGTGAATTTTCATAAAAATGGTTTTAATAGCAAATGCGAGCAGGCATCAACCTGATTACCGGTATGGCCTATGTAATAGAAACAATGTACTATATTTTATCAAAATTACTTATTGTTTGAAAATGTACAAACATTTTCCGAAAAGAAACTAAAATGTTGGTTTCCTAGCCAACAAACCTTACGTTAATAGCAGCTGAGCCACAATAGACCTTATGGTCGCGGTGGAGGGACCGGTATGGCCCACTCACAAACAAACCTAACCTAACCTACGTTAATAGCAAATTGAGTTATTGAAATTTGAAGGATTTAATGAAAATTCGCTACCAAAACGCACTTACTGCGTCCAGATTTTTTTCTTACAAACATGCATCATATTTCGATAAAAAATGCAAAAATGCATTAACGAATTTGTTCTATGAAAATTAGCTAAAATTATAGACTAATTATATTAGCTAAAAATTATATCAACTTAACTAAACTGACAGCGAAAGCATCAGAGAAAGGGTCTATTTGAAATGAATTTTCTGTAAATATTTTAGTAAAATGAAGGGCAACATTTCCTTTTCACAATCCGTATTTGTTTCACGTTCTTTGCCTAAACATTGCCAATTTTGACGTTTCAAATCGCGACTTTGACGTTTTGAGGAAAACTCCAAACATTTTTCTTTAACTGCTCATAGCTTTTTTGTCTTTGAACCTAGAGGCCTAAATTTTGGTACAGTGTTCACCCTTTAGGATACAAACACGCCCTTACTTTGTTATTTCCGGAGATATAAATTTTTTTAGAAAGAAAACACAAAATTTTTTGGGAAAACCTGGTCCGATTTTCCTGGCTAACGAACTTATCCAAGCCACTTGCAAAGGGAAGGTACTCACCAAATTTTATTAAGATCGGTCCATTATTTTTTGAGTTATCGGTACGATATATATATATATATATATATATATATATATATATATATATATATATATATATATATATATATATATATATATAAACACGGATCTCCCCGTTAGTGAATTTTTTTAAAGAAAATTCACTAAAAGGTATTGAGATGTTACCGTTTCAAGTGAAACACTATATTTAAATTTGTCCAAACTAGATCAACTCTGCGATGTCTTGCCCAGGTACATATCCCTTTATGGACTGAAGCATTACTAACGCCACAGGTGGTTAATATGAAATCTTTACTTTGATAAATAACAAAACTATAAAGGCCACTAGGCACTAAAACAACTAAATAAGGAATTTACTATTATTATTATTTTTATTTTTTTTGCTTAATGTATCATATATGTGAAAAGTGGCAAAAAATATTCTGCTTAATTTAAGGTTACGCGAATGCGAAGATCTATCAATGCGACAATCCAAAATGTCCTCGGCCTACTAACTACATTTCTGGAAGCTCTTCAAAAGATGACAATTTCCCATGCTTAAGACCATCATGCAGCGGACGTTTCCAGCTCAAGCGTCATGTAAGTTTTGTAGACTGCCCTGGTCACGACATTCTTATGGCAACCATGCTTAACGGAGCAGCTGTTATGGACGCAGCATTACTTCTGATTGCTGGTAAGTTGATTTGTAATTTTTCAAAAAAGATTGGTATTGTAATTTTCTACTTATCTTTTTTTAAAGCGTGTTAATTATTCCAATAAAATGTTTTTTACCTGATTTCTTTTACTAAATGTAGACATAGAGACCATTTCTCTGGCTTCACAAAGGTGTGTTTTCTTCTCTGTAACCTTGACAACATCATTCGACGGAAAAAAGTTGAATTGATTTATATGTATTCATGACAATTGCAACTAAAAATCCGTTGCGACGTTATGATGTTTTAATCAAAAGATTCTTTAAATTTAAAAATAAAATAAAAATGACAGGTGACGTCTTGAAAATGTATACGTGATATATGTCAATATTTAACATGAAAATAGCATCAAACTATAACAATAATAACTAATAACAATTACAACAATAAAATAACTTAACAATAACAGCAATGAATCAGACTATACAACGAAAATATCGACATACATTAATCTATTATCGTATTACAACTTTCTTAATATATTTAGACGTATTTGGTTTGAAGTATTTAATTAGAAAGAAGAACTTCAAGATAGGGGAATCAAACAAGTCAAGTTAATGCTTGTCATTACATTTTTGTAAGCTTTAGAAGTAAAAGGCACATACATGACAGTAGCTACCTTCTTATAAATGAGCAAACTGATCTAATGGATTCCCATTTTTTTGGAAGTTCTGGTTTCTAAAAACATTCTATCCTGCTTGGCATCACCTTAAAAAGTGAAATCCGTTGCAGAGAACAAAACGAGCACTTGTGGAGCGAGAGAAAAAGTCTGTTTACCAAAATTGAAATAACCCAATCCGCATTCCAAAATATTGAAAAGTGATGACAGCCTTGGCCTGAAAATCCGACAACAAATAAGTATTAGAGTATTAATTTTATCTCATCATCATCCTAGTCTGAAAGCGATGTCTGCTTGTCACAATCATGGCTCTCTGTCTCCAGCGGGTCCTTTCATTTAATTATAGCTTCTGCACTTCATCAATTAGGCCAGGCTTTCTAGAAGTTTCCCTTTTGATCTACCGCTTCTTCTTTTTGAAAGGATGTGTACTTCAGGTAATGTTGTCAAAGACTAATTATGTCTCAGGATATGTCTAATAAATTTTCCCTTCCTACTCTCTTTCAGTAAGCATATATCCTCTCTCATCTCTTCCAACATATTTTGATTTGCCTTTCTGTCAGTGTACCCTTGTTTTTGTCATTTTTCTTCCTGTCCACATTTAAACAACTTTTATTATTTGCATGTCCTGGTTACTCAGAGTCCAGATTTCCGCTCTGTACATTATAACACTCCATATGTATGACTTGATGAACCTCTTCCTTAGCTCCAAGTTAAAATGTTTATTAGTAATGAGGAGTACGGAGTACTTTGTCTATTGAATACTTGCTTTTCCATCACGATCCTCGCCGCCACGATAGCACTGCAACTTTGGTTTCTTGTGCATGTTCTTAGTCTTTTTACTCCACCCACTCCAAAATCACTGTGCCTTGAACTAGTCTGCACAGCGATTGGTAGGGTGAAGTTTTATAATGCTCTGTCTCCGGTCTAGACTGGCCGTAGATCAGTTGTCTTCTGCGGTCCAGAGCTTTACACTCGCACAAGATATGCTGGACTGATTCCTCCCCCTCGCCGCAGAGTCTGGATACAAGGTCCCCCTCGAACCGCCTCATTTTATGCAGGTGTTTCTTGACTGCCATATGTCTCATCAAGAGACCTGTTATGTTTCTGAGCTGTCCTCTGCTAAGATTTAGCAGCTCCACAGCTCTCTTTGAACTGGGTTTGTCAATTATTGACTTCCCATGTCTGAGCCTTGGACAGTCTAGCCAGTACACCTTGTGTTGGTTTCTGACCCAGGCATTAATGGCTCCCCTGGCAGTGCTCTTTGTCACACCCGGAGCCGAAGGTGGCAGATCCAGTAACACCTCCATGGCGGCTGTTGGGGTTGAAGACATGGCCCCTGTGATGCCTAGGCAAGCCATCCTTTGGATCTTGCCTAGTTTTTGTTTGGCACTGGATTGTGTCACCTTAGGACACCAGACCAGTACCACATATGTTAACGATGGTCTGACCACCCTTGTGTACAGCCAGTGGGCCATACTAGGTCTTAGTCCCCACGTTTTTCCATATAGCTGCCTAGTGTCGGCTAAGGTCATGACTGCCTTCCACAGTATTTTTCCAATGTGGCCATTCCAGGTTAGCTTAGAGTCCAATACAACCCCAAGATATTTTACCTCCCTGGTCATTGGAATGCTCCTACCATATAGAGTGAGAGTTCTGTGGCTCTTGCACTTCCTCCTCCTCGTAAACCCCACGACGGTTGCTTTCTCGGGGCTCACCCCGAGCCCTTGACCAACCTTCCACCACTTTCAGTGCTGTCTGCATGCGCTCCCACACTGACTGTGTAACCTTTCCTCTGACTATGATGACTATGTCGTCCGTATAGCCCTGTACCTGATACCCCCCTCCCGAGAGCCTCCCCAGCAGGCCGTCCATGACTAGCCACCACAGCAAGGGAGACAAAACGCTCCCCTGCGAACACTCCGCCGCGACCCCCGCCAGCAGAGTCCCTCCCGCGAGTAAGGTGAACACCGCCCTGTCCCTGAGCATGGAACCGATCCACCTGCAGCAGGTCTCCTCTATTCCACGGTCCCCGACAGGGGCCAGAAAAGATTCGAATGAGGTGTTGCTAAAGGTCCCCTGTTTAGGAATGCCCTCAGCGTCACCTCCCTGTTCTCTAGCGTATTCTCCAGTTTCAGCACCAGTTGGTGCAGTGCTGACTCTGTTGAGAATCCTGCTCTGTATGCATATTGTCCGCAGTGTAGGGGATATGCTTCCAGTACACCGCCCCTAATGTGCCGGTCGAGCAGTTTATCCATTGTTTTTAGCAAGAAGGACATTGGACTTATTGGCCTCAGGAACTTTGCCTGGTCTGTTGGACGCCCAGGTTTAGGAATGAATACAACCCTGGCCAGTCTCCATGCCCTCAGAATGTACCCCAGAGCCAGGCTGGCCCTCATAATGACGGTAAGCACCGGCGCCAGTATATCTATCCCATCCTATATCTATTCCATCATATCCCGGGGATTTGTATAGCTTAACGCTGTTAATGGCCCATCTGATTTTGCTCCAAGTAACCACCTCTAGCGACTGTCCAGTCTACTCTAGATGCCCGCCTATAAGGCGCCTCTATTTCTGACTGTTTCCAGTTCGGAGGTGATTGGTTTATTATGTTACAGCCAGGGAAGTGCGTCTGGAGTAAAATTTCCAAGGTTTGTCTTTCGACTTTGGCGATTTCAAAGCGGATGTATCTGTTGTCTGAGCTACTCACTTCCCCAGACACAGCCCAGTTCTTAACAAAGTCACACAGAAACTGGGTGGAAACTGTTAGATCTAAAACTTCCTCACGCCGTGTTGTGACGAAGGTCGGTTTATTACCTGTATTCAATATGTCTAAATTAAATCTCATAAAAAATTGTAGAAGTGCTTCACCCCTAGATTTTGTCTCCAAGCTTCCCCACAACTCATGGTGCGCGTTCGTATCCATGCTGCCATCCAGCTGCCCTGCTACCCCCCATCAGCTGCTCCAATTCCTTGGGTTGAGGAGGGTCCGTGCTATCCCCTGGCAGATAGGCTGACCTGACAGTAATGTCCCTCGGCCCATCCACTCCTCCACATCGGATTTTGATCGTCCCTGGAACAGAAATTCGTTAAAGGCAGAAACTCTAACCTGACAAAAATGCAGGCCCTCAGGTTCATGCTGGATCTGCTGTAGATGAGCTTTCCATCAGCTCCGCCGAGTCCCTTGATCTCTCCTTTATAGGAGTACGGTTCCTGGATGAGGGCCACATCCGTGTTCCTTAGAGCCATCTTGTAGTCCGGCCGTGGCTGCGCTACTGTGTTGGAGGTTGACCTGAAGGAACCTAAGTCCCATCAACCTCTGGTTGCTTCCTTAGTGGGCGGCACGAGTCTGTAGCCGGAGCCACTCCTCGAGCCTCATTGGCTCTTATGATCTACATGTTGTTCCGACGAGAATGGGGGAAACACTGTCCACACCATCAGAACCCCCTGTGTGGTGCAAGGCGGGCTACTCTGGAGGGTTGCCTGGTACTCCAGAGGTTCCGTTCGCTTCACCATCACCCTGGTGCCATCCATCCCTAGGCACGGGTCACGTAACACTGTAGATTGGGGGAGTTTACTTCGACCTCCTTGTCTACATCCGTCATGTTTAGTTATCAGCAGGATCACCTCATGCAGGATGCGGCTCTTCGCCGCACAGGACGGTCTTGGGGAAAGCTTCATCGAAAGTTTATGTTGTTGTTTCCACTTCCTCAGCTTGCCCCCTGGAGTCCTTTGACCCGCGACTCCTTGACCCCATCATGAAGTGATACTTCAGCATATATTAAAAAAAAAGATTTTATAATGTTCACTAATTTACTAGTAATTTATTATGTTATCTTAAGTACTTCTACATTAATAAAACATATATTGTTTCTAGGTAATGAATCCTGCCCGCAGCCTCAGACTAGTGAACACTTGGCTGCTATCGAGATCATGAAGTTAAAGCATATTATAATTCTGCAAAATAAAATAGATCTTGTCAAAGAGGGACAGGCAAAAGAACAGCATGAGCAGATTGTAAAATTTGTCCAAGGAACTGTAGCTGAAGGAGCACCAATTATTCCCATATCTGCACAATTGAAATACAACATTGAGGTAAGAACTTCAGTTCCTTTTTTATGGAAAACAAATATTTATTATTTTACATATGTTTTAGGTGCTCTGTGAATACATAATTAAAAAGATACCAATCCCTGTGCGTGATTTTACATCTGAACCACGGTTGATCGTTATCAGATCATTTGATGTCAACAAGCCAGGCTGCGAAGTTGATGATTTAAAGGGTGGTGTTGCAGGTGGAAGTATCCTCAGAGGTGTGCTGAAAGTGGGTCAAGAAATCGAGGTATGTTTTCATTGCTTATTTTGTTTTCTATACACAGTTTGAATGAAAGTTATGTAAAGAGCCAACAGAAATTATATAATGGAAAAATATTCATGGTTTGGTATTATATTATTAGTATATTATTTATTTAAAAAAATAATAAACTATTTTAAGTTCAGTAATATTACGATTATTTAAACCTATTGGATGCTTTTTTAAGCAGATATTTTGTAAACAAAAGAGTTATTTCAAGCTTTATTATGAATAATGAGGAAATATCTAAATATTCTTTGCGATAAGACCCATAATAAGCTCTATCAGTGGGGACTATGCAGACTTATAAAGGGTGTGCCAATTAAAACTACCCACCTGGAAAATATCGAAATTAAAAGAAGAAGAAAAACCTGAGACACTTCGACTTTGTTGTCAAGGGCGAAACATGATGACGTAAGCTTTGGTGTATTGGAACCTACCCCTTAGGCAGGGGTGTAAAGTACCCTTAAATTGTAAATGACACTCTATGTTCAGTGACATCTTATTTTAAAAGCTTTCTCAAATCTGCTCACGACAACATACGACTTTTTTATTTTGGTTTAGATAGATAGATAGATAAACCTTTATTTATTCCTTGTAACAAGTGAGTTACAGAAGCCCAACAGTTAGGCGTGGAACAGTGTCACAAATACAACAATAGCATTTTCTTCCATATTAAACAAAAACAGAAATATAGGTATGTACATTTAACAAGACCCTATTATTTGTAGCATAACAAACAGCACATAATAACAATCCTAATATTATGCAATGTGACCTGGCACAGACAAATAAAACTAACAACAAGAAGCATAAAAGAACATACATATATACAGTAGGTATTTCGTTTAAAATGATTCATTAAAACATATCACTTTTATCACAGGATATAAATTCTTCCACAGAGTAGAAAGCATTCTTACTCAGAAAATTCTTCAGTACATGTTTCAACCTACTTCTAGGGTATCCACGAACACTTACAGGAATGCAGTTAAAAATCCTTACCATAGAGAACCCAACATTTTTTGGAGATATGCAAAATTGTACTGATCAGGAACCAGATTGTTTTTATTTCTAGTAGGATAATTATGATTTAGATAAGAGTCCACAAACAGATCGTTATTATCAATAACAAACGGTACACAATTCAAAATATACAGACAGATAACAGTTAAAACATTATCAATAAAAATTCGCTTGCATGATTCTTGTTTTTTCATACCAAAAATTAAGCGTAAACACCACTTCTGCAGGACAAATATTCTACACATTTCGGATGAGTTGTCCCAAAATATCAGTTTACTGAACAAATGCATGGTAGGCTGTCAGAGCAGCACCAACCCCAACCGTCCCCGCTACAATCCTGAGAGCATAACAATAGCGGGCACCCCCCAATCCAACCTTCGATCAATGTCAACTCCCAGGAAAGAAACACATTTGACAGATGTTACTAGTTCATGATTGTACAAAAAACTAAAGTTGTTTAGTACTCCGTTTCCAAAGGGAAGACACTGAGTTTTTGACACATTTAATAGCAGGTTGTTGGATGAGAAGTACCCACAAGAGCGCCACAAACAGACCCCACCTTCGCAGAGGTCACTTCCAAGGTATCCTTACTGAAAATGATTGAGGTGTCATCAACATACAGCACAGTCGTCTCCCCAGTGACATCTGGCAGCTCGTTCATATACAAGATATAAATCAAAGGGCCGAGAATAGACCCCTGAGGTACACCCCTTTTAAAACTTACTTTATTTGATGGAACCATCCTGCCACGACAATCAAACTCCACCACCTGTTGAGTTCTACCCTCCAAGTATGATGACAGCAAACCCAAAGCAACACCCCTAACACCATATGGCGATAAAATCATCAATTAAGAAATAAGACAAAATTTCAATGAATGAAAGATTTTATTTAATTAAATGTTCAAATTGTTTTCTCTCCACTTCCATACAATTTATAAAATCTCTGCTCCACTTTCTAACAAACATTTCGAAGCATTTCGGACATTATCTGATTGATTTTTTTTACAATTTCTTGATAAAAATATTTATATATTCTTTTATGATTTATCGTTTATCTGTTAATTTATCAATTCAAGTTTCTTACCTGTTTTACTTTAAACGAGACAAGTAAATATCCTGTAAAATCATCACAAAGTATATTGAATTCCAATTCGTGAAAATGGTTTATACAGTTGCTGAAAAAGTGGAAATAATTAGTTTGTTCTAGAAGAATGACAACTGGGCACAACAGGCAGCACAGATTTTCAATGATGGTCATCCTGAGAAAAATACTTTGCATCAGTATGTCCTCGATGTAATGCATACATTTTGGGAAACTGGATCAGTTGCAAACCGAAAGCATCAACATGAGCAGGTCTTACGTAATGAAGGTAATCAGGTAGGGTCACATCACAATGGAACCAAACTTGAGTCTCAGGAAACTTGAGTACTTCAGGAATTTCTGTAGCTAGTTGCCGCCGAACCATAAAAAGTAATAAATATCACCCACAAAATTAATTTGGTACAGGAACTTAATGAAGACTATCCTGATTGCCATGTGTAGTTCTGTGAAGAAATGAGTGATTATGCCAGAAGAAATCTAACCTTTTTTGTACTTAGTCTGTTTTTCCCATGAATGTACGTTCCAGCTGGATGCCGAAGCCAACTGCCATAATGGACCACATTAGTGTAACGATTTTTTTGAAGTGGGAATATCAAACTGGGTTCATTGCCCAATAAATTTTAAATCACACGCCATGCATTTCCTATGGGCAATTGGATGGGTACTTTTCAATCGCCTGTTTAATATTTAAATCTAATTTCTTAACTATGAGTTCACCAACACGATAATCTATGGAGATTTTACTATCATTTGGGACTAGAATATCACCACGAACCAGCTTTTTAATGAGAAAATGAGGAAATAATCTAACCCTGCATTTTAAAAAATTCGTCGGTCTTAACTGAACTCTTCCTTTTACGCTAGCGCATTTATACATTGCGGAGACATGCATGGTCTTTAAGGCCATTGCTGTGAACATGGCAAAATCGACAGCGTTGCAAAATGTCAACCAAGGAAAATATATAATGTTTTTTGACTAGGAACTCTAGTTTTTCACAGCATGGGAGATCACTTCCAGGCATATGAACACAATGAAGAAGTGATAATGTGATAACAAAAAGAGAAATAATTATTTTCAAAGGTAAGTTAGAAGTAACAATAAATATGGCACCTTTAAGTAAGCAAGGTTATTTGAAATTTATAAAGAAAAACCTTAGGATATAAAATAACTATATTCCAAGAGGAAAACGGACCAACATTTAAACATAACATCAAAAAATAATTACTCATGTTTCACCTGAGAAGTTCGTGCCGAAGATAAGGTACCTATGTTATTATATAATATTGTATGGATATTGAAATTTTAAATGTTTTACCTCCTTTATCAGATAATTAAATCACATTGCCATCTTTGTAAATATGTACCTGTAAGTGAGGTATGTTATTTATTATAGTATTCATGATACGAGGCAAAAATTCTAGTTTCCAAGTTTGCAAATTGCTGCAGAAAAGGTTATCATCTTAGACCGATTTTTTCAGTTATTTTTTCCACTTGTATGCTCACAAAGAAGCTCTGTAAAAAATTTTTAGAGGTTAAATGACATTCATGATGTTGGAAGTTGGAGTGTCAATCAGTAATCATCAAAGTACGTCACACGGTCGTGCATTCTTAATTTCAGTTTTAGATATTTAGTAATAAAACGTTATTTTCAATTCTAAATTTGGAAATTGATAGTTGATTTATCAAACTTCTCAGTCTAGGTCATTTCAAGTAAAAAAAATGGCTTAATTCAAAACCTACAGGCGATGAAACTATATCTTCCATATAACAGCACTGGTAATAAATTTAAACTATGAATAAGCAGGAAATAAATGTTCTAACCTCTCTAACGTGGTCCATTGCCACTGCTCAAGTGATGAAAATTCAAGAATGTTATGTGAAATTCATACGCAGCATCAAGTGGTGTCAAGTTTGGTGACCTGGCTGGCCAAGCTATTGGCCCTTGGTTTAAGTACTGACTTATAACTCTTGAATTATGTGGCGCCACACCCCATGCCATTGAACAAATATGGGTCCCTATCGCTAGACTAATGGTTAGTCGTTTAAAAAGGGTTCAACATGCGTTTGAAGGATGTGTAAATATCGCTCAAAATTCAGTATGCCATCATAAAAGTCTAGGAAAGCAATCACCAATGTTCAGAGGGCTGGAGAAATTGTTTCCGAACGTGTCATAACACTGTATGGGAAAATATCTGGAGAAGTGGCAATTGTAACTGAAGGTGCTCCTCAATTGTGGTTGGAAACTGTTTTTCAAGAAATCAGAAAAGCGTATACAGATGATGAAATATTTCATGCTGATCAGACGAGGCTGTTTTATAAAATGACCTAATTTAGAAACGCATGCATTTTGCCGGCATCTTTATAATTAGTCATCTAAACAATAAATATGTGGTTTTTCGGTTATTAATAATTGGGTTCAGGAAATAACAATGAACGAGAATCGTTAGGACTAATAATAAATATGTACGTACACATATATATATATATATATATATATATATATATATATATATATATATATATATATATATATATATATATATATATATATACTCATTTACATAATTAATATGTACATATTCATTATGTTACAATATATATTCTTATACGTCCATGTTATGGCTATGAGTTATGTATTTTATTTTTGTTATTGTTTTTAAATAAACTGGTGATTTTAAATTACTGGTATAATATAACCTGACCTGACCTGACATTTGTTTTAATTTTTATTTTGTTTTATTTCATAAGCATTATAAATTGTTTTCTTTATTTCTGTAATTGTATTTCAATGTACCTACTAAATTAGTTGCCCTGTTACTGCTTGTATACAGTTGGGCTTTATTTAAATAAATAATTATCTATTATATAAACCACATTGTCATATCTACACATACATATATATTACTTATGTATTTTATTTGAAAAGTCATAAATCACATTGCACTCATTGGATGTTCCACCTATAACTGTTTTGTTCTTTTAAGGTAAGACCTGGCTTGGTCAGTAAAGATTCTGAAGGTAATATAACCTGTCGACCAATCTTCTCACGTATTGTCTCACTCTACACAGAACAAAATGAGCTACAGTTTGCTGTCCCAGGAGGTCTAATTGGTGTTGGTACCAAGATTGAACCTACCCTTTGTCGTGCTGATCGTTTGGTAGGACAAGTGCTTGGTGCTGTTGGAGCCTTACCTAGCATATTTATAGAGCTTGAGGTGAGTGATAATACCATTTTACTAGCTTAATTACCAGTTTCAGTTTTTAAAACTGCATTTATTTTTTATATTATTGCAAAAATTATATCAATATTTTTTAGGGTTATTACCACATTCCCTGTCATATACATCTATAGGATCAAGAAGAAAGTGTTCAAACTTTAAAAACTGTCAAATAGACTAAGATACAATTTGTCACATGCGCCAACTAGGTCCATAAGACCAATTTGCATAAGACCAAAATAATTCTGAAGGTTCTAAGTGCCGTAGGTCTGTTATTTCATAAGAATAAACACATCACCAGCCCGAGCTGGCGTGCAGGACAAGTTCGCACCATACTTTTGACCTTAGTTTTGATTTTACTGGAATTCTTTTACAATTTGATCTTGAGTCGAGTTTTTACAGACTTCTGTTATGTATTTTTATTAAAAAGAGCATCTCTTGGTAAATTATTCAAAAATTATAATACAACAACTAAGGTAACTTTGTAATAAATTGTTTATAAATGCAGGTAGGTACGAAGAGATGGTCAAAAAATCTATAGAATAAGAAACATCAAATTTTTATTTACTTCAAACACTTTAAATCCTTTTAACATAAAAAAAAACAAGCTCTTTTGAGATAAATATATATTATGTTAGAGCATGTGAGTTGAGTTAAAGCATTCCAAACATAAACTAGGTTCATCATGACAAAATTGACAATAAGTCTTAGTTTTTTTATGCCTTGTAAATTTACGCCGCTCTCAGTCTTGATTTGTTCGTAGTATTTGGTACACAGTCGTTTCTTGTTGTATGGTTTCATTCTAGTTTCATCCTGTTTTTGTTTTTCTTTCGGTCTAGGTTCCTCCTCACCTTCCACAGTAAACAATTCGCATAACTTGTCATCCTTTTTCAAAGCTCGAACAATGGCATCTTTTGCTTGGTCACCTCCTTCTACATTACCTAAGCATTCACGATTGCGGTACCTATTCAAAATTATTTCAATCGAGGATTTTTGCTGCCACTATACTGATTTCCATAGTGACAACTGATATCCTGTCATTTGACCTGAAAGGTCAACTACTGATTTTCCAGGTTGTAGTCTACAATAATTTGTGGTTTATACTTTACATTACCTAGGCGGTTTTTAGTCGATACTATAACACTTGAATGTTTTGCGGACAATAAAAGGATATCTCGTCTGTCACGCCATTTTAGAACAGAAATTCCTTGTAAATTTTCTTTAATAATGTGTTTACCACTCTTCAATTTTTTGTAAGTAACTTCTGCAGGGAGATCCTTACAGGTTTTCGTAAGTGTTCGTACAAGGTGTGTTGTCATTTTTTTTTCAATATTCTTTATTTACAAATTCAAAACAGTACATTTGCACTGGTAACAAGTCCTACAGTTAATAACATAAAATTACATATGATTTTAAGGTTAGCTTAAATTATGTCAATGTCGAGTAGGTACTTTAGAAACTATAATATACTCTATAACCGGAAACTGTCTTGTCCATCTAATAAATATCTTTTTAAGTTCATTGTGAATCTTTGCATCTCATATATTGCGACGGCCACTTGGGGTGGCCGGGGGTTAATACTAGTTTTTCCTAACCTGGGGAATTTCGGGATGACTTCCGGGACACGGCTTTCCTACGGGATCATGCTCGGACGCCAGCGTCTATAGGGTTGGTCAGGGAGTAGACGCGCTCCCTCTGGCTCCCCCTTCTCCCAAGTCACTATCAACGGATACACTAGCCCAGGGTAGTTTCTAGTGGAGACAGGGTCCTCCTAAGTCGAGACAAAGTCCCCGGGGACTGCTGGTTATGGTCTTTATTAAAGAACTGGAGTCAAATTGTATTTGGGTGGATATTCTGGGAGAATAAATGAAATATCGAGTAAATTAAAATAAAATTCTATTCGCTAATTATATACACAAGGGGATAACTGTTTCCTGTTACCAGGAAGCCTAGCAATTATGAGCGGCCAGAGGCAGAGGCGGTTATTTGGCTTTAAATTAGTGTTACGCGCGGATTGCACGGGGACGGTGAAGCGGCGTCGTTTAAGCGGTGCAGGGTGGTGGCAGGATAGTGAATAATAGCGGGTGTTCCTAAGCGGGCATGCAATTTACAGGGTACATCGGACACTACATCAAGCTAAGCTAGCCGCATTCTAAAATATAGTTCGATGCGGAGGATGCCCACTGCTGTTCCCGGATTTACACCACCTCCAAACGGGTCCGCGGATAGCTCGGGACGCCGGACGTCGCCCAGCTGCTACAATTCGGACCAGCGCAGTCGCTGCAATACGAATCTACCACAGCTTAGGGAATGCCGCACCTAGCTCCCGGAGCAGCCCGCCAATGGAGGCAGGGAAGAAAAGGTCCCCTCTAAGGTTCCCAGCGTCGTTGCGGAGCGTTAAACATTTCTACCACAGGTAATACAATCAGGTTTTCACCTACCTGGGGTATTCTCCATTCTCCGGTGACGAGGTGCACTAAGCAATCGCTGCGGTGGTGGCGGTGGGAAGCGGCGGTCTCGCTCGGCTTACTGGTCTTCTCTTAAACCTCACGGGCTTTATAATTTCACACTTCTTTGCGACGGACGCACTAGCTTGTTCGCGGTCACTATCCAACTGCCCACTCTCCGTCGGCGTTCCGTCCGGTCACACTTCTTTTCCGAAATCGCCGCCACCTAATTGTCCCCTCTACTAATTATTCCGTTCGACATGCCGGATTTCGTATATTCCTCCACGGAAAATGTTGGAAAATATTCCAACCTTCGCAAATCTTTTGTATATTACTCAACGGAAAATGTTCGAAAATATTCCAACCTTTATGGTGTAACATAATGCAGTGGTTATGATGGTAAATTAGGCCGGGTAATCTATCCAGGATTAGTCACTTCGTGACAGTATGTTTCTGAATTCTTCTGGAATAGTCTTAAATGATGCTCCTCGTAATCACACTGTTGAGTTTTATGTTTGTTCTTGATGCTACTGCACGTGGGTCTGCCTGTTGCCTTGTTGAATACATATGTCCTTCACCACTCCTTGCCAACTTAATGTTCGTTTTTATTTTATTATTCCATATTTTATACATTAATTTACATTCCTCCAGTTTTATGAGGTTATGAATTTGTAAGAATGTTAATCTTTTATGCAAACATTTAGTGGGATAAAACTAGTTTAAACTATATAATATTTCTAGTACCCGGTTTTGTGTTCTCTGCAATTGTAATTTCATCTTTGGCGCTGAAGCTCAAACAACCATAATATATCTCATATGTGGTTCTATTAATGAGTTATATATGTTTCTTCAATCTGTCTATTAGATAATATTCATGCCTTCTAAAGGCTCCAGTCAGACTAGATTTTTTTTCCTTGCATTATTTAAGTGTTCGCCAAAATTCAACTTATTGTCTGTTGTTAATCCAAGGTACTTATAGTTATTTATATGTTTAATTTTTTTATTGTTTATATTAATATTGATATCTTTTATGTATTACCTTTTTGTGCAAACATTATGTACACTGTTTTATCTAAGTTTATTTTCAAGCCATTACTTAATAACCACCTGTAATATATAATAGTTCCACATCTATTCGGGCAGCACTTCGGAGACAATGGATACATGTTAATCGTGTGCAGCCAGGCACTACTGTTGAGCAGTTTGCCAATTATATCAAGGATGAGACTGCCTTTGACTTCTAATGACAATTATTCTTCTCTCAAGGTTGGTGTCCTTGATCAGGATTTTGATTTAATGATTAATAAAGAAAAATGGCCTACTAACATAGCAATAAAAGAATTTGTTACCTGCTCTCGGGGTGGCGCATCTTATTTTCCGGGGACGGCGCCGTCATTGGGGGAGAACTAGTATCTGACTGCTGCCTGATTTATTATCAGAATGTAAGAGGTCTTCGCAGTAAAGTTGATGAGTTTTTTAGAAGTACACTTGCTTGCAATTATGAAATCATTGTGCTTACTGAAACATGGCTTAATTGTGATTTTTTAAACAGTGAACTTTTTAGCAATAATTATGTACCTTTTCGCAGAGATAGGGACCCTGTTTTAACTGGTTTTTGCAGAGGTGGTGGTGTTCTCATAGCTCTTTCGGATAAACTGAATGGATCTGTGATTGATGCTGTATCGGTTCCTTATTATGAAGACTTATGGATCAAAATGGATTTATACGACAATAAATTAGTGTTAGGGGTGGTATATTTTCCACCTAATTCTTGTTTTGAGGCATATCAAAGTTTTGTCAACAAGTATGAACACTTAAAAAATACTTATAGTGGATCTAGGTTTTTGATTTTTGGTGATTTTAATCTGCCACATATTAGTTAGTTTTGTGAAGATGATTTTATTGTGCCTCATTGTGGACAGAATATATGTGCTGAGATTGTGACTGACTCAAAGTACTTCCTGGAAATGCAACAAATTAATGCTGTGCAGAATACTAATGATAAAATCCTAGATCTAGTCTTTTCTGACTTCCATGAAGTCACAGTTGAAGACAGTACAAATCCTCTATCTCGAGTTGATCTGCATCCTCCTCCTTTGGAGGTGACAGTTAGTTTTACGTATATTCCCTCACTCAGGAGTAAAACTCAAGTTGAAACATTTGATTTTGACAAAGCTGACTATGCTTGTGTGAATCAGTGTTTCTTGGATTAATGACTGGTATTTTATTGATTACTCAAGTGATCTTGATTTGTTAACACATCAGTTTTACAATGTGTTGTACAAGGCTATTAGCCAAAATGTTCCATCCAAAACAGTGAAAAGTTCTAAATATCCTCGGTGGTTTGATTCAGAACTTCGTAAACTCATCACTGAGAAAAATAAAAGTTACCGTAAATTTAAAAGAACTGGTCTTGAATCTGATTATATGAAATATTCCAATCTTAGACGTGACACTAAGTATCACATTGACTACAATTATTTAAAGTTTGTGACTAATGCAGAGCAGATCATTCAGTCTGATGTCAGACAGTTCTGGTCTTTCGTTAATTCCTTGAGGAAGGACTCTGGAATTCAGAATAGAATGAGTTTCAATAATGTAATATATAATAATGAGTCTGATGTAGCAGACGCCTTTGCTGCACATTTTCAATCCTGTTATTCTGACCATGGTTCCATTGATGTTGACTTTTGTGATGTATCTAATATACGGTCTGCACATAACCTTTCTATGCATATTTTAACAATTGAGGAAATCGAGGATAAAATTGACTCACTAGATGGCAAAAAACGAGCTGGTTTGGATAGTATTCCTTCTTCATTTTTGAAAAATTGTCGACACTCTTTGAGCGGCCCTTTGTGTAGTATCTTTCAAAGGTTTTTTATTGCCGGTTTTTGCCCCTCACTCTGGAAGTTGTCTACTCTGATCCCCATTCACAAATCAGGTGATAAGACACAAGTTGTCAATTATAGACGTGTTTCAATTTAACCTGTAATACCGAAACTATTTGAATCTGTCATTGCGGATGAGATTTCCAATACCTTGAAACACAGTATTGTTTGTGAGCGGCATGGTTTCTGTAGTGGAAGGTCAACGATCACTAATCTCGCCATTTTTCAATCTTACCTGAAAGATGCATTGGAGGCTGGTAAACAAGTTGATGTTATATACACTGATGTATCAAAGGCTTTTGACAGTGTGTGTCATACCCTTCTTCTGCAGAAACTGTTTGCGGTGGGCATCTGTCGTTGTTATCTTTCGTGGATTCGATCTTACCTGTCTGACAGAAAGCAATTTGTTAGAATTGGTGGTGCTGTATCAGATGAGGTCCTCGTCTTGTCTGGGGTACCACAGAGATCACATATAGGTCCCGTTCTCTTCAATCTTTTTATTAATGATGTTGTGATCGTAATGTTTATTATATGCAGATGACTTGAACTTTTTTTCTGAAGTTGTCCATGGTGTCAACACTTTGCAACATGATCTCGACAACTTGACTCGCTGGTGCAGTTCAAACTTTTTGTCGCTTAATGTGGGTAAATGTAAGGTTGTGAGCTATTTTAGGGGTCAGAATCGGATTATTCATAGCTATACCATTTATAACACGGTGTTGGATGTTGTCACTTCAGTTACAGATCTTGGTGTAATTTTCAAAAATGATTTGTCATTTATACTGCATATTGATGCTGTGGTTGTGAAATGTTGCAGACTTTTGGGGTTTGTTAAAAGACACACTAAACATATGACTGACACAAGGACAATCACTAGTTTGTATACATCCTTGGTTCAGAGTAATATTGAGTATTGTTATGTTTATGGTTTCCATCCTATGCTTGCCACATTAATCATATTGGAAAGGTACAAAACAAATTTGTTAAGTACCTTCTTTATAAGCATCACTTTCCTTGCCAAGATATTGGGTATGATGTCAGATTGATTCTTTGTGGTATGGTCAGTCTCAAAGCGTGACATGAGTATCTTTCATTGATGTTTATATATAAGTTAATTAATGGTCTCATTGACTGTAATTATCTGCTCGAGTTGGTCCTTTTCCATGTTCCACCACGCTCAACTCGCCAACAGCAACTTTGTTTTTAGCGAACACACAGGACCAACTATGGATGTAACAGTTTCATGGACAGATTGTTGCATAATTATAATGCTCATTTTTATAATTGTGGTATCTTTTATATTGCTATGTCTAGGATGAAAACTGTCTTAAGACAGTGATTTTATTACTTTGAGGTTTTTTTTAAGTACCATTTGGAATTGTTTAATTCTGTGGGTGCAAATTTAAATAAATAATATGTATCCAAGTTATCATTGACTTTTTCCCAATTATTCTTGGGAGTCATGCTAATGATAGATTCTGTACATACAACAAATCCAAAATTGGTCCAAGTACAAAGCCCTGTGGGACACCCGCTTTTACAATTTTTGAGGTGCTTATTTTACTATTGACAACAGTTGTTTGCCTTCTGCCAAATAGATAACTAGATATAAGTTCATGCACAATGCCACGTATTCCCATATTATACAGTTTGTTTAATAGAATGCTATGATTAACTGTGTCAAATATATATATATATATATATATATATATATATATATATATATATATATATATATATATATATATATATATATATATATATATTAATCTACAAACATTGCCAGCACATATTTATTCTGGTCAAGATTTGTAGTAATATACTCTATGATTTACAAGCCCGTTTTATACTGGTATTCTAGTTGTCTGTGCTAATAGTGCGACCACAGTTTAGAATTGTAGTAGTCTTTTGTAGTTCTAAGTTTTTACACGCATTTATTTTCATGCTGTATGTTAAACCGGCATAGCTACACAACTTGAATAACTTAATGCCATATCGGTGGCACTTGTTTTATAAATACTTTCTCATTACAACTACCAAAACGAGATGGCACAAATTGAAATTGGTATACACCGATTTGGTCTATTGGACCGAGCGAAAGAAAAAAATTATGCTAAGACCTATAAGAGTTATTTTTTAAAATGTTCATTAGTATTCATTTAGTTTTTGAGTTGAGAGCTGAGAGCTCTGCACGTTGTCTTTGGACGAGGCCTTGACATTTAATTCCCATGTTATCAGTGTTGTATCTAAAGCTTACAGAAATTTGGGCTTTATTCATAGATTTGCCACGGATTTTTCTCATGACACACTTTGAACGCTATATTGTTCCCTGGTTTGACCTGCTTTGGAATATGTCTTGATCCTATGGTCACCCTATTATGAAGTTTACATCACATTAATTGAGGCTGTTTAAAACAGATTTTTGCAGATGTGTGCATTTAAGCTTGGCATCGATAGGTCAGAATATAACTATTGGGAGGTGAGGGGTCAATTGAATTTTTTGAATTTTCAGTCTCCAAAACAGAAGAGTTAATATTGG
This sequence comes from Tillus elongatus, assembly GCA_964006375.1. NCBI lineage: Eukaryota > Metazoa > Arthropoda > Insecta > Coleoptera > Cleridae > Tillus > Tillus elongatus. The sequence goes on along the minus strand of OZ023262.1, from coordinate 182,753,736 downwards.
CTTGTGTTCTTTGGCCAGTTTGTTGTCGAGCAGAGTAGATTGTCCTGAGTTACTAGTCTACTGTTTTTTAATGTTGACTAGGGTCAGTCGAGTATTTTATGCACTTCATTGATTGTTGTTACCCTTACTTGGTGAAACTGGCCATACTACATGCAGACTTGGAGACTACTTCTCTGGCTTCACTGTTTGGTTTCGTTTCTGTATGTCAAGGACGTAGCCAGCACGTAAGCTAACTGGAGCAAGTGGCCCTTCTGAATTCTAGATGTTCTAGGATGTTCTTCAACGTTTCTGTGGCTAGTTTCGCTGCTTGACAGCATCCTCAGACAGATAAAAATTGAATCAACATGAAATCGTGACAACTACAAATAAGGATCGGTTACGATGTTTTGATCAAAAAATTCATCAAAATTGAAAATTAAATGAAACACATGACAGGTGAGCCTTTCAAAATGTCTACGTGATGTATGTTTCTTGACACAAGCTGTAGTTTATAAATTAGTTTGTACACGTTGTAACGCAATCTACATAGGTCAAACTTTTAGAAATTTTAACACCAGATACAAAGAACATATTTCTGCATTTAGAAATGACAAATCTACATTTGCAAAACATATTATTGATACTCAACTTAGAGTTACAGTAAATAACCGCATAAAACCACTACATTTTTGTAATGACAAGCGTAAACTAGACTTTTTTAAGCTTTAGAACTCAGAAAGCACACACACAACAATAGCTGCCTTGTTTAAATGAGACAACTGATTTAATGAATTCCCCTTTCTTGGATATTCTTCTTCCTAATTGAATAAGTCAAAGAAAATAAGTTGTAATAAGATCATGAGTTGATGTATGGTAATACTTTCATTGTATAGAGTCTGCTTTATTACTGTTATTGTTTAGTTATTTTATTGTTGAAACTGTTATAATAGTTATTACTGTTATACGCTAGTTCTATTTTTATGTTAAATATTGACATACATCACGTAGACATTTTGAAAGCCTCATCTGTCATTTGTGTTTCATTTTATTTTCAATTTTGATTAATTATTTTATCGAAACATAACATCGCAACATATCTTTATTTGTAGTTGTCATAATTTCGTATTGATTCAATTTTTATCGGTCTGAGGATGCTGTGAAGCAGCGAAACTAGTCACAGAAACGTTGAAGAACATTCTAGAACATCTAGAATTCAGAAGGGCTGCTTGCTCCAGTTAGCTTATGCGCTGGCTACGTCCTTCACCTACAAAAACGAAACCCAACAGTGAAGCCAGAGAAGTTATCTCCAAGTCTGTATGTAGTATTTTATACACCAGATCATTCTACCAACTATGGAAACAATGGTGTGGTGACTAGATTGGTGGATCATGCCAATCAGTTGGCGGTAATGTTGGACATTTTTACCGATGGTGCAGATAAAGGCGTGTTTAAATTGGTTGTTGTGAGTGCTTTTTTTGTGTTGTACAAGATGGCAGTGTCTTGTAGTTGTCTGATATGTATTTGTATTTTGTTCTGTATTATTATTAGATTGTAGTCTTGTTCTCAATTATAGATTATAAGTTATTTAAATTTATGTAAAATAGGGTTACTCGTAGATAAATAAATAAATATTATTTTATATTTCTAATTGTTACAGGTGAACTACTACCTTCTTAAACGTCTACTTGGTGTTCGTACTGAAGGTGACAAGAAGGCTGCTAAAGTACAGAAACTCTGCAAAAATGAAATGTTGTTGGTTAATATTGGTTCCCTAAGTACTGGTGGCAAGGTTATGGCTAGTAAAGCTGATATGGGTAAAATTCAGCTCACCAATCCAGTGTGCACTGAAGTAGGTGAGAAGATTGCGTTGAGTAGACGTGTGGAGAAACATTGGCGTCTGATTGGATGGGGTCAAATCCGCGGAGGGGAGACCATCCAACCAACGACTGATTGAATCGTTTGGTTCTTTAGTTCAGTTTACACTTGTCTTTTCATTTTTGAGTTTTTTATTAGTTAACTGATAGTAATAATATTTTTATTTAAACCGGCTTTGTGTAAAATGGTTTATAATATTTTGATTAATAAAATTCATATGTATTCTTTTATCTTTTATTTCATGCTTGATAATATCCCCTGCAAGGTATACAAAATATGATAGTACAAATAGTGACAAATCAATACATTAATTTTTTCTACAATAATTTTCACTTATAATAAGCCTACAAACTTTATTTTGTGGAATGTTTTTATTTCCAACTTTACGTGACTAGTACATTTTATATATATATATATATATATATATATATATATATATATATATATATATATATATATATATATATATATATATATATATATATATATATATATAAACAGTTCTTAAAGAAACAAACATGCTCAAAGTTTTCGATACAGCAGTTGTTAACCTTCCGGAAGTCTGGTGATTCACACAGACTATATCAATCTGGTGGGGTCTGATAGACCCCAATGGGTTTTAAGGCAGCAGAATGCAAATAAACCAAGGAATGCCTCAAAAGGGGGTTTCTAAACATCACGCAATATAGTAGAATAAGTTTATTAGAATAAAGATTTAAGCAAAAAACAATTAATAATTTTTTTTCTAAAAAGCTAAAAAGAAAACATGATTATAAAAGTCAGTGTCAAGTACCTACACTAATTCAGTATTAGAATAATAATTCTTATTCGTGTTCATTATTACATTCACTGCACATAAAATTCGCATGTGCCAAACAAATTGTCTTCTTGCATGTAACACAGAGGTATTGTGATTTTCTGTCGGAATTACGTGGACAAAATTCACAGCGTCTTCTTTTTCTAGTCTCATTTGGATTAGCTATAGGAATAGCAGGCTGCTGCCTGCGTAATTCCTTAGGAAGCCTTTGGTTTTGTTGTCCTCTATCCTGATGCTCTCTAATTAGTTGTTTTCCCAAGTCTTTCAAAAAATTCCGCCTGGTTGTGACATAATCATTCGTATTATTTCTGTATACAATTTCGCCATTTACTTCGGCAGTGTTGAGAATTGTTTAAAATATTGTCAACAGCCATCGCCGAGAATTTCTTGAAATGTCGTAAGAAGTTGAAAGCTTATCTAAAGTGTCTACGCCCCCTCTTGTCATGTTGTAGAACGTGACTATTTCAGGCTTTTGTTTGTCCCCCGTTGATTCATCAACACTGTCATCGTGATGAAGCGTCGACCATAATAGTACATTTTTTTCTTTTTCTCGATATATAATACCATCATAATTTTTTTTTGAGAACCAAATACACTTGACGGTAAAGGCCTTCCTTTATGTAGACACCAGACATCGCGGCAATTCTCTTTTATTTTTGCGGACAGTTCCAACAGATGTTAGTCGATGTTCGGTGAGCAATCGATGCATCAGGCTGTAACTCGTGAACCAGTTATCGAACGTAACATTACGGCCACTCTTTGATACCGGTTCTATCAATCGAAGGACTATATCTTCGGGCTTATTACTTTTTCTGAACGGTCCCTCAGGTTGTAAACCTACGTATACTTCTAGATTAACAGCATAAAAACACCTGGCGTCTGTCAATGCAAAAAATTTTACCCCACATTTGGCAGGTTTACTGGGAATGTACTGTCGAAACGGACAGTTGCCACGAAACGATACCAATTGCTTATCAATGGTTAGATACATACTTGGAGAATAAACTTGTCTGCAGTTGGAAACAAATGCATCAAAAATTGACCTAATTGGTGCAAGTTTATCGAGCACCACTCTCTCTTGTCTAGTTTGATAATTGTCAAAACGTAAGCAACACAAGAGAAAATTGAATCTCTGGAGACTCATAGTCATTCTAAATATCTGTACTCCTGTATCGTCTGTTGCCCATAAATCTTTGACATTCTGACGTCCAGATTTATTGTAGCCTGCTAAATACAGAAGTCCAAATAAAGCTCGCAATTCCGATTTGTCTGTCTCTTTTACTTTATACTGATCTCTTTCTGCATACGTAGCACACTTAGCTCGAATTTTTTGGTTAGTGTGAATAATAATTTCAGTCATGATCTCTTCAGTGATAAAATATCCCCAGCATTCTGCTGCTGTTTTACCGACTTTATATGGTCTTCTGACAGTGGGTAGTTGCGTAACAATATTTTCTGCTCTTACCCTGACATTTGGCCGACCTTGGTGCTTGAACCATTTTGTTGCCTCATTTTTTCCTTTATAAAACATACTTTCAAGGTTATTTTCCCTGTCGTTTTAATCATCGCTAATTTCTTGTTCTGTTTCACTGTTATGTTCACTTTCACTCAAATGGTCTATTTCTCCTTCATCACTTGAAATTTCATCTTCAAGCTCTTGACGTTCTACCTCTTCCCATAAGGCCATAAGTCTACGTTGCTCCCGTTCGTAATCTCCCATTTTGAAAACGATGAATCTGTATCAATAAATTGTATTTTATATTTTATAAAGTTTAACCTAATCAACTATTTCTCTTTTGGAATAATATTTGACACATGAGACATAAAATAAAACAAAACATACCTTAAAAGTCTGTTAAATTCGGAGTAGCTTATTAAGTCTGGTGTGGTATATGATACCCGATCCACTATTATGCTTACGATTCACAGTTGTTTACACCAAACACGCTGGAACTACACTAACAGCAGATAGACCGATGTCGTTGAGGCAGCTACCCGTAATGTCAGCTTCCGCCATCTATTGCCCAAATAGATACAACATGTTTAGCATACCTCTGGGCCTGTCAGACTCCCGGAAGGTTAAATATATACAAAAGAAAAACAATACATGTTTCATTACTGCACCTACAGCTTTCTAAATTATGAAAACTATTTGTTAGTTTGCATAGGCACATAAAGCAAAAGTAAGTCTCATTAATTGTTATTGCTCTTACTTGGTGAAACCGTATGTAAGGCTAGCTGCACTGTGACCATAATTAGTAACTCATACCTATTTCGCTCTCATTAGAGCTCATCAGTGTGTTAAACTAATTACAGTGAGAATACACCAAAAGTAATTCGGCTAAGGTAGCCAGGCTCAGAAAACATTGTAAGATGCAGGACAGTGTTGCTATCTTGGTGCGTAACCAGGTAGTATGTTGTCACGGCAGCTTTAATAATAAACACAAAATCTTATAAGTAGAGGCTGTGTACAACCAACCAACAATTATGTATATTGTCAGAGCTGGCACTTTCTTCCCTAGTACAGGAACAATGTATCTAAGGCTAGATGCATTCTGACCATAATTAGAAACACATACCGGTTTTACTCTCATTAGAGTTGATCAGTGTGAATGGAGATGACGACCCTGCCTTACATATCACACTGTTTTCCACGGCTGGCTACCTTAGCCATATTACTTTGAGTGCACTCTCGCTATAAACAGTATAGCGCATTGATGAGCTCTAATGACAGCCAAACCGATATGTGTTTCTAATTATGGGAAGAATGCATCTAGCCTTGCATACATTGTCCCTGTATTATGGAGGAAAGTGCCAGAGCTGACAATTTACAATGTTTTGGTTGGTTGTGCACAGTCTCTATTTATAACATTTTGTGTTTATTAGAGCTGTTGTGACAACATTTATACCTGGTTACCCACCGAGATGGCGTGCCTGTCCTACGTCTCAATGTTTTTTTCTGAAATCGCTCCATACTAAATAGAGGCTATTTTTCAGGGTTCACAAATGCTTGTTTACTTTCTGTAACCGATTTTGCTGTTTGGCAGCATCATCAGACAGGAAAAAATTGTATTAATTTATACACATTCATGACGACTATAAATAAAAATCCGTTGCTATGTTGTGATGTGAGTGTGCATCGTTCGACCGACACCGTCTACATGTATGCAACCCCTGCATACACCAATCCATTCAGGCGGACGTGCACTAATTTACTGGTCGACTGTAATTCATCAGGGAAGTGCTGACGGTTTATGCAATAGGCAATTTACTTAACACCTTTGCGTGTTGATATAGTATACCTATGATTAAGTTAAAAGAATCCTTGCTTTGAATTTTTAAGACGATTTGAAGCAAACATAGATAGCCAAACTAACAGATATTTTATGATATTTCAAAAAAAATAATAAAAGGCACCTAATAAGAGTTATCCATTTGCAATAACAAAATAGTGTTGACGCAGCAAGTGCGTTTTGGTAGCGAGTTTTAATTTAAAAAATTGGTAATCAAATAGGTAGTAAATAAAAGTATTAAAAGTTTTTCATTCATTTCAAATCTTAAATCCTTCCCATTCAGGTAGAATATTCATAAATCTTGATACATATATAGTGAAGCCTTCAGAAAAGCACGCATTTATTCCGATACTTGAGAAAAATTAATAGAAAGGCACTTTATAAGATTTGTTGATTCACAAAAAGTGTGGGCGCAGCAAATGTGTAATGGTAACAAGTTTGCATACAAAATTCCTGTTGTTAAACAGTAAATATTTAAAAAAAAACTTATATGCAGCAAGTTACTTGTGGTAGCGAATTTTATTTTAAAAAATAGTAAATAAAAGTATAAAAAAATCTACATACAGCAACTGCTTTGTTGCAAAGAGTTATAAAAATATTTCAAATGTTAATAAGCAAGCATCTTGAATAATTTTGATGCATATATAGTCACAGCTTTACAAAAGCACACATTTATTCTGATATAGTGGAAAAAATTAATAAAAGTCACCTTAATAAGGTTTGTCTATAACAACAAAAAATGTGGCCACAGCAAGTGCGTTATGGCAGCGAATTTTCAAAAAACTTACTTAAACTAAAATAGTAAATATATGTCAAAATTGTTAAAAGTTTTTGAGACCATTTCAGTTCCAACCTTATTTATCTGTCAGTTTATTATTAATAACCGAACAATTTAATTTGTTATCAATTAATATTATAAAAATGTGCAGATTGAGAAATGTTATATGTCGGGAGAACTGCCCACTGAGTTTATAAAGAATTAAAGTATTTCTAGGTATTCCAAAAACAGTGAATGCGCGAAAATGCAACCAGCATAAGAAAATAAGTGTACAATCATGTGGCGAACATTCTGCTACTCATAATAAAAAGTCTGGACGCGACAAAGTGCGCTATGGAAGTGAGTGTTCATATAAATGATCTAAAATTTCTGTTATATATATATATATATATATATATATATATATATATATATATATATATATATATATATATATATATATATATATATATATATATAATTTTATGGCAGTGAAATATTTTTAAAACCTTTTCGCCCTCGATAATGAATTTTGAAAAATATATTTGCAACATATAAGCATTAAAAAATAATATAAAAGACAGCTTTTTTGAAAATATTTGGCAATAAAAGAAAAAAATAGAAAGTTGATGAAAATCTGGTTTTTCTTTAAATCAAATTGTTTTGATGAAAAAATTGAATAAAACATATCATTCGATTTTTTTTATGACAATAACAGAACTGCCTCTCATTCTTCATAGTTTCTTTGAGTGTGGAATTGTAATTCAGGCTTACAACTATTTATATCTTCTTCAAAACAACGATTTATCCATAAGTATATTTATCTATATCTAACTCAACAATTTTTTTTACACAATAACTTTAAAGGCATGACCACATATTCAATCTCCAATATTTTTTTCTTCATTGCCTATGTACATTTATAAATTTTGTAATTAAAATATGGAATAAATCTTATATCAATCAATTTTTTTTTAAATTAGAAAATGACCTTTTCATTAAGGTGAGTCAGGATTGAGTTTCATACATATTTACATATATAACAATCATTTACCCATAAGTATGTTTATTTGTATCTAATAACTCAACATATTGTTTTACACAAATAACTTTATTATGTAAGCCATCTTAAACATATAAAGAGTGCATATTGCCCTGCGCGCATATAAATTGGCATTTTATTTCAGTTTCGCTTATATGTCATGTTTTGCAACTAAATATGAAGCAGAGATCAATATTAGAGCTAGTCGGCCAGACAAATACTGAAAAAAGCAGTATTCTCGGTCGAATCGGCGACTTTACGATGTGTCGGCCCAACGATACGCCACGTGTGATGTTTTGATCAAAAAATTCTTACAAATAAAATAAAAATGACACAGGATGTCTCCAAAATGTCTGTAATGTATGTCAATATTTAACATGAAAATAGAATCAACCTATAACAATAAAATAACAGCAATAAAGCAGACTCTAAACCGTCGCAAATTGTTGGGCCGACAGTTCTTTTGACCGACAGATCGTTTAGTCGACACTACAATAGAGCGGTGATTCGAGCGAAAATACTACTTTTTTCAGAATTTGTCTGGCCGACTGGGTGAAACGGAGTCCAGCAGTTTTGAGCGACACTGCCTCTATGTTTGCAACCCTCCATACACCTACTTATTTAATAATAATCTTCAATAGTAGATTGGTCGACTGTAATGTGTAATGTATTCCCTTGATAGGCGTGGTTTAGCTCGAGTAGCTCTAGTCAGAACTGAAATAGGCAAACAGTTTTGCGGCATTGTGTTTTGATATAGTATATACCAATGCATGAATATATTATATTTTTTAGTCTCGTGGGGTCATTTAGATTCACTAATTACGTATATAAATGAGAAAACTCAAATTACCGCTACCTATTCCAAGTAAAAAGAGAAGTAAATTAAACTTAAAAAAATACAATATATTTTTTAGGATTTCTAAGTCCATTTTTAGGGAGACCTAAAAGCCAAACAAAGTTTTTTGCGATATGTGAAGAAAAAACAAGGCTCCTATGAGAGTTGTCCGAACGCGCTGAATTTCAATTATTATCTTTAGCAAATGCGCAATAGTAGCGAATTTTCTTAAAAAACTTGTTTACAAAAATCTGCAAGTGAAAATAGTAAGTAAGTATTGAAAAAAAGTAAGCAGGCAACGCGTTTTTGCAACGAATGTTCATAAATATATTTGAAATGTTATAATAAGTCAATTTCCCATTATTAAGCTAAAATCTTAACTTTTAATATTTAACAGTACAATTAAATGTCTATAATTGAGCAGCATTGGTTACCTACAATATTTTATAAAAATAAAACATAAATATTTAAGTCTGACTGCCTTTTGAATAAGTAGCAGGTTTAGCAAAAGTAAGTACAAAAAATTATAATGTTTGTAGATTTTTTAAGAGCATTCCAATTCATACCTTTGTCTGTCCCATTATTAAGCAGATTTTTTTTGTTAATAATTATTAAAAGTCAAAAAAGGCATAGGTATCTTAGTGTATACTGCACCACGAACATCTTACAATAAATGTTGTTGTAATGTAATAAAAAAAGGTACTGAGCATGGCTTAACCGAAATATAACGCGAGGATTGAAACAGCCGGGATGTCTGTTGTGGAGAATATATCAGCCAATAAAACCGTCCGGATCGCTTCGCGCCAATTTCAAAATGAAGTATAAGTCCCGCTATCTCATACGTTTTGTAATTGACGAGGCAAATTCATTAAACAACTGTTTTATGTCTGTGCCTTTAATTTGTAGGTTTTTTTTAGAGTTTATTTGTTTGTTAGTTAGTGTAATAGAAACACATATCAGCGTATAATGCGTTATTATTTACTATATTTGCCAAGTAAAGCAGCATAAGAATATGATGACTGTGGAGAAAAGAGTAGGTAGGTAGGTACTTATATCATGGAAACATTTATTAACCAATGTCAAAGTTTGTTGTGAAAGTGTAGGTAAATTATGTTTAATGTCAGACATCTGTAATGAAAAACTAGGTATCAAATTATTATCTTTACCAAATTCCAAACTACATTTAGATCGTTAGAGTAGGCCTATAAAAAGTTCGCAATTTGTTTCCAGACTATGATGGCTTACTAGAATTATTTGTGAACACTATCTATTTTCACGGGTTAGCGCTCAAAATCGAAAATAACCTTTTAATTAGAATGAAATGTAACATTAAGTAACTACTTAATGATTCAGTTAGGTATAAGAAAAAACTTCAGTGTGATGTCAGAACAACTCCAGGCGAAACCTTGTTCTTGTTTTAGACTTGCTCGTGCATTTATTTGATTTATTTTCTATTTTCAATACAAAAAGAAATCATTGCCCTTGAATAATATAATTTTAAATTTCGTGCGTCTTTGTACTTATTCTACTTGACTTTCTAATATTGGCCAAATCGCCTTCCAAAACACTAGTCTGACCAATGACATAATAGATAGGTCTATGAGCCTGACTTTGTGCCATGTTGCCAAATGTAAAAGTTATCAACGATTTTTGTGACTAGTCTATGATCTAGCGTCTTTCAGTTTTTGCTGTTTTTAAAATACTAAATTTGGTATTCTTCTGGCAGCTAATTTATAATAAAAAAATTAAGTTTGAATAAGCTAATTGTTCTTTTACTCAAAAACATCAAATTTGCGGTGATAGTATTATAATCTTTATACTAGAAACCTATGTACCAAATTTCATTCAAATAGCTTTATATTTTTTCGAAAAAACGAGGTCCCATTTACCTGGCGAATGAACTTATTCAAGCAATTTGTACAAATAATATACCTGCAGAGACATAAATATCATACATACATACACACACACACACAAATATATATATATATATATATATATATATATATATATATATATATATATATATATATATATATATATATATATATTCGGTAAGTCAACGAAATGATAAAGTACGGCGTTGCGCCCTATACTAATAGTATAGATATAATTAGATTATGCTTCCGCCTGCCTAAAGCACATATTTAGAAAACATTTATCAATATACAACCTGCCCCAGCGGTCCGTCGCGAGCTTAACATAAGTTTTTAAATAGGACACGGCATTTTTTAATCCATTGCTACTATTCTCTGTAAAGTTTCCTCTATTTATTGACCAATAATATCGTATATGTTATATATGGACCGTTTCCGAAATATGTAACTTTCACAATTATTTTCTCTCAAAATCGTTATACGTTTTAAAACTAATATCAGGTCAGGTCATTGTTTTGAAGATTTTAAAAATAAATAGTAAACGTTATTATTACCACACCACTCGGATAACTACTGGGATAATAAAGCTTCTATATAGTGTTCAATATCGTCCGACAGATTTGGATAACTTATATATATATATATATATATATATATATATATATATATATATATATATATATATATATATATATTATTAAAGGCAATCTGCCTAGCTCCAAAACAGGAGCCAGAACGTCGAGTTTTCGTAAATTCTAGACGTACTTCAACCCAAGAACCAGGTATATCTCACACTAATGACCGCGGAAACCTTTCCGTATAAAGTTTGAAAGTGAACCCGCATACAGGTTTTATGGGAAGGGGGTAGTTCTCACTCATTTTAGGAATTTTTTTCAAAATTGTAATGCAGGGGCTTTAAAATAATGAGCCAAACCACCTTCTAAAGACTTACCGACTATATTAAAAGCCTTTATTTGTTTATTTTTCGAGTTATCGTCGTGACACTAATACACACACATATATATATATATATATATATATATATATATATATATATATATATATATATATATATATATATATATATATATATATCTGTGTGTGTGTGTAAAATAAATCAAAAATCAGCTAAAATTGCAAATAAACAAGGTAGGTACAGACGTGGAGACTATATCTCTGCTGCCTTGCAAATGTTAGTTTTATTTTCTGTAACCGGTTTCGCTGCTTGATAGCTTTCTCAGACAAAAGATGTCAAGCAGCAAAACCGGTTACAGAAAATAAAACCAACATTTGTGAAGCCAAAGAAATAATTTCCACCTATTTATTTAGTATGGAACGGTTTCACCAAGTAAGGGCATTAACAGTTGATGAAAACAATTAGGTTTTTTTTCTAATGGCTTTTCCATAATTTTTAGTATTCTACGACGAATTATTTACAGTACCTATCTCTATTCATTAACCTATAAAGAAAAGTCATGAAGTGCGTGTTCAAAGTTAACTGTAAGAAAAATCTTCGGTTTTCTGTTTGTTTAACCGCATCCCAGTTTCCAACAATAATATGCTTTTTAAAACAATATTTTATAATTTTACATTTCCATGATAAAAAGTTGGCATTCAAGTTATAACCTATATTCTTTATTTTATTTTTTAAGTTTTAAAATAAACTGTTATTAAATTAAATTCACTAATAGAGAGGTATTGATGGTGAGACTTGACAAACATTTTTTCAAATGAGTGCGAACTAGGACCCTTAGAACCCATATCCGGGGTCTGTTTCGATTTTTATATGTTTATATATATATATATATATATATATATATATATATATATATATATATATATATATATATATATATATATATATATATATATATATATATATGTATGTATCCCTCTGATAACTCAAAAAATAATTATCCAATTTCGATGAAACACAGCAAGTGCCTTTTTTTATTAATGGCTTGGATGAGATCGTTATCCAGGAAAATCGGGCAGGGTTTTCCGGGAAAATGTTGAGTTTTGTTTAGAAAAAAAAATTCTCCGAAAATTACAAAACTGTTTTAATGAATTTTAATGGATATTTTGCCTTGGGAGGGACCGTAGTACGTACTAAAATTCAACTTTCTACGTTTATAGAAAATTGAGTTATTCAAATTTTGAATTTTCATTCGAAAAAAATTTTTCCTCCGAAAATTACAAAGTTATTTTAATTATGTTCTGACTACACTGTTATACAGAACAGTTATTTAGGGTCGAAGACAGCAGGTAGCAGGTAGGCATTTACGATCGTTTCATGGCCTTCTATACATGTGTTGGCTTTTATTTCGAACATTCTTCTAAATCAGCCCTTGCCCTTAGAAATAAATAAGCAGGTAGGTTAACTTAAAAACGCAGGCTTTATTATAATATAAACTCGTATTTGCTCAGGGCTTCAACTTTGTTTTTTTCAAAAGATAAAATAACTATATATAAATAACAAAATAAATAGACAAGGGTTACATTGAATGTTACACAGATGACATGATAGCGATATTATTAGAAACGGAAAAAGAATTACAAAGGACGTTGAGTGTGCTAGATGTTGTTTTAAAAATATCAAACTAAACATCAATACGACGAAAATAAGGGTACACAAGATAAGTAGATGACAGCGAAAATGAATACAAAGCTTAAATATGCAACAGCTTGAACAAGTAAAATGTTCATGTACTTTGAAAGTATTATTACGGATGGTGATAAATTTAGCAAATCTGAGGAGAATCCCTACATTCAATAGGTAGACAACATACCTACTTTTCTGGCAGATAAACATTCAAATTTGGGTCTAAGGAAATGGTTCAAGTCAAACGTAGAGCATAGCATACCGTACTAGTTTTAGTGACTCATACACTGTTTCATGCACACAAAAAATGGGTACGCAGTAAGTGCGTTTTGGTAGCGAATTTTCATTAAATGCTTCAAATTTCAATAACTCAATTTGCTATTAACCCAAGGTTCGTTGGCTAGGAAACAAGTTTTCTTGAACACATTTAAGTTTATTTTCAAAATTTTTTTGTACATTTCCAGGCGCAGTAAGTTATTTTGATAAAATATGGTACATTGTTTCTACTATATAGGTTATACCGGTAACCAAATTTGATAGGTAGGTTTGTGAGATAAAGAGTAGACTATAAACTAACATTTTTATTTCTATGTTACAAGCAAAAAGTTTATTTCTATCAAAATTCACTACCATAACGCACTTGCTGCGTCAAGACTTTTAGGAAAAACTTTTCAGTAACATGCTTAGAAATAACCGCCCCCCCCCCCCCCCCAAATGCACAAATCACAAGAAAAACTCGTTAATTTGCATGCTGATGACCTCCTGGACAGTTTGAGATGAAACGACTGCTGATACATAAAGTTTGGTATCTTGCATGTACGCTGACAGTAATGTTAGCTTTTGTTCGCTTGCCTTTACCGAGTTATTGACATGTCAGGTTTTTAACACATTACATATTTTAAACAATTTCTCAGCAGCTGATAGATAAAGTTTTGTATCTCGCACGTACGCTGACACTATTCTTATCTGTTGTTCTCTTGCGTTTGCCGAGTTATTTACATGTAAAGTTTTTTACACATTACACACTTTAAACAATTTATCAGCTGCTGGTAGATAATGTTTGGTATCTCGCACGTACGCTGACACTATTCTCACCTATTGTTCTCTTGCCTTTGCCGAGTTATTTACATGTAAAGTTTTTAACAGCTTACATACTTTTTAAACAATTTCTCAGTACGGTTCTGTTCGGTGACACCCCTTCCCCTCCTAAACATTACATTTGACATACAATTCTCTTTGTCCTTGGGAATCCCTGGAATATTATGGACACATGGACAATTGCCTTCTACTGCCAAGTTATCACTTCGCTTTTAGTAGACCGCTAGTACGGGTACCCGTTTAGATGGTTTCTATATATATATATATATATATATATATATATATATATATATATATATATATATATATATATATATATATATATATATATATCTGTGTTCACCCACGTTATTTCTTAAATTGTGCCTAGCTTACCTTGTTCTCTTAATGAACATCAGTTTTGTAGTGGTTTAAGCGTACATGTGTCGCTGGTTCCAGGTCCGTGCCAATGTTATTTGTTTTCTACATTGTTTTTGCAATGAAGGGTCTGCTTCGCTGGGGGATTCTTCTTTCCCTCTCGCATGCATACAACCTACCCTCGTTGCGTAAACCACAAGTCAAATTCCCTGAGAGCAGCCCTCAAAAAAGTAACAGGTGCTGGGGCGAATAGGGGTGCTGTGCGGGGAGGCAGGGTTAAAGGGGATATGGATTTTATATGTGAAAAAGGCCGCTTTAAGACGTTTTCTTAGCATTTTCTGCTCATATTACGTTTTTACTACCTACCCCGCCCGGCAACCCTATTTACTCCTGGTCCCGTCTCTTCCTTGTGGGGTATGAACAAGAAAATTTTCTTGTCGTTTGTGCATCCAGGGGAGGAGGTCTAAGCATGTTTCCGAAAAGATGTTACAAAAAAACGTCCAGAAGAAACTACCGACACATGCATGGCTAAACCACTACAACACAAATGGTTATTAACAGAACAAGGTAAACAATGCTTAATTTCAGAAATAATGTCTGTGAACACTTGAATATACAGGAAACCGTCTAAACGAGTACACTTACTAGCGGTGTAGTAAACTGAAAGCGAAGTGATAAATTGGCAGTAGAAGCCAATATTTCATGTGTCTAGGATATTCTCGGGATTCCCAAAGTCAATGTGAACCTTATGTCGAATGTAATGTTTAGGGGGGGAAGGAGGTGCCACGGAACAGGACCGTACTGAGAAATTGTTTAAAAAGGTATGTAATGTGTGAAAACTTTAAATGTAAATAACTCGGCAAAGACCAGAGAACAAACGGTAAGAATAGTGGACACGGGACCGACGGCTTTACGCCCCCTCCGAAGGGCGGAACGTGCAGACATTCAACTTGCTCAAATACAATGCCAGAACCTCGGTTGATGTTAGTTTTACAGTTTGTACTGAAAAAGTGAAAGGAGTACCCTGGGATCGAACCCAGTACCTTTCGGTTCAGAGGCACACGTTCTTACCCCTAAACCACCAAGGTTCGTGAATTTTGATAGAAATAATCTGGCACAAAATTTTTTTTTTGAACTTTTAGCTTGTAACATAGAAATAAAAATGTTAGTTTATAGTCTTATCGCTGTGATATATATATATATATATATATATATATATATATATATATATATATATATATATATATATATAAACTTATAAAAATTGAAACTGACCCCGGATGTGGGTTCTAGGGGTCCTACTTCGCGCTCATTTAATATTTTTTTATAAAACTCAAAAGTCGGGATCGCCCCAATAGTGGATTTTTTCGAAGAAAATTCACTAAAAAGCGTTCGGCTGGTTCTCTGCAAATTTAACCAGTAAACACTTAAATGTAACAATATTGTGTTTTTTTACATTTTTTGTAGATGCTGTTGGACCTATTTTTAGATTTATTTGAAACAGGCAAAATATATTAAAAAGTATAAAATATTTATTAGATCTTATTAAATGAAAGAACTACAACCCGACAACACTGTATACGGTATTAACGTTTCTGTTTCATATCTTGGCTGGGCAGTTTAAGATGCGCCGTGTGACACCCTCAATTCAAAATCAACCACGTGTAGGACTTTATTGTGTCTGAAATATATTTTGTGTTTGTATATAATTGCTTCAGATGTCTAGAACGACTGAAAGTCAAATTGCGAAGATACCTACTATAATACGAGAAAACAATGCTGCTATACCAAGTAGGTACACTTCGTTTTTCAAAAAACAAGGGAACAGCGAAGCAACAGAAAGACAAGTTGTATTATTTGAACTGTGAACTGGCTCTTTACTTCAGATTTTGAAATGGGTAAGTCAGTTGTAAAATTTGTTAATTAGAATCAAAATATAAGTAGTTTTTAATATATGTGGGAAACTATAACCCCATTATTTTCATTTGTAATAAAAATGTCTTGTTTTTCAAGTCTTTATATATATATATATATATATATATATATATATATATATATATATATATATATATATATATATATATATATATATATATATATATATATATATATATATATATATATATATATATATATATATATATATATATATATATATATATATATATATATATTAGGTAGCCTATCGAGTTTTACTCTTGCAGTTGTGATTTATCAAAAAATAATGTGTTACAAGAAATGACTTAATTTTCTTAACATGGATGTTCTTCAAAATGTTAGGTTTATCTATTCAATTTCACTTCTGCTTGTATAAAAAAAAATTCTGAACGGAGCAAGTGCACTATAGTAGCGAATTTTCATCAGTTTTGTTATAGTGTACTATAAGTGAAGAGAAGTATGCAAAAATTGAAGTTGTAGGAACAAGAGCCAGTAGGTAGATATATTTGTAAAGTAGGAGCATCCTGAAGAAGCTGACATTTTAGCAAAATTGATAGTGACAATTCTAGAAAGTTTGATACAGCATTTTTGAGAAGGAAATTTGTAATTTTCGATGGAAAAACTTGACTCGCAGAACTGACCAGTGTGGTGAAAAAATACCGGAAGTCTCTAGTTGGCCTAGAAGCTTCACAAACCATGATCTACATATAAAAGAAATATTATACGTTGTTACCTCTTGAATAGCGAAAGTTTCTTTATGAAAATTCGCTGATATTGCACAATTTATTACAAAATTTAGAAATATGTGGTAAATTCAATATTCTCATGCAACATTTTTTTCAATTTCAGAGCAAGCACAAACAGAGACCGAGCAAAGTGACAAGGTTGTTCAGATCTTATCCAAGGTGGTCCACCTGGTCCCTCTGTATGGTTAGTGTTAACTTTCAAAGATTTATATTATTATGTTGAATATAATTTTGAATTTGTTGTAATTTTGTAATGTTTTGTTTGCAATATACACGCACTTGCCTAGCCTGATGCTGAAGAAGAAGAGTTTGAAGTTATATCATAAATGTTTTATATAGATGTATATAATTTACTGTTTATAATAAAAGGCAATAAAAAAGTTTACTTTTTGTATACTCTTACAGAAGGGTCCTGTACGTATTTATGTTGTCTTGCAACCAGAAGTAAAGTGTTACCAGAAACAGGTGCAGCATCAGTGGTATCAAATGAAAGCAGTGGTATTTGCGACTGTTGAAAATAATTGTTAGTAATATATATACTGATAATCATGATCATCTATAAACTTTTGAGTTTTATAAATTTTTGTGTGTATTTTGTGCGTAAGTTACAAACACATTTGTTTTTATACTATGTTGTGTGTGGTGTCTGTGTTGGCATATTTTGACATAATTTTACATCACTAAAACAGTCAGATTTATATAATTTTATATTAGCCTAATAATGTATCTTTAGCAATATTCATTATTAATAAATCAGGATATTTATAAAACTCTCTGACATATCGGATAATTTAGAGTATATTGCAGCACATGATTACGCTCTCGATTTGTGCCAATAAATGAGCTTGTTCACATGTAATGCATGTTTATTGCTTTTAATGTAGGTAAACCTTAAAAATAGTATTACAAACATTCAATGATAGTTGTATTTTATATTTATATTATAATATCTACCTTAATTCTGAGTCTTGTGTGGACCTTGTGTTCATGTCTCACGGGTGCTATGCAGATGCAGGAAAACTTCACTTTATAGTGAGCCAGATTCATGAGAGGATAAATTTGACTAGCAATTACAACTTGTGGTTTACCGTTGACTTCCGAACAAAATTTGCCATGTTTTCAGAGGTTCTAGGGTTCATTTCAGTGCTGGAGTCGAACCTGCTACCTTTAGAGTATCAGAGATTTTCACCACTACACCACAGGCAATGACCTTATACCCACATTAAATTATAAATATCGTTTGTTCTAAAATATAACATATAGAAATAAGAAAATAGTTTGTTTCATTTTTATATAATTTTCAGTTTTTACGTTGTGTCTTACAGTTTATTTAATTCAAATATGATTATGTTTTTAGTGTACATAATATATTATGTTAAAAATTTAATAAATCTTAGGCAACCATGTATTTTTTATAACTAACCAAGTTTACGCACTTTGTTAATTGTAATGGACTTTTAATTTGGATTTATTATATTTATCAAATATGATTTGACTTGGAAATAATTAATAATTAACAATATGTTGCCAGTCAGTAATCTTCACCACTATGCTATATGTTGTTACCTTTATATTTACATAAAGATATAAATATGTTCTATTATAAATCATAACAATTAGAGGTGTGCAAACCGAACTATAAACGAACCCAAGCAGAAATGTTGCATCGAACTTCGAACCTCTCAGATAGTATGTCTAAGGTTCACAGTCGAACATCGAACTTCTTAAACATTTAACATTGAACTAACTACAGTTCTTCAATGTTCACATATATTTTCCTTAAATACAAAAATTAGGTACATTGTAGCATACAATATTTGGTACATAGAAAAAAAAAAAGAAAGGTTTGACAAAATTTGCAGGTCGATTGGATGAAAATGCCCTCTGATGCTAATGTTTGTTTTTAAGATGAGTCGGTGTTGAATCAAAAATACAAAAAGGCACATTGAACACTTTTTTTATACTTCTACATCTATAATAGGTAAGCTCAATTATAAACATTTTGTTGTTTGGTATTAGCCGGGCAGTTTTAGCAAATTTGAATGAGTGGGTTAAAAGTGAGCATATATATATATATATATATATATATATATATATATATATATATATATATATATATATATATATATATATATATATATATATATATATATATATATATATATATATATATATATACTAACAATTGTAACTGTTTCTTGATTGTTTTAACTGTTTTGGATCATTGTAAAATAAAGTATGTTTAATCTAATGTTTTCGGAAGGCAATCTGCAATTATAGTCATAAATTGTGAAAATTTACTTTACCAACAAGTTGCGAACACTGCCATTATAATGTTGTAACCAAAAAAAGGCATTGGGATGCTAGGATATATAAAAATATAATAATTCAGTGATGTTAATTAGCTGTCTCAGTGTCTCACAAACTGTCAAAGATATGAATGATATTTCCTGAAATTACACTATCGACTCAATGGGACTGATACGGACTTTACAACTTCGCTACCTTTGCCAGCATTGGATGCCTGTAAAGTTCAACTTCAAAGTATTCTTTAGCAACAAACTCCAAGCTATTTTGAAGGATTACGTATTTCGAACTAGTTTAACATCGCTTACCGCAAACAATTTTTTGAACCAAAGGTTTGGTTCAAGTTAGGGTTCGGTTCGAAATTTCGAAACTTTGCACACCTCTAAAAACAATATATATGATAATAAGTAAGAAAAAATTGTATATTAAATATATGTGTTTGAAACTTTATTCGTTTAAATGTTGAGTTTTATTTTCTTTTATAAAAACTGAAATATATCTTACGTGATAATGTATTTTTTTTACCAAAAACCCATTTCTCTGTACTTCATATATATATATATATATATATATATATATATATATATATATATATATATATATATATATATATATATATATATATATATATATATATATATATATATATATATATATATATATATATATATATATATATATATATATATATATTGTTGTTAATTTCCAATGATTTTTTTTAATTTCCTTCATTATGTAATTAAGTATGTATATTATTTCAAAATAAACTATTTTTAACATTATTTCTCCCCAATCATACATTAAAAAAACACAGTTTTGCAGCAAATTAGCGTTAAAAATAATGTTAAAAGGTAGGTGTCATCAAGGAGAGGTTGTTTGAAAATATTTATACGTTTTCCCCTCAACCATTATTTCAAAATAAACTATTTTTAACATTATTTCTCCCCAATCATACATTAAAAAACAGTTTTGCAGCAAATTAGCGTTAAAAATAATGTTAAAAGGTAGGTGTCATCAAGGAGAGGTTGTTTGAAAATATTTATACGTTTTCCCCTCAACCATAAACTTGGAAAAACAAGTTTGCAGCAAATGAGCATTAAAAAATATAGAAAAGTAGCTGCCAAAGAGTAAAGCTTTTAAGAAATATATATAAACAATTTCTTAACTATAAACATTGAAAGACAATGTTGCAGGAAATGAGCATTAAAAACCAATGTTAAAAAGACTATCATGGCAGCCAGCTTTTTTTGAATTTATTAAACATTTTCTCATTAAGCATAAATTTTGAAATACAATTTTGCAGCAAATAAGCATTAAAAATAAATGCCATCAAAGACAGCTTTTTTAAAAATATTTGGCAATAATAAAAAAACATTAAAGTTAATTATAATGCGGATTTGCTGTTAATTAAAAAATGAAACTAATCTTGTCAATGAATTTTTTCATTACAAATATTTTTATAGGAAAATGTCATTGCAATTTAAACTATTAATACCTTCTACAAAAACGATTATTTACCCTTATGTATATTTATTTGTATCTAAATAACTCAAACAATTCAAAATGCAATTAAATAAGTCTCCTATAAAACATAAATTTGAATGTCTACATTAATTACATATTTATTTTCTCTATATGGGAGGAGCATAAGAAATAAGAACACTCCCATTGGTCTGTCTATGACACTTCACACAGTCAGCCAGACAAGTACTGAAAAAATGATCTTTCTGCCTGTATGGAGGCAATCTATTGTTGTGTCGCGCTAAAGAGTGTCGCCCAGAACCACTGTCGCGCTAATCGACGACCTCGGGTGAAACGTTGTTTTCATTGTATAAAACCTACTATTGATCTCTGCTTCATATTTAGTTGTGAAAACATCACATATAAGCGAAATTTATATGCGGGGCAATACATACTCTTTATAAAAATTTAATGCATGCTCACTGATATTGTCATCAATGGTGGACCGATTTTAAAATTTTTTGCTTGTTTGAAAGGGTATACTCCTAAGGTGGTCCCATTTTCACCAAGTCAGGATTTGATGATGGGATCTCAGGGAAAGCGATGAAAATCCTCAGAAAAAAAAGTGTGTGTATGTTCACGGATATTGTTGTCAACTTCAGACCAATTTTAAAACATTCACTATTAGAGAGGTATCGATGGTGAGACTTTGCAAAAAATTTTAAAATGAGCTTGAACGAGGACCCCTAGAACCCATATCCGGGGTTAGTTTCAATTTTTATATGTTTATATATATATATATATATATATATATATATATATATATATATATATATATATATATATATATGTGTGTGTGTGTGTGTGTGTGTGTGTGTGTGTGTATCCGTCTGATAACTCAAAAAATAAATAACCGATTTCAATGAAACTCAGCAAGGGTTTTCCGGGAAAATTTTGAGTTTTTTTCAAAAAAAAAAATTTCTCCGAAAATAACAAATCTGTTTCAATGAAATTTACTATATATGTTGTCTTGGGAGAGACCTTACTAAGTACCAAAATTCAACTTTCTCAGTTTATAGAAAATTGAGTTATTTAAATTTTAAATTTTCTTTCGAAAAATTTTTTTTTCTCCAAAAATTACAAAGTTATTTTAATGAAATTTGGTGAATGTCTTGCCCTAGGAAAGACCTTACTACATACCGAAATTAAACTTTCTAAGTTTAAAAGAAACAGAGTTATTCAAATTTGAAGATTTCATAAAAATTCACTTCCATAACGCACTTGCTGCGTCCAGAGTTTTTTAAAATTTTGTTTGAAAGGGTATACTCCTGATGTGATCCCATTTTCACCAAGTCAGGATCTGATAATCGGATGTCAGGGAGATCGAGGTAAATCCTCGTATAATCTATGTAACTTAAAGTTGTACTGTAATACGACACTTTGATTATATTATAACAGTTTTCTAATACCGTACTCACTACGTACGTATATTTACACCAAAAATGGAAAAATAAACAAACTTAAAAAAAAATTAAACCGACTTCAAAATAGGCTCTAAAAAGCGAAAAATAACTGGATTACAAAAATTAATTTAAATGAAATATTATTATATGCGCTGCCTACTTATCTGTTTGAAGTCAGTGCTAGGCCCGAAACATAATAATACTTAGCGATATAAACAGCCTAATTAATAAAGGATTGTAATTCTAGTGAAATACCTAAACATGTTGTTAATGATCAAAACCCCCCCCCCCCCACACACACACACACACACACACACACACAGTACAGACAACCTTTCCAACACATTTAACAAAGTTGTAACTAAAATTAAATTTTAGCGATCCGGATTATCGAAGGACGTAAAATCCGAATTATAACATCCATAATGGTAAGAAAACTTAGTCCGGGTTACTGAGGAATTTTCAAAATTTCACTTTATTTGGTATATTAGGCAAAAGTCTCACCACAATATTTGCACATGCCCCTAAGTTTTTCTCGGGTCTGTTTGCATTATTTTCTTGTAGAACACATTTGTTCGTCAATTGACAAACATGACTCAAAGGCAATAGCCTGAAATTTAGAAATCAGGTAGTTGATGACTGGTCGAATTTTATGCAAACGATCATGATTATCATCTTCCCTTGGCAGCATCTCGGTATTATCGTTAAAATGCATATATTCTCTCATTTTCTCGAAATGTTTTTGCACCTGTAACACTTAGGCTCTATAAAAGGAATTAATTCTTACCTTATTTTATCAATTACCATGTCTTTCAAATCAAATTTCTCTATTTAGACATCTAGTACACATACTAAATATAAGGTTATTGGCACAGCTGACCATTTATGGTGTTTTCACTTGATGATTCTGATCATTTTAGTTTGGTGCTGCCATCTGTGGTTCAAAAGCTGAAGTATAGTGAAGGTATGTCCCGAAATTATACAGTAAAGAATCGAAACTTACACAATTTGAAACTTACATGATTAATATTAATTATAAAAGACGTGTATCATATATACTACATTGTGTATTAAAGAGTTAATAGCTAGTAAAGTTAACAAACCATCAACCACAATCTATTTGGCTTTGTCCAAAATTTTTTTTTTCGCTTAAACGTCGTAAAAAGTATCAAAACATACAGAAAACATGAATTGGGAAATAACTTTTGTCTGTCTGTTTGTAGCCATGACAACTTTAGAACAAACTGAGATATCATCTTCAAATTTGGTATACAGTTTGCACTAGACAAACGAACGGTTGGGATTGTTTTTGGGTAAAATCACTGTAGGGGATGAATGGGGGGTGATTTGGTGAAAACTGACATTTTTTCCTTAAAACTCGAGTAATATAACGTTTTAGGGTTTATTTATTAGAAAACTTTTAATTTAATCAAACATCTGGTATTCTGTGCTGAAACTAAATTAGGGGTTGAATGTGTGGGGGTAAAATACTGTTAAAAATTTCGAATTTTTTGTTGCTAAAACGGTATAAAGTCTCAAAACATATAGAAAACTTGATTCTGGAATAAACATTTTTTTGTTTGTCGGTCTGTTGGTTTGTTGGCATGTTTGTCTGTCTGTTAATAACTTTCGCAAGAATTGAGATATTTTCAAATTTGGTATACAGTTAGCACCCAACAAAGGAACTCTTCGAATTGTTTTTGGGTAAGATTGCTTCAGGAAGTAGGGGATAAATAAGGGGTGATTTGGTGAAAATTGTCATTTTTTCAATAAAACTCGAGTAATATGACATTTCAAAAGTTTATGGGTACAGGAATACAAATATTTTCTTTGTGGTCAAGTCATGGGCCCAAAGTTCATTCCATGAGAATGTCTTTCTGAAGAGAACAAATTATCACAGCTATGTGGAAGTTATGATTCAATTTGCAGCACTATTTTCAAATTGATAAAATGTATACATATATGTACATATTTAAATGAAAATGGTATGCAAACGTATGTAAATACATACATGTGAAAAGCATGTACCCTGCATTCAAATACATACATATATATATATATATATATATATATATATATATATATATATATATATATATATATATATTTATATATTTATATATATATATATATATATATATATATATATATATATATATATATATATATATATATGTATGTATGTATGTACATAAATTAATTTTTTTTAGGCATCGGTACTTCAGATGTTTTACAATTTCGGATCGCTGTGTGCATTAATTAGTCCGGATTATCGAAAACCTACTGATATGAATTATCGGATTTATTTTACAACTATTACATATCAGATTTATTTTGACAACTATTACCCAATTCCTCTAATTGTACAATTAGCGCACCTTGGAATTAATCAAATCATGAAGCTAAATCGTGGCAAGAGCAGAGAATTTTTAACAGGAACGGATTTTGTGCCTCTTACATCAGTAATATGGAAAAATAATAAATCAGTGGTATTGGTTTCCTCCTTTGCTGGCACTATCTAAAGCAAAGGTGATAAAAATATGATAAAAAAGAAACTAAAAGAATAGAAGTTGATTGTCCCCACTTAGTCAAAGAATATAATATGCATTTTAGGGAAGTTGGCTTATTAAATAGCTGGATAGGCCAGTATTGAATAAAGATAAAGTCTGGGTAGTGGTACTTCTAACTTTATTATCATTTACTGGAGATGACAGTAGTTAATTCCTGGCTTTTGTACAAACATGCTGCAGCTGAAAGAGGTGAAAGAAAAACACTTCGACTTGCAGACTTCAGAAACAAAATAGCTCGGGCACTATGTATGATGGTAGTTCACCAAAACGGCTAGCGTAAACATAAATCAGACATTGAGAAGAAACTACAAGACAGCAAAAAGTTGGTCAGGTCAATTACCTCTTGAAGATGTGAGAACTGATCACACTTTCCCACTTCCATGGATAAGAGTTTAAGATGCAGATTTCCTAATAGTAAAGGATTCATGTACATAAAATGTGAAAAATGTAGAGGCAGTTTATGTTTTAATAACAATAAGAACTATTTTAATAGTTTTCATAACCTTTGTTTTATAGTATTTTTCTTTATTATGCAATACATTTTGTTCCACTTATTAACTTAATTTTTTCATTTAAAAAATATACCTAAAAAAATATCAAAAAATATTGCCCATAATTTACGATTAAAAAATGTTTTTTATGTGTTTCTATACATAAAAATACATCATATAAAATTTTTTGTTGGAAAGAAAAATTTTGAGCGTTTACGGTGGTTCTTTAAAAATAATTCAAGATAGCGCTAAATTACATTTAAAATAACAATACATAAATAATTCACAGTTTATATATTCCCCACAAGGATTAAGCACACCACATATTATAACTAAAAAAGAACAAGAAAAATATTCATAACATATTTATTGAATGACTACACATTTCACAATATTTTATTATCTCAGTAAAGCAACATTTTTTTCTTTTTTCTATTATTTTTTCAGACTGGAACACTAATAATCTCAGAGTATTTTTTTATTTTGCTGGCTACACTCATGTCAACATAACGATCTCCAATGCTTACAATCATTCCTCCAATAATGTTAGGATCAACTTTTGTTGAGAGTTGAATTGATTGATTAGATGATAAAAATGATTTTAAAACACCTTGTAATTTTTGTTTCTGAGCAGAATCCAATTCCTTGGCAGTGGTAACTTCACATACAACCTATAAACATATAGAGTAAATATACAAATAAAAATATTACTGACATTCATTATTTGCTCACTTTTTTAGTGAGTGAATTTCTACTTAGGGAAAACTACCTCTACCTATTTAAAACTGCACTAGTCCCTGAAACTGAAACCCTCCCATATCCAATTTTATTTAAATTCACCACCTTAGTGCCACTAGTTTTAATTTCTAAATTGTAACAATAAATGATTAATACGTATGAAACTCCAAAAATTCTTTCAGGCATCCCAACTTTTATTGGGACATTGCTGATCATTGGATCAACTTCAATGAATAATAAGAGAAGTCTGCACACTATAAATTTTACAAAAAAAGACCTGGATAAGATTCCGAACTAGGCACACATCCAGAAACTGGCTGTAGTTTACTTGATCTTTTATAATACAAGTAATAAAACTTATCGACATCACAACTATTAACACATTTCTATGTTCTGGAGATATATGAGATTAGATTAAAATAGAGTTGCAAGTTTTTTGCATACAAGTAAGCTAATAAAAAGCATGTAATAATGTTGTTTGTCTATATATATATATATATATATATATATATATATATATATATATATATATATATATATATATATATATATGTATATATATGTATATATATATATATATATATATATATATATATATATATATATATATATATATATATATATATATATATATATATCTAATGTCTTGAGCATATGCAAAGTTAGCAAGAAGTATACTTCTAAAAAAGCACAAATGTGACACATTAATTAAACACACATCTTAACTTCAATTTACAAAATCAAAAGCAAAATTGAATTGAAAAGCAAGGCCTTAGTGGTCCAGGGGTAAGAATGTGTGCCTCTGAACCAAAGGGTATTGTGTTTGATTCCCAGGGTTCCCCTTTCACTTTTTCAGTACATACTGCATGTAAAATTAACATCAACCGAGGTTGTGACATTGTATTTGAGCAAGTTAAATGTCTGCATGGTCCGCCCTTCGGAGGGGGCATAAAGCTGTCAGTCCCATGTCCCTGCAGGGTTGGGCACATTAAAGATCCCTATCCTCCTTACAGAAAGACAAGGGTTCGGCAAAATTTCTGGGACAGTAAGGTGAAACTGCTCCCTGGCGTCGGTCACTGGCCACAGTCGCGGAAATAGGCTGATGTTAAAGTACAAAAAAAAAAGAATTGAAAAGCACAACTTCCTAAGACGTCGATAAACTGTTACAGGAATCTATATATAATCAAATATTTAAGAAGAAATACCTCTCCACGATGTGCAGACATGATGGTTTTAAAGGCATTTATGACACCTTCCAAATTCTTTAGCCGTCCATTTTCAGCCAGTAACTGTAACAAATTTGAGGAGGGGGCAGAAAGAGATATCTTCGATGCAACAGCTTTCAATGCTTCTGATTTCACATTGCGTTTAATAGTAGGGTTTAAAATAAAATCCTTAAATTTTACGTCGGTTTTTACAGCACTTTGAAATTTGATAAGGTCTTTTTCAACAGCATCTAATGCTTTCTGTTTTGTAGCTGCAGAATACAAAGCTGTTGCGTAACGCCCGTCAATTCCAAAAAGTTGAACTGGTGGCTTTACTAATTGATTCGCTGCATTACTCGTACTGAATTTGCGTACCTAAAAACATTAACAAAAATTAGGATTATGTAACAACCTACATTTAATTTGCTGAGAATAAACACAATGAGCTAAATAATTAACTACACACCACA
This sequence comes from Tillus elongatus, assembly GCA_964006375.1. Lineage (NCBI taxonomy): Eukaryota > Metazoa > Arthropoda > Insecta > Coleoptera > Cleridae > Tillus > Tillus elongatus. The sequence goes on along the minus strand of OZ023262.1, from coordinate 182,725,815 downwards.
AGGGACAACTTGTTGGATGCCATATCTGTGCTTAAGTTTAATGAGAAAATCAGCTAAAATTATTTTTTGGAATACGTAAAACTAGGTATCGTTTTAAAGGAAAAATCGAAGACAGCCACAGTACTCAACACAGAGCAGAGGTAGAGGTTGACATTGACAAATTGACATAACCTCAAACTTTTACTTACATTTGACATATTACACAATAATGTCTTCTTATTAGAATGCTAGGTAATCTACTTCAATATTAATATTAAACATCTTAAACTATATATCTAAATATAAATATGGAATGCACTTAGTGCCCGTGATATCCAAGTCGTTGGTTAGTTGTTAGTTACTAGTGCTACAACAGTCTCTATGTTTAAATCTTATTTGTTTTTATGACTATTGATAAAAGTTGTATTTACTTTGAAAGTCACCTGGGATTTTTACAGATCATTCTTATTAAGAACAGAAACAAATTACAATGTTTAGAGTGTTGATCACTTGGGCAAGGTTTAGATTATCGTTACAAATAATTTTAGTGGCTCTAATAAAATTAATTGAATGTTGGAAAAATATGTATTATTTCTTTCCGGTTGCTGAATTCTTTCATAAATTCTAAATTTATAACCTACACAAAATATATTTACCATGGTTATTCACATTTATCAATTCGTATCGCAGTAGCGACGCTTCTTGTATCTTACAGAAACTGTAGGTAAATCTTGACATTCAAAAGGACAGAAACCGGTTTCGCGTTTATTGGAGCTCATCAGTGTCCCATACAGATTGACATATCTGTAAAATGCTTTCTATATGAGACGGTAAACTTTCCACACAGTAATTTCTGTCAGTTTTGGCTGTAACGGGCACACATTTTATTGTTATTTTCAACCCCTGAGCGGGAATGACTTCAAATATTAAAAGGGTTGGCTTACCATATATCATTTTAAAGGACATTCAATTCTTTTCCAACAATGCTCAGTTTTGGCGACATTTGTTCACCCTCATGACTACGAACTATCTATATCGATTTACTCTCAGCCCTACTTTTTAAACATGTAATAATAATTTTATGGGTATGAAATACCTTAGAGCAGTCATGGGAGTTTCTATAAAAGACAGAATTAGAAACGAGAAAGTCGGAGTTGTCAGTGCAGAACCAATTCATCGCACAATAGAAAAAAGACTGAAGTAGAAAATAGAAACTCATCTGGAAAACTAAGCTGCAAGAGAAGAGAACAAGGGAAATACTTAAGAGAAGAAGTTCTATTAAATATTAAGCTAATTCGTTAATTATACTCTTATATTATATATTCCTCCATAAATAAATCATCGCAGATCCTCTTATCATCTTCTGACACCTGACTAATGCCAACCAATTCAATTTAAATCTTAGATGTGATATAGCCGCTAAAATAAGTGATTTTGCACTACTATTCTCACAATAGAAAAAGAACTGATTATCAACTCCTACAAAAAATATAAATGCTGTAATTTTCAGCCTTTGTACGATCAAATTTTCAAGAACCTCATTAATTTCAGATTTTTTTCTTACAGTCATCTTTACAGCGTCATATATTAAATTCTATGTTGCCATTATCGGGGCAACAAATGTAAAACCACATGGCAGCATTTTGGCCTAAGTAAAATTGTAGTATTGTAAAAACCTTTTAGAGACATATCTTTTTGCTGGCTCTGCTTGCTAACTCTTCACCTGACGTCATGACCGAAAACCGTCCAAAGATTATCACATAATATTATAGTGTAGATATTACTGAATTTTCATTAAGAACATTCACTAATATAGAGGTATCGATGGTGAGACTTTCGGAAAGTTTATTCAAATGAGCGCGAATTAGAGCCTCTGGAACCCATTTCCATGGTCAGTTAAAATGTTTATATATATATATATATATATATATATATATATATATATATATATATATATATATATATATATATATATATATATATATGTATGTATGTATGTATGTATGTATCCAACCGATAACTCAAAAAATACTTCACTGATTTGGACAAAATTTGGAAATTACCCTTATTTTGCTATTGGCTTGGATGAGTTCGTTCATCAAATCTTAGCGGTCAATTTTTCTTGGTAAAAAATTAAAAAATATTTTTAAAACGCAATATCTCTCAAATTGTCTAAGTGATTGAAACGAATATTTACAACTTAAAGGGACATAGACAGACGTGGTTGTGTACCAATTTTCCAGTCGTTTGATCAAAGGAAAATAAAGTTATTCGAAATTAATAATAAAATAATCCTCGGCATCACTTCAGATTCTGTAATGCAATATCTATAATGTTGGACAAAGATAGATGACGTTATCTGTACTGCTATGCTATTTAAATAAATCGTAGATAAAAATCTAAACAATGGAAGTTGTCGCAGCATGTCAGCCTGGAGACGTTGTGAGAGATACGACAGGGACGCCATGTCGGTGCGGGATAAGGTAGTATATTGTCACGATAGCCCTAGTTTACACAACATTTGATCGATAGAGCTGTACAATCAACTAAGAATTGTGTAATGTTAGCCTTGGACCATTTATTTCCTAATACCAGGACAAAGTTTGCGTTCAAAAGTACTTAATTTTAGTATGCGAATGTATACTATAAATAAAAAATTTCGAGGCACAGCAAGTGCGTTATAGTAGTGAATTTGCATAAGAATTGTACACTATTAGTAAGATATATTATTAAAAGTAATTCTTTAAATTTAAACGGACCTTGGAGATCGGTTTTAGAGTCCTAGTTAGCGATTATTTGAAAAAAAAATATATTTTATGTGGAGCTAGAAAATCAAAACTTGGTCTTAGATATAATATGTAAGTACTGCAAGTGTCTTTAAAAAATTGTGTTACAAATTTCATTAAAGTTACAAAAGTTTTTCAGAAAAAAGTTAATTATTTACAAAGGGAATGTACCTGTCAAATTATAAATATGGCAGGTATTTTCTTTATTAATTGCTTGAATGGTTTTGTTTTAGTCAACCCCTCCAGTTTTTAAAAGCAATTAACAACAAAATAGGTTTTTAAAAACAAAATTGTATAGTTATCTGCGAAGCTCATTATGTTATTTTTCTTTAATTCAGTATCCACGTGCGTTTACATAGCGGTGTTACTATGGTTCAAGATTGAAGATTCTGGCTTAATGGGAAATTTAATGAGCTATCGGATTTGAAATATTTTTACGAAAATTTTCTACCACAATTTTTATATGTTTATATATATATATATATATATATATATATATATATATATATATATATATATATATATATATATATATATATATATATATATATATATATATATGTATCACACCGATAAGTCAAAAAATAATGGACCGATTTTGATTAAATGTTGAAAGGTTTGACAAAAAATCATGTTATGTCTTAAATAATAGTCTCCTTTGAGCTCTATACATTTCGTCCAACGTTTCTCCAATTTTTTTTATCCCTTCCAAAAAAAAAGATTTGTCGAGGTCCTCAAAATAGATATTTGTTTGTGAGATGATTTCATCATTGGAGTCAAATCTTTTTCCGCCGAGCCATTTATTTATGTTTGGAAACAAGAAATAGTCACTCGGGGCTAAATACGGAGAATAGGGCGGCTCTCTACCTGCTGGAAGATGACGTCTTTTACCTGAGTTATTCGCTCGTCTGCACATGAAGTAATATTCTCAATTCTGCTGAATTGTTCTTGCAGAATTTTCTTGGTTTTGTTGTCTCTTTTTTCAGTTCCTCACTTGCTTCTTCGTCTCTTTTTCTCATTTTTTCTTTTGCCTCGTCGTCTTTTCTCTTTGATTCTTCTTCTCTTTTTCTAGCTTATTCTTCTTTTGCCAATTTATAGCTTCCTCGTCCATTTTAAAAATAATTTCCAACAGTTGGGTGTCCATATTGGTTGTTGCGCTACGTACCTTGGGCATAGACTTACTTAAAGCTGGTACACAGTGTTTTCTGTTTAAAAAAACATACCCAGTTATGAATTACCGCTGATGTCCTCCAGATATTCTAGAAATTTTCATGTTGTTCAACGAATATGGAATTATTTATTCCACGTACACAGAAAACCTCTGCAGCCACTTAAAAGCCTTGGTTCTCTAAATTCTGTGACAAGGCCAGACTTGAAAAGGTCAAAGCTCACAAAACGCTTCTACACAATCCCAGTCAAGAAAACCGTCAAGCATTTAACGACGCAAGAAACCGGTATGTCCGCATTCTTTCTGAGGCAAAAAGCTCGTTTAATAATTACATCAAAAACAAAGTCCTCTTAAGTTCCAGCGGCAGCAAACCCTTGTGGACTCTTGCTAAATCTATTGGGAATAATTTCTACAAGAGCACGTTTCCACCTCTTGTCTCAGGGGATGAAATTGTTTCTACCACCCTGGGAAAGGCTAAACTTTTTGCCTCGTTGTTCGCCGGCAATTCTACTCTCAATCCACCTCCAAATGTTCAACCACCAACAGTTCCCAATGTCGCGCATAAAATGACTGATATCATTTTCAAAACTAAAACGCTACGAAAGATGCTCTCTTCTCTTAATATGAGGAAAGCCTCTGGCCTAGACGAGATCCCAGCAATTGTTCTCAAGAAATGCGCACCAGAACTTGCTCCTGTCCTGACTCGTCTGTTTCAGACATCTTACAATAAAGGTATATTCCCTAGTAACTGGAAAACTGCTCGAGTACAACCCGTCCCCAAGAAACGATCCAAAGCGCTTCCTAGCAACTACAGGCCTATTTCTCTCCTTTCAGTCGTCTCTAAAGTGATGGAAAAGTATATAAACACCGAATTACTAAAATTTCTTGAAAAACACAGTCTAATCCAGTATGGATTCCGTCAGCGGAGATCAACTGCCGACCTCCCTACCTTTGTACCCATTCTTGGAACAAATCTATGGAATTACACGGTGATTCCCAGATTGTCGCTCTGGACATATCCAAAGCATTCGACCAGGTCTGGCACACAGCGCTGCTTAATAAACTACCGGCCTATGACCTACCACCAAAACTATGTACCTGTACAGCAAATTTCCTCTCTAACCGGAGCATTACTGTTGTCGTGGATGGCCATTCCTCTAAATTGTATCCAATTAATGCAGGAGTTCCTCAATGTTCAGCTTTAACCCCTACTTTGTTTCTTCTCCACATCAATGACCTCCTCTTTAGCACATCCAACCCAGTTCACAGTTACGCGGACGACAGCACCCTCCACTCAAATATACAATATTCTAAGCCTGTCTCTTTAGCCCAATTAGATGAGTATCGCAGACTCATGGAGGGTTCTGTCTCCATGGATCTCCAAAAAATATTAGACTGGGGGAAGTAGAAATATTGTACAATTCAACCCCACCAAATCACAGTCTTGCTTTCTTTCTCATAAGAGATACACCAGCCCTAGAACCCCCACAATGAACAGCCAAGTTATTCAATGTAATGAGTCCTTTTCACTTGTCGGCATTTCTGTGGATCGAAATCTCAATTGGCACCAACATGTCACATCAATTGCAGAAGCGGCTGCTAAGAAATTTGGTTTCCTCTGCCGGGCTCGCAAATACTTTTCACCAGCTAATCTCTATACCGTATATACTTCACAAATAAGACCAAACCTCGAATACTGCTCCCACATCTGGGGTGCTGCTGCCGCTTCTACACTCGCTATCCTGGACTCGATTCAGAAGAGAGCTCTCATCGGTCACCCTACCCTCACCCAAAGGCTGCCATCCGTTGCCCACCGACGTGCCGTTGGTGACCTCTCTCTCTCTCTCTTTTATAGATATCTGCACGGGCATTGCTCAGAGGAGCCTCCTTTCATAGTTCCTCCACCTGCTGCCCCCAAGAGATCTACCAGGGGAACAGAGCGAATGCACCCTTTTACTGTCCAGGTCACCAGATATAGAACATCTTGTTATGCCGGCTCTTTTGTCCAGAGGACTTCCAAGTTGTGGAATTCCTTGCCGCCACATGTTTTTACTTTTCCCCCGAACCTTCAAACCTTCAAGTCAAGAATTAACAAGTTGCCTCTTTCCTCCTCGTCGACACCCATGCTACGATAGCATTTAGGCTGTAAGCCCTCGTGGTGTGTTGTTGTAATAAAAAATTAAAAAAATATTTTGCAAATTATCTTCTTTAGCAGCTTGAAAATCCCTCTTCTGATACTAGTTGTTACGTTCTTAGGGGCTCTGGACACAGCTTTTCAAACTACTAATTTATTATAACTAATCATTTTCCAACACCACCATCCACTAAAATATTTCTCTCTATCACTAAATGTCCATAGCAATATATTTCAATATACGCCTTTTATGATCGTTTATTATAGAGCAACCCCTAACCCACTACTGTCTGACTTAATCTATCTGTGGCCTGCCTATTTATAATGTCCATGGAGATTGTAGACCTTCTACATTGTTCTACACCTGTTACTTCTGACTCCTTCTAGAAATATAATTCCAGACTGTTCGCTGTTATCAACACAACTTAATTCTCATAGAGACGCATGTCTCAATATATATATATATATATATATATATATATATATATATATATATATATATATATATATATATATATATATATATATATATATATAAATATAGGGTATCCCAGTTTATAGTAGCAGGACTTTAACAGTCAATAGAACAGATAATTTAAGACAAAAAGTTCATATAAACATACCCTCTAGTTTGCTTCCTAAGGGAGATACAGGGTGTTTAAGTTTAATATTTTTGAAAAATCTTTTACATATTATATATATATATATATATATATATATATATATATATATATATATATATATATATATATATATTAAAGAACACCTTGTGTTGAAATATTTTATTAAGTGTTGCTTCTCCATCTGGCCATTATCTACCAATGTCCATGTATCAGTGTCCAGAGCACCTTAATAATACAGCACCCTGTGTATTTAGGAGCCACTAATCGGAGAAACACGTTCCGTCGTAAAAATCTGTTTTTTGCCGTTTTACGAAATAAGACCTGCCTGATCTGCATAACTATCCGGCCATCTCGTGTCTTGTCTACGTTTAAAATTCAAATTTATAAGTATTCCCGAATTATTGAAACGCATTGAAATGATAAGTACACTTGGAGAACCAAAATCAGCACAACACATTTTAAAACAGCTAACGATCATTTCACTAACAAAGTTAGCTTCATCAGTTATTGGGCACACTCATAATTCAATAATACACAAATGGGCTATATTGCCTAAAAAGATCGGGAGTTAATGCAAGAATTCGCTGTCTTTTTGTTTTGGCCAAACACAAAATGCTATATTCCATGTCAGACTGCAAAATTTAGCCCGTACAATTATGACAAGTAGAATGGTAATTGTCGTTGAATTCAACATTGCAGAATATGCTACTACCTATTGGTAATATCGAATAATATCCAGCTATACACTATTAGATGATTCAAGTCATTTAAAGCATCATCAAATATATTTTCAAAAAATTATATCCTATATAGTAATAAGACTAGAAAAAATGGTTTGATGATAGATGCGCGCCAATTCAATATGTTTAGCAAAGAAATGAAACAAGAGTGTAGATATATTTAGAATTGTATATACATATTTGCAAAATTAATAACGAATGGATTTTTGTGTCAGAAATTTAAAGAAAACAGCTAAAAAGAATATTAGAGTAGCTATGCCAATCAGGTTTGTTTTTTAATCATGTGACTCTGAATTATTGAATGCATACGCGCCAAAAACGGTCAACTTAGATCGAGGTATTTAATCTTTTAGAGTTATTGTGTTTACATAATCGTCCTATTATATAATATTCATCAATCGCGTTTTTTAGGTATGCTATTTTATGGTTTAGCACGTTCTGCAATAAATATTAGTGCAAAACCCTTAAAATTTTAGATACAATAAAAACAAATAAAAGAAAGAAGATGCCTATTACAATGTATATCTTAATTATGTCTTCGTCAAATATAAAATAAAATGGACATTCTAGCCAACGCTAGACTAAAACCTCGTTTAAAACTAACGTATATATATATATATATATATATATATATATATATATATATATATATATATATATATATATATATATATATATATATATATATAAACAGAAGAGTATTGTTTACATTTAATCCATCTGTTTATGTACCAGAACCATTGCTTTAGGTAATTTAAATTTATTAATTGTATAATTTATTTAATATGACGCCTTAATAATAACAATTAAAATACAAGCATTAGAATACTTATTTAATTACGGGATACTAACCATTATGTAATTGCTCAGAGTTATAAACATTAAATCTCTTCGTTCTGTCTCCCCGGCTCTGGTGCATAGTCGTGGACGGCCTGCTAGGGCGGCTCTCGGGGCGGGGGTACGAGATACATTGTTATCATAGTCCGAGAAAAGGTTACACAGTCAGTGTGGGAGCGCATGCAGACAGCACTGAAAGTGGTGGAAAGGTGGATGGTTGGCCAAGGGCTCGGGCTTAGCCCCGAGAATGCAACGCGTCATACCGTTTACGAGGAGGAGGAAGTGGGAGAGCCACAGAACTCTCACTCTAGACGGTAGAAACATCCCAATGGCCAGGGAGGTAAAATATCTTGGGGTCGTATTGAACTCTAAGCTAACCTGGAATGATTACGTTGAAAAAATACTGCATAAGGCAGTTATGACCCTAGCCGTCACTAGGCGGTTATATAGAAAAACGTGGGGACTAAGACCTAGTATGGCCCACTGGCTGTACACAAGGGTGGTCAGACCATCGTTAACATACATAGCACTGGTCTGGTGGCCTAAGGTGACACAATCCAGTGCCAAACAAAAGCTAGGCAAGATCCAAAGGATGGCTTGCATAGGCATCACAGTTGATATGCCTTCAACCCAAACAGCCACCATGGAGGTGGCCGTCAAGAAACACCTGCATACAATGGGGCGGTTCGAGGGGGACCTGGCATGCACACTCTGCGGCGAGGGGGAGGAATCAGCCCAGCACATCTTGTGCGAGTGTAAAGCTCTGGACCGCAAAAGACAACCGCTCTGCAGACAGCCTAGACCGGAGACAGAGCAATATAAAACTTCACCATACCAATTGCAGTGCAGACAAATTAAAGGCAAAGTGATTTTGGAATGGGTGGAGTAGAAAAGACAAAGGGCATCCATAATAAGCCAAAGGCTGCGGTGCTATCGGGGCGGTAAAAACGCGGGCGAGCCTTAAGGGATTCGAAATTTATTACGAGAAAGTTGAATCTCGCGCCACATGTGTTGTCTTATTTGATTGGTACATCTTACTGCCAGATTTGAACGAAGGGGTCCTCAAATTTCTTGTTCGCGTTGTATAATTAAAATAAATTTATGCAGTGATAATATTATATGGATATTTGTAAACCGATAAAAGGGATATGGGTTACTCAGTTACGGCTCGCGTTGGTAAGTGACTTATGCGTCACCTAGCTACCTATGATATACACACTGTAAATTACTCTTATTTATCAAATCTTTGGTACTAGGCGATTGGAGTTAATACCTATTGAAGAAACACGTTACCTCTCATAGTTCTGAGCAATGCTAATAATTTAAAAATATTCAAATATTGATACGGTAGCCCCCACACGACGTTTTCTACAACTACGATTTTCGAATCCTTACCCTAACCAGTTCTTTTTTTTTTCATAACACGGCAAAAATCTGATTTTTTACGACGGAACGTGTTCCCGTCATTAGTCCTTTTGTGTATTTTACCTAGGTCCTTTTTACAAATGGGAAAGCTCCTTATATTTTTTATCCTAAGAAAAGGTATCCATACGTGGATGTCATGTCAAAATATACAAGTCAACAGTCAGTCAAATAATAGAGAAACAAAGTTTTTCTATGATCAAATAATTAATTGTCCAAAAAATGTCAGAATAATTGTTGGTTAAGTTACAACTACTAAAACTGTCAAAAGAGTCAGAGTCAGTCAGAAGTCAAAAGCAGGAGTCTCAAAAGTCCCTCCTCGATTCCTTAAGAAATCCTGAGTGCTGTCGGGTTTTTTATGTGTACATAAAAACTATTTTGCCAAAATAAGTTTTTGAATAAATTCACAAAATGAGATTTTGCTGAAATTATTCTAATTCATTTTGTTTTACTGCCATTTAGAAAAAATTATGTAGACATATCACTCTAAATTTATAATTTTAGTGTTTGTAAGGTTTTAAAAGTATAAAGCACCAACCTCCAGCCTCAAAATGTTAAAGGTAAGTTGTTAGCCTGTAGAAGTCAGACATCTTATAGTTTATTTTGTAGGAAAAGGGACAGCTTAAGTTTGAAGACAAGTGGCCCTACATGCGGCCAATTGTTCTAAAACTATTAAAGCAGCAGGCAGTTTCTCCCGCTGAATGGCAAGAACTGTTTTATGATGTACACTTGGTTTGCTTATGGGATGAGAAGGGGCCTACAAAATTAAAAGATCATTTACAAGAAGATATAATGCAATTTATTAAACAGGCTCAAGCTCGAGTTTTGGCCCATAGACAGGAAGAGGCTTTATTAAAAGCATACATTGCTGAGTGGAGAAAATTTTTTACCCAGTGTGACTATTTACCTATGCCTTTTAGGCAGTTGGAGACCTCGTTACAAGGCAAACCTACATCGGGAGGTGCAGGTGTTCAAAGTAGCAACACTGGGAAAAAGGGACAGGTAGAAGAAAGCATAGTTAGAAAATTAATGTTAGATTCTTGGAATGAAAGTATATTTAGTGATATTAAACACCGACTTCAAGATAGTGCTATGAAATTGGTTCATGCTGAGAGAAATGGAGAGGCCTTTGATTCTCAATTAGTAATAGGTAAAACCTTTTAAATGTTATTCTCACTTAACTCATACTTTTTAACACCACTGTTAAAACCTCTCAAATAGGCAGATAAGAATCTGCACATCTATGTATTTAGGTATGTTAATGCATGTGAGGGGATGCACTATAGTTTGAAACAGGCTATGGATCTTGAACCCCTCAAAGCCCTGACCAGTATCTAGAAGTTTATATTTTTTTGTACAGACTATAGATTTTAATGTCTACTTGATATTTATTAACACTCTTGCTGCCAAGTGTATCATTTATGATACACCCATGGCCTAACTGCACTGGCCGGGTGTATCATAGATGATACACCAAGTAATCATTGCCTAGCGCACTCGTGTATTGAAACTGATACACTGCTATATAAATTTATGTCATCAAATAATAATTGCCGCTTGACAATGTAAGTATTTATCTTCATTAGTACTTTGTTGGATAATACTTTTTCGACATTGTTGATTCACACTTGATGCGTAAATGTCACAAAAATTGTTACAAATAGTCTTATTGCTGTTCAAAAAATTTATAGGTTATACCCCACACAGTAATAATTTCATGTGAAAATATTATTGTCGCTGGTCACCCAATTATACCTTCTGTCAGACAGACAACTGGGCGATCCTTAAGTAGATGGGTCCCGTCATTTCATGTTTTGCGAGAGCGGCATTGCCGGACGCTGCTTATTGCTCTAGGGGCCTGCCTGAACTGACTTTCCTGGTCAGGCAGTTCTGTAGGTCAGGAAGGTCTGGTCAGGCAGGACCCTAGAGCCATAAGCACCGTCCGGCAATGCCACTCTCTCGATGCATGGACGGGACCCGTCTAGTCTAGGTCATCTGTCACTTTTTTAACACTAATACTCAATAATTTCACTTGAAACTATTCTTGTCGCTGGTCACATAGTTATATCATCTATCAGGCAGACATAAACGGTCATCTGTCACTTCTCATACACTAATACTCACACTAATATCACCTTGAATCTGAAATAAAGGACTAATGAAATGTAACTGAAATTACTTCGCAGTGTATCAGTAATGGTACACCTAGTGATGGTGAAATATATATCCAAGCCGGGTGTATCATTTATGATACACAATACAAAAATAGTTCCAAATGCTGAATTTAAAAAAAAAACTACAGATAATTTAAAATTCCTTAGTAAAACATAAAACGAAAAGATATACTTGGCCTGTAGCCGTATTTTTTTTCTTCTCGGCAGCGAGAGTGTTAAGATTACTTTTTGCTTATTTAGTGAGTTTTCTTAGAATATAAAACAACAGGAAGGAGCATTTCTATATCTGTACCATAGAAGGACGTGCGATGTGTCAGCCATCTTGAACCTCCCATTTGATGATTAATTTTTGACGATTTGTGCCAGTCAGTGAATAACATACTTGTGCATTTGTTGGCAAATTACTGTGAAATAGTGTTATTGTGATTTGTCTTGTATTAGGTTAGGTTTGTTTGTGAGTGGGCCATACCGGTCCCTCCACCGCGACCATAAGGTCTATTGTGGCTCACGTCTAATAGTCTATATTTCGCCCAACAAAGCCAGCCTCCTGCAGAGGTCAATAATCTTCATGGTTGATCCAGATCCTCCGGAGCAAGCTTTATCTTGCCAAAGAGCAGGTATCTACTTCTGTTCGCTGCCGGACAGAAACACAGTACGTGCTCTGCTGTCTCGTCACTCTCCATACACAGCCGGCACTCAGTCTCCTGACCGACCCCAATACGGTGCATGTGGTGACGCAAGCGGCAGTGTCCTGTATACAGGCCGAGTAGAGTACTCAGTTGTTGTCTGTTTATCTCTAGAAGTTTTTTAGTCCTTGACTCAGACAGGCCATTTATGAAGGCCTTAGAGTGAGCTAATCCTGGAAGATTTTGCCAATACTGGATTGTCATTCTTTCTGTCCAGTCTTTAAGGTGCGTTTTGCTGTGTATGATGTTATCCCCTGCACTGGTTCTGGTCCAACAAAGTCTCTCTGGGCACCACTCCTGGCAAGTGCGTCGGCCGCAACATTACTATCATGGTCCGAGTGACCCGGTATCCAGACCAGCGACACCTCATTACAGCTGCCCAGTTCGTTAAGGGCAGATTTACAACTCCATACCGTTTTTGAATTACACCGGTAGGAACCAAGAGCCTTTATTGCAGCTTGGCTATCTGCATATATCTTTATCGATTTGTGTGTGCACTGGTTTTTTATACTTACCCTTGCACACACCTCGATGGCATACACTTCTGCCTGGTGTATCGTTGCGTACTTGCCGAGGCTAGCTGATAGTCTAGCATCAGTGCTGCCCCCATATGCGCCGGCTCCTACTCCCATATTGGTTTTGGAGCTGTCAGAGTACCAGCAGAGATCGGCTCTCAATAGGGTCTTTTGATTTCGTCCCCAGTCCTCCCTTTCCGGGAGGACGGTCTTGAAAGACAGATCTCTACTGATCTTTGTAGGCATCAAGTCTGAGACCATTCCCAGAATCCCGTGACCCTCAATGTCATCGAGGAGTCCGGACCCTCCCAGACTGATTTCCTTCGGCATACTGTCGGCCGTTTCTTTTAGTCTGTAAGTTGTCCACCTCGCCACCCTCTCCAACCATATGTGAAGAGGTGGAATATTAAGGAGGACCTCCAGAGCGGCTGATGGTGCGGTGCTTATCCCTCCCGTTATCATCAGACAAGCTTGTCTCTGTAGATGAGCCAGTTTGGCCCTCGCGATACCACGAATTGCCTTAGGCCACCAAACTATGACTCCATATGTTATCATTGGTCTGACAACCACTACATAGAGCCAGTATATCTGTTGGGGGTTTGTTCCTCAGTTGTTTCCACAGATTGTCTGGCATGTCCACAGGGACAGTTTAGCCCTGCGGATTACATTCTCTAACCGTATGTCCCAGTTGAGCTTCTTATCTAGGGTAACACCCAGATATTTTGCTTGTTCCGAAAATGGAATGGTTTTCCCCATAAGAATAGGTGGTTTTAATTTGTCCAACCTTCTTCTGCTGGTAAATGGAACAATGATCGTTTTGCGGAGGTTCACAGACATCTGTTCCCTTCGACACCAATTATTCACTACATTTAGTGTCTCTTGAAGAGTACTTGCTAGTTCCTCCTCATATTTGCCCCTAACCATTATGACTAGATCATCAGCATACGCCTGGACCTCAACCTCCCACAGTCCGAGGATAGCCAGCAAATCGTCCACAAAGAGAGACCACAGCAGGGGGGATAGAACTCCCCCCTGAGGGCACCCCCTTGCAGCCCCGAAGCTGATCACCTCCCCCTGCAGCGAGGTAAGAACGGTCGGATTGTGGAGCATGCTTCCGATCCAGCCACAAATGGTAGGTTCCACCCCTCTAGCGATAGTGGCTTCGTAGAGGGAGATGGGTAATGCATTGTTGAATGCTCCTTCAATGTCGAGAAATGCAGCCACCGCCACTTCCCCGTTATCCAGGGAGTGTGTGATCTTCTCGACGAGGTTATTGAGTGCTAACTCAGTAGATTTGCCAGTTTGGTAGGCATACTGGTGGGTATTAAGGGGGTTGTTGACTAAGATGTTCCACTAATGTGTCCATCCAGTATTTTTTCGAATCCCTTCAAGAGGAATGATGTATTACTGAGAGGTCTCAGTGATGTGGGTAGAAGGTCATTATGTTCCAATTTGGGAATGTAAACCCCCCTAATCACCGTTCAGCTGGATGGAATGTAGTTCCAGGCCAGACTGGCTCTATACAACCTGATTAGGAAAGGTAGGAGAATCTCCAGTCCATTTTGTAGAAGGACCGGTACCACCCCATCCTCCCCTGGCGCCTTGAATGGCTGGAAATGTTTCACAGCACACTCCACCACTGAGGCCGTAACTATTCTCCGAGCAACCCGCCAGGGTTGTCTTGTATAGTGGATAATTATTTACTTAATTTTCAACAACGAACACACCATTGCAACTATCAAGTTATGACAGTTGCAATCTCCTTTTAGGTTCCAACTATGTTTTATAATGCTCATTCCTGTTGTTTTATATTCTAGTGAATTTAAATAGAAAAAAATGCCATTAGATATAATACCATAATAGCTAAAACCCTATATCTTATAAAAAAAAAACCGATTTCAGAACATTTCAGTCCAATCATATCACAAAATTTCAAACTGTTTTGATTCATTTGTTAACTGATAATTTTACCTAAAATTCAGTACTATAATAATGTAATAATAATCTAGATGTAAATAAATAAAATGACTGATTATTTGGTACTTAGTGCTACACTCCAGGTCTTTTATATCAGCCAGTTTTTGTGTATTACAAAAAAAAAACGGAGGGAAGTTTGACGTCCTGTAGCTGCTTACTACAGGTGTTAAACTTTTTACTATATGGTAGAGTGATCTGTCCTGGGGCAGCGATGCTGGTGATGTTTGGTTGTTATATGTATAACACATTGACGAGTCCTAAGCTTGCGACAAAGGCGCCCAAAATTTAATAATTAACTGCTTGTAGGTTGCACCTCTGGGAGATCAGAAATGCATCTTTGCAGCTCGATTTATCCTGTTTTCTTTTATGTTAACAATAGAATGTTTAAAAATGCTGATCTGCATGAAGGAACAGCAACTCCAGTATTTTTAAGGTGTACAAAATGTTTGATTGTCATAGTTTTAGATACTTGTTCACCAGTAATCGCTGTCTTTGAAGTGCTTTAGCCACGGTTATGTATTTTAAATTTTCGTATTGCATTTCAAATTTTTAGACTTATCTACACAGTTAGGGTATTGCAGTAAAGTATGGGAGGAATACCTCAAAGGAGAAAAAATATGTAACAATTTCAACAACAAATGAACATGAGATCATCTTTTGTTGTTGCAACAAATTGGGTATATAACTTATTCGTTTTTTCCATAGACCTCTTCCACTTCTATGGATATCTTAGTTTTTTCTGGTGAGTTCCTTGTTGTCTTCCATTTTCCAAATGTCAACGTTAGTTACTAATCATAAACCAGTGTGTTTGGAAATAACAAAAACAACAACGAAACGAATAACACTTTGGACTCAAATGCTGAACACTAAAGCAGATCACAGCTGTGTCAACATGACCAAGAATTGATGAGCATGAACAGGCGGCGGCTAGGTACTCTACTGGCTGATTGGGATTTGTCTGATTATGGCACCAAATCTGAATTGGACATTGCTGATTTTGATACTAATGTCCAGTTACATAAAGTCTTGTTAAATATCTAATACGACGTTAATTTGGTTTAGATCATCAATCACAAGACTAATTTAGTTTTGTTGCAGTGACACTCCAATATATTAAAGCTGAGATTGGTTGTTTTAATCAATCATTAAGTAACCTCACTTTAAATATTTGAGGAGACTTTCTTTAACCAGGCAATAAGGCTCTTTTTTAAAGTCAAATATCGCTGCTAAATACAGGACTTGCCCAGTCTTGAACCTTAGTTTAGAGTAGATTAGCTTCAATATGAATGGGCTATTCCAGTCCTACCACCGCAACCTTAGGTCTATGGTAGCCCACATCTAATTGCTTAAATTTCAGCCATTAAATTCACCTCCCTGCCAAAGTCGACATTGATGAGGGTGAAAGAGGTTTAGCAAGGTCTTTTAGGGTCTTTTGTTTTTCGCCTGCTGTTGTACTGCCATAGCGAAGTCGCCTGTCCATTTCGAAGTCCATAGAGAGATAGAGATCTAATCTCCAGTGGTATCTCACCCCCTAGATAACCAACCTTCAGGGGTATCTCACCCCTAGAGATAGAACCTTCAGGTGAATCTCACCTCTAGAGATCTCAGCCTATTCTGGGTAAGTTTGAACCCCGATACATGCCAGCGCTTGACCCAGGGTGGTATCACTTGGAACCTTGCTCTTGAGTACAATCCAAGCAATGTCGTTTATTCGTTTCATAGCCCACAGTGGAGGCCTCAATCCCCGGGTGTAAATAATCACTCCGTAGAGATCGCAGCATCCCCCCAGATTTGTTCGGCCCCGACACCCACCAATGTTTGACTCCAGTTAGTCGCCTCTTATGACAGAGCTTGAGCCTGTTTTTTTATTTCATCTCTGGACCCACAGGGTATTTTTGAATTTTGAAACTTACAAGCTCTATATAATTGTATTATATTAATAATAATATCATTACCGCATTTAAATTTTTTTTTTAGAGTGGGTTGCTGTTGATACTAGGGTACACGTATGTCTTATTTCTGATATAATCTGTCAAACATTATATGACCAAGCTTTATTGTGTATTTTTCCAGGTGTAAGGGAGTCATATGTAAATTTATGTTCGAATACAGAAGATCGTTTACAAATATATAGAGAAAACTTCGAGGCGGCCTATATTCAAAGTACCGAGATGTTCTACAGTGTCAAAGCACCACAACATTTAGCTGCCAATGGTGTACAGTCTTACATGCGATATGCTGATGCAAAATTACGTGAAGAGGAAGCTAGAGCTCAACGCTATCTTGAAGCTGGTAGCAATGGAGTTATTCAGTGCTGTGTAAAAGTACTTGTTGGAAATGCTTTATTGGTACTTTTAGCTGAATGTGCACCACTTATTAAAGCAGGTGAGTAAAAGTTACAAAATAAATTATTTGTGTCACTGGTACTAATCTTGTTTTATATTTTAACCCTTAAGTACTTCTGTCTGCCTCGTACAACAGTTTGTGGCTAATGAACTTTGCTTCCAAGGCCATCACAAGGCTAACGCGCGCGCACACATACACACACACACACACACACACACACACACACACACACACACACACACACACACACACACACACACACACACACACACACACACACACACACACACACACACACACACACACACACACACACACACACACACACACACACACACACACACACACACACACACACACACACACACACACACACACACACACACACACACACACACACACACACACACACACACACACACACACACACACACACACACACACACACACACACACACACACACACACACACACACACACACACACACACACACACACACACACACACACACACACACACACACACACACACACACACACACACACACACACACACACACACACACACACACACACACACACACACACACACACACACACACACACACACACACACACACACACACACACACACACACACACACACACACACACACACACACACACACACACACACACACACACACACACACACACACACACACACACACACACACACACACACACACACACACACACACACACACACACACACACACACACACACACACACACACACACACACACACACACACACACACACACACACACACACACACACACACACACACACACACACACACACACACACACACACACACACACACACACACACACACACACACACACACACACACACACACACACACACACACACACACACACACACACACACACACACACACACACACACACACACACACACACACACACACACACACACACACACACACACACACACACACACACACACACACACACACACACACACACACACACACACACACACACACACACACACACACACACACACACACACACACACACACACACACACACACACACACACACACACACACACACACACACACACACACACACACACACACACACACACACACACACACACACACACACACACACACACACACACACACACACACACACACACACACACACACACACACACACACACACACACACACACACACACACACACACACACACACACACACACACACACACACACACACACACACACACACACACACACACACACACACACACACACACACACACACACACACACACACACACACACACACACACACACACACACACACACACACACACACACACACACACACACACACACACACACACACACACACACACACACACACACACACACACACACACACACACACACACACACACACACACACACACACACACACACACACACACACACACACACACACACACACACACACACACACACACACACACACACACACACACACACACACACACACACACACACACACACACACACACACACACACACACACACACACACACACACACACACACACACACACACACACACACACACACACACACACACACACACACACACACACACACACACACACACACACACACACACACACACACACACACACACACACACACACACACACACACACACACACACACACACACACACACACACACACACACACACACACACACACACACACACACACACACACACACACACACACACACACACACACACACACACACACACACACACACACACACACACACACACACACACACACACACACACACACACACACACACACACACACACACACACACACACACACACACACACACACACACACACACACACACACACACACACACACACACACACACACACACACACACACACACACACACACACACACACACACACACACACACACACACACACACACACACACACACACACACACACACACACACACACACACACACACACACACACACACACACACACACACACACACACACACACACACACACACACACACACACACACACACACACACACACACACACACACACACACACACACACACACACACACACACACACACACACACACACACACACACACACACACACACACACACACACACACACACACACACACACACACACACACACACACACACACACACACACACACACACACACACACACACACACACACACACACACACACACACACACACACACACACACACAACCCTTAAGTACTGGAATCGGTCTGTGAGCCCACACAGTGTGTCGATCTGAATATCTCCCCTTCACTTAGATGTATTACATTTAGGCTCCCACTACCTTCTATTTGGTCAGTTGTGCCCACTGTGTGTGCGCATGCGTGTGTGTATAGGAGTTCTTGACTTCAGACACATTGCGTTGTGCACACTAGTTGTGTCGATATTATCTCAAAAAGTTATACTGCGGTCTAAGATACCACACATCAGTATCAACGTTAGTCATGCTGTAATGCTATTACAAGCATGTCAGAAGGTTAATACAGGCAGAGTGCTCGTTATGGTGATCTAGATTTTGCAAAAAACGTTCTTAGATTGTACGAAGAGGTCGATAGTGACTTACGAGACATACCTGAATAATTCGCTACACAAATCGACCGCGAAGCAGTCTGAAGAAGATGCTGCTTCCGACGATGAACGCATCGAGTCTAGAAGAAACAATACAGATAATGAGCAGGAAAGAGGAAATGAAGATCAAACACCAAGTGAAAAAAATCAAAGACCAAACGCTGAAAATGAAGCAGGTAGGATTGAGCAGTTACATAATTTTGAACACGAATAATAATAATGCTTTATTTGTTTCATACAACATGTATACATTACCCGTAATGGGTGTGAAACTTGTCAAAACAGTAACAAATTAACAAACAAAACAAAAAATACATAGTTCAAATAAAATAATAAATTCAAATAAAATAAAATATAGTAAAACAAAATAAAATGGACTAAAATTTGATTATCTCCCATATTTTTCCCCTTGTATTGTTTTATCAGCTAAGTACTCATCAACAGTATAGTAAGCCTTCTCTTCTAATATTTTTCTCAGTTTTGTTTTGAGTGTCGAGTGGTTGCATTTTTTTATTTCGTTAGGTATATGGTTATATATTTCTATGATGGCGGCATGTACATTTATTTGTAAATATGTGAAGTTTTGTCTTTGGCTGTTTAGATCTTCTTTATTTCTAGTATTATGCTCGTGTGTACGTAAACACTCCTTAAACAGTTCACTGTGTTTTTTTATAAACATTACTGCATTCAAAATGTATATACATGTGACTGTAAGTATTTTTTCCCTTATGAAGTATGGTTTACAGATTGCTATTTGTTCCAAGTTCAGTATACTTCTGAGACATCTCTTCTGAAGTATAAAAATTCTGCTTACATCTGTAGATTTCCCCCAAAATATGATGCCATATTGTATTCTACTTTTTATATAGGCATGATATGCCATTATAGCTACATTTTTATTTGTTATCGTAGCCAGTGTTCTCAGTGCAAATATATATCTTGACATGTTATTGGCAATTGAGTTAATATGTTTCTTCCAGTCAAGACGATGGTCAATTTCTATTCCAAGGAAGTTTGCAGACTCTGATGATTTTAATATATTTGACTTACAGGTGAGAAATAACTCCTCGTTTATTTTCTTGAAGTTAAAATGTATTAATTTGGTTTTGTCAATGTTCATTAGTAAGTTGTTATTTGAAAACCATGAATTTAGGATATTAACAGATGATTCAATTTTTCTTCTCAGTTCATCTGTAGTGTTGCTTCTGTAGAATATACATATTGTCTGCAAACGATATTAATTTTTCATTTACTAATTCTGGTAAGTCATTTGTATATATAATGTACAAAAGTGGTCCTAAAATCGACCCTTGTGGGATACCTTTAATTATCTGTTTTTTTTTGTGATCTATATATGTTGTTATATTTCTCAACGATGTTTTGTGATCGATTTTCCAAGTACGATTTTATCAGTTAGTGCTACACCTCTAATTCCATACATGCTAAGCTTTGAGAATAATATATCATGTTTTAATGCTTTACTCAAGTCTAAGCACAGTAAAGCTGTTTTTGGTGATCTATTTAAGGACTATAATTTCTTGCAGTGCTTGATAAGTTGCTCTGATTGTAGATTTATTTCTCCTAAAGCTATTCTGTGTATCAGAGAGTAATTTGTTATTTTCTAAGTAGGAGTTTATTCTAGTGTATATTATTTTTTCAAATATTTTGCTAAATAGGGGGAGAATAGCAATAGGCCTGTAATTTTTTATCTGTTTTTTGTATACTTCCTTGTATATCGCTATTATATCTGCTGTTTTTAACTTATCTGGAAAGACACCTGTAGACAGGGTTAAGTTTATTATGTGCGTTAGTGGATGCATTATTTGTTGTGCAATATTTTTAACTAAAATGACTGGGATTTGATCTTCACCTACTGTAGCAGTGTTTTTTAGTAATTTTATCGTGCTAAGATCCTCTGTATAGTCAGTGGGTAACATATAAATTGTTTTTTCTATTTTGTTTACGTTTGAATATTCTACAGCCTGTGGCAAGTTTGGACACTGGTTAACAAAAAATGTATTTATTCGATTTAGAGTATTTTCTATATCTGCATTTTTATTTCTAACTTTTCTATAAGTGAACTGCTTCTTTTATTATATAGGAATATAATAGGAAATTGACAATGAAAGCCAGAAAGTGTGAGTTAGCCTTAGTGAGGAAAATTATTTTGGAAAAGGCAAGCATAGATTTCGATGGTCTTCTCAAAAACCGAAGAAGACTGTGAGAAGACACAAGTAAAATCTTGTACTGTGACTTCTACTGGCGCGACAACTTTTGGCCACCATACTCAACCCATAACTCTTTGGAATTCCTTATTTAACCAGGAAATGATAGAGATGATTGACAAGATAATGTATTCCCTGAGATCTCGTTAATAAAACAAAATTGAAGGACATGAGTGAGGTGGAATTCAAGGCATTTATAGGACTGCTGCTTTTTACTGCAATTTTCAAATCGAACGTCGAGGATGTTGATCTATTTTTGCCACCCATGGTTCAGGCAGAGAACTATTTCAGGCAACCGGATTTTAAGTGGACTGAGATTTGATAAGTTCGACTATCACAAATTAGGAAATTGTCAAATCCAGCTGCTGCCATATCAGATTTCTTCCATACATTTATAAGCAACTGTCAAAAAGTGTATTCTTCAGGAACTTGCTGTTGCATTGATGAAATGCAGTAAAATTCCAAGGGCGATGCTTATTCAAGGTGTATATACTGAGTAAGCCTAGTAAATACGGCATATATGTTATAACTATGACAGATGCACATACAAATTACTTTTATAATGCTTATGTTTCGCACTGCCATAAGGATGGGGATACTTCGCACTTTAAAAACTATCGGTCTGTGGTGGTGTCTCCTATGTTGTCAAAGCACTTTGAGAGTGTCCTCTATGATCGTATATATTATGACTTGAAAAGTACGTTAACCTGTAATCAGCATGGCTTCGTCAAGGGCAGATCAACTGTAACTAATTTGACAAACATTATACAGTTTATCTCTGAAGCTCTTGATTCTAACATTCAGGTTCATGTTGTATATACTTATTTTTCAAGAGCCTTTGACAGGTTGGATCATGGCATTTTAATTTCATAGTTGTAACTGTCATTGTCTTCACCTTGCTTGATAAACTTAATTAAATCCTATTTGTCCGATCGTATATTGGCTGTTCAATATCTTGGTTATTCGTCATTTAAATATGTAGCATACTTTGGTGTTCCACAGGGTTCCAATCTTGGTCCCTTATTGTTTAACATCTTCAGTAATGATACATGTAATTACTTTTCTGTCGAGGCACATCTGTACGCAGACGACTTGAAAACTTTACTAGGGTGTCGTCCACCTGTGATCAGGTAAATCTACAAGATAATATATTTACGCTTGAGCAATGGTGTAGTAAAAATTTTATTTGTTTAAACGCTGATAAGTGTTTTGATTTATCTTTCCCGGGGGATTGCAGATTGACCGATTTGACTACAGAGTGAATAATACACTACTTAGCAGACTTAGTACCGTTAAGGATCTGGGTGTCATTTTTGATAGAAAGGTATCATTCAATGAGCATTATCTTGAGTGTTTTAAAAAATCTTACAGACAACTGGGCTTTATACTGAGAACCTGTAAGCCTTTGACTGATTATGACTGCTTGAGATTCTTGTACTGTGCGTTTGTTTGACTCCATCTCGAGTATGCCAGTGTTGTGTGGAGCCCATTTTATTCAGTTTATAATGATTTGCTAGAGTCAGTTCAGAGAAAGGTTGCTAAGTACCTGTGCTGACTGGTGTCTATCCTCAACAGGGCGATTGATAATTTTGTTATATGCAATCTTGAGCCTGGAGCTGAGGCAAGCAATTAATGGTTTGGGTTTTCTATGTGGGTTGCTACACAACACTGTTGACTGCATAGCTCTGGTCAAGAGGTTGAATTTCAATGTCCCTTCTGTTTTATTGAGGTCACAGAGACTGTTTGCCCTTCCACTTGCTAGGACTAATATTTTGTTCAAGTCACCAATGAGCAGATTTTGTCAAAGCGGCAACTATTTCCATCGGAGGGGGATGGATGTATTTGGTGATGACTTCCAGTCGCTTGAAAACTTTGTAAGAAACAACTACTGTTCTGTAATGATATAGCTATTATGTAACTTTATAATATTATTTATTTTGACTGACTCTTTTGCATTTGATTTTGGTTTAGTTTAGTATGGTTAAGTGTTTCTTTTGTGTTTATTATTGTTATTTTGTCCGAGATTAGTTGTGGACTGACATTAATTTTTATTTTTATTCTGTTTTACCTATTTCATCAGCATTATAAATTGTTTCATTTATTTCTCTAACTGTATTTTAATGTACTTACTAAATGTTACTGGTTGTGTACTGTTGGGCTTCATTCAAATAAATAAATATTTACGCTGGAAAAAATACAGTTGGCATTGGTCTGTCTCAGTAGGTTTGAGCATGCCGATACAACGAACTAATAGGAACATCACCACAGATAACTGGTTCTCCTGAATTGAACTTGTGAACATATTAAAAAAGAAGAAGCTTGCCTATGTGGGGACCTTGAGAAAGAATACAAAGGAAATACACAAAGATTTTCTGCCTCATAAAACTAGGCCTGGAGGATCAACGAGTATTGGTTTTACGTCAGATGAAACAATGATACATATGTGAGTAATGACTAAGCCTAATAAAGCTGTGGTTTTGATCCTGTCCATGCATCACCATAAGAGTCTAGATCAAGCTAGCAACATACTTGAAATAATTGAGTTCGACAATACTACTAAATGTGTTGATACCTTAGATGAAGAATGTGCAAAACAGTCCTGTAGTCGCAGAACAAAAACAAGACTGATGTGGCTATCGACCCTGCTAGGTACAATTTCATAAACAGTTTGCCTTCCGAGCTTGTCAGACCTCATTTTGAGCAAAGGTTAGAAAATCCAAGAATACCAAGACTACTTCGAATGCTAATTTTAGATATTTTCCAAATTCCCAAAAGATAATGAAGTAGAGGGGGAAAAACTCTGGCGGTATGTCATACGTGTCAAACATGCTCACCAGTGCTCAAAAGGTAATCGAAATACATGTGCATTTCTTGTAAAACAGTAATTTGTTTGCAGTGCTCAGAAAAATTTGCCCCACATTGTGCTCCATAATCAAGTGATAGAATTTTCAAAAATTATGCATTATATGTTTGTAAAAAAAGTGTATTTTTAAGTTCGATATATTTTGAAGAAAAAATTTTGAAGGCAGTTGCATTTCTATTAAAGAATCTGATATATAACCTTTGGAGAATTTTGTCAAATTTGAAGTTTTATTTTAAATGCCCAAAAAGTTCTAAGTTTAATTGTAAATATTTTAATCTTTCTCACGTCCAACGCTTCATCCAACTTATTTGTTTGGGTTTGTTCTTAGTTCAGTTTGAAAAGAATTCAATTCACACAGGCCAGTAGATATTTTGTATGTATGAGTTATTAGTTATATGAGAACAGTTGTACCGATAAAAGTTTTACTATTAATTATACCATAAAAATTAATCTTAGATTTTTAGACCAGCCTGTATAATATGTACATAAAAGACATTATTATTATAGTATCTACAGTATCTCGTTAATCAAAATTTCTAAGGTGTTTGTTTTTGTTCGTAGAACAGATCAAATAGCAAAGCATTTTTCTTATAGATTTAAGTATTTATAAGATTTAACACTTTTTAGAGAGGTAATGAGTTGGATAAAGGTGCCTGAAATAAAAACGTTATATGTAATTTCAAGAAAATTGATTATCAATCATTTAACCCTTTCTATTCAGGGTACTCAAATTGGTTTATTTCAATACAATAAAAAGCCTGGACGCAGAAAGTGCGTTATGGTAGTGAATTTTCATGGAAATGATCTGGTACAAAATATTTTATTATAACTTTTTTTCTTGTAACATAGAAATCTAAATTTTGGTCTATAGCTTACTTTTTATATCGTAAACCTACCTACCAAATTTGGTTATGATAGCTTTTTTTATTTTTTGAGATAAAGATTTTTTTAGAATGAAAACTCAAAATTTTCCCACAAAACCTCGTCCGATTTTCCTGACTAACGAACTTATCCAAACCATTTACAAAAGGAAGGTACGAGCCAAATTTTATCAAAATCGGCTCATTATTTATTGAGTTATTGATGTGATACATACATACATACATACATACATACATACATACATACATATATATATATATATATATATATATATATATATATATATATATATATATATATATATATATATATATATATATATATATATATATATATAACATATAAAAATTGTAACTGACCCCGGATATGTTCTAGGGGCCCTAGTTCGCGCTCATTTGCTAAAATTTTTTCAAAATTCAAAAGTCGGAATCTTCCCATTAGTGAATTGTTTCTACAAAATTCACTAAAACTATACTTTTTTACGAAAATTCCCCACAAATTGAGCTGTAAACTGCTGCTTCTTAACTGGTATGGATATTAAACGTCTTTAAAATGAAGGGTATATATATATATATATATATATATATATATATATATATATATATATATATATATATATATATATATATATATATATATATAAACATATAAAAATTGAAACTGACCCCGGATATGGGTTCTAGGGGTCCTAGTTCACGCTCATTTGCAAAAAAAATTTTAAAATTCAAAAGTCGGGACCTCCCCATTAGTGAATTTTTTCTATGAAAATTCACTAAAAGGGTAAATTGTGAAGTAGCTTATTATTTAAGCTGAGTTATTAATTCTCAAATTATTTACAACATACAGCTTAATGAAAATCAAATTTGATTAAGAAATCAAATTAAGATATTGTTATCAGAGCTTCACACTACAAAGAAACGGTTCGTTTTAAATTTAAAATATTAGTCAATTAATACTCCTTTTTGCTTTTAAATTACTAATATTGGTACGAATTAACATAAAAATACAAAAGAAAAAGATAAAGATAATGACAAATAAGGAATGTATAATTTCTAAAATAACCAAAATTCTATTCAAAATGGATACTTTTCTATTAGGATCCAACACAAAAGGGAGGCATTATGAAATGTTCATGTAATAAAACGTAAAAGAAAACTATTGCTCATTTATTTATTATTTAAAAGGTTAAATAACAGTCACTTATTTCAGGATTGATTTTTGAGGTTCTGACCGTAATATCTGCTACTTTCTGTATTTAGTTTGCTAGAAAGGAAAACTGAAATGGTGATGTTACAAAAGCTTTGTTACTGTCGTAGCAACCTCGACGCTGCTTGATTTCCTCCAAGCGTGCTGCTCTAATCACTTATGACAAGCAATTAGTACTCTCTGGATCTTGGACTCTATTGTAGATAAGTTTAACAAGGAAACCCTTTCGTAAGAAACTTTTATCTGTCCGGACGATATATTAAGGAAGCTCTCAAGCATCCCCTTTAGCCAAGGAGATCAATTGAAAACTCTATGGTAATTCGGCAAACTGAATTTTAAGGTGATTCCTAAGACTGAATTTACTGTGGTTCCTAAGACCCTAATTGAAATAACGTTTCAATTAATTGACTGCAACGATAATGATTTATGTTTACATTTACCCAGATTAAGCAAGGTTCAAAACAATTACGTTAGCTACACAGCCTCTAGCACAAAAATACTGTGTTGCTATCGCAATCACTGCCTGTCAACGAATACGCTCAGTTCTCCCTTACATACACTGCCTGTGATGTGGCCTGCTTGACACATGTGTCGGTCCGCACAACTGTTTCTCTCTCACGCAGAGCTTCCGTTGTTTGTTAAAGAGAGTGTGAGATGGAGTATGAATTCGAATATTTTATTATTAATATGCCCAATGAAAATTCACAGAATTTCTTTTTAGCTATGCCTTAAACCACTTCTTTGTTTGTTCAAGAATTTGCCTATTGTCTGCGTATTTTAGGCATTGGACTGGTCTAATTTTTTCTTGTGGACAATCTAAGCGAATTATATGAATGACTCTTTACTCATTTTTACGTTGCGTCCTTTTAATGATAGCGAGTTTTCATACAAATGATGTTCTCGTTTTTCATGCAAGAAATAATTTTAGGTGGTTATTTATTGCAATTAAACCAGATTTTAATGTAATTTTGATACAATTCAGGCAATTAATCCAGCTGTAAAGCTTCAGCGTTACACAGTTTGTAATTAAAACAATGAAAATAAATCAATGCAAACTGTTTTGATTAAGAAGACTTAAAATTAGTTAACCTTGTATGTAAACAGTTAATATTTATCACCATATTTATAAAAGATGACTTTTGTACGTTTATACTGTTTCAGGTGAAACTGATAGACTTCAGTTGATGTTTAGGTTATTAGAAAGAGTTCCTGAAGGTGTTCAACCAATGTTAAGAGAACTGGAAAATCATATAACACAAGCTGGTCTAGCAGACATGTATGCTGCAGCCGATGTCATCACACAGGATTCAGAAAAATATGTAGAAAGGCTTCTTGAATTGTTTAGGAAGTTTAGTACATTGGTTCATGATGCATTTTCAGATGATCCGAGATTCTTAACTGCCAGAGATAAGGCTTTCAAGGCGGTGGTTAATGATACAACAGTATTCAGATTAGAGTTGAATACTGGAAGAAATGCAACTGGAAAATCTGTGGCTCCAGAAAGTAAGTGTCCAGAATTATTAGCCAACTATTGTGACATGTTATTAAGGAGAACACCATTGTCGAAAAGATTAACTGCAGAGGAAATAGAATCTAGACTGAAAGATGTATTATTAGTTCTAAAGTATATTTCTAATAAAGATGTGTTTATGAGATATCATAAAGCGCATCTAACAAGGAGGTTGATACTTGATGCCAGGTAAATTTTTGATTTTTTTTTTGCATGATACTGAATCTACTGACAATAGACTACAGAATATGTAGAAATTAGCTGTTACATTTGGTTATGTTGCACACGTTTCAAGGTTTGATATGTTATGTAAACGTTGTTTTATGTAGACTGAGGATTTTTTAATGGTTCATGTCATTTTATGATGTCTATTATTGAGCTTATAGGGAGAACTGATAAGTAGATTCTAGAAAAATGCAAATCACAATTTTACACCTAAGCATAACCTAGCCTTTTTTAAGCACAAATATTACATAGACTCATCACAAAAATAAGCAACACAATACAACAATGCTGTTTCAATAAACACGAATAAATATAAAAATAGTGAGTAATAAAATGTGACAGATTGACAGATTTAACAAAGATATCTATGTGATCTATGCCAATAATAATAATAATAATAATAATAATAATAATAATAATAATAATAATAATAATAATAATAATAATAATAATAATAATAATAATAATAATAATAATAATAATAATAATAATAATAATAATAATAATAATAATAATAATAATAATAATAATAATAATAATAATAATAATAATAATAATAATAATAATAATAATAATAATAATAATAATAATAATAATAATAATAATAATAATAATAATAATAATAATAATAATAATAATAATAATAATAATAATAATAATAATAATAATAATAATAATAATAATAATAATAATAATAATAATAATAATAATAATAATAATAATAATAATAATAATAATAATAATAATAATAATAATAATAATAATAATAATAATAATAATAATAATAATAATAATAATAATAATAATAATAATAATAATAATAATAATAATAATAATAATAATAATAATAATAATAATAATAATAATAATAATAATAATAATAATAATAATAATAATTTTTTTTTTTTTTTTTTTTTTTTTTTTTTTTTTTTTTTTTTTTGCGGGTTGGTGAAATCCTTTATGGACTGACAATGAGGATTAGGTTGCGACCTCCTCATCCTTTGTGTCGGAGTCTTCCTTGCGGACATACCGACTAAAACACCCGTCCCTCTTCTTATAGTCGACTGTTCCGGAACTACTTTCAAGTAATACTTCAGAACAGTCCCTTATTTGCCTGTCGGCTTCTTCTCCTTTATTCTCCTTCCCAGCCTCGGTTAGCCTCCTTTGCTTTCAGAATGTTGATGACAAAGTTGGTGACGGCATCCCAGTTCTCCTTCTTGTCTATCATTTTGGCAATGATCGTGTCAGGGGTGAAAATCCCTACATTGCCAGCCAAGTCGCTTCTGAGATGTTCCCACTGGGGGCACTCAAAGAAGGTGTGATACGCGTTCTCTGCTTCCGCTTGGCAATACCTACACTGGGGATCGTGTGACTTTCCGATTTTTGCCAAGAAGGACCGGAAGTACCCGTGACCGGTCAGAAACTGTGTCAGGTAGTAGCCTACCTCACCATGCTTCCTCTCCACCCAGCTCCTTATGTTGCCAATTAATCGGGCCGTCCATCTCCCTCGGGTCTCGGTGTCCCATCTATCCTGCCATTTTCGTAGGGTTTCTTCCCGTTCTTCTTTCTTCGCGGTCTGCATCGTAGTTTCACTTCCCCTCAGGTAGATCCTTCTGCGTTCCTCGGCTAGCAGGTCTATCGGGACCACTCCTGCGATAATCTGTGCCGCGGGGCCTGAGACTGTCCTGTAAGCACTGCTAATTCTGAGCGCTCCCCTTCTTTGAACCATTTCCATCCTCGCTCGGTATTTTTGGAACTTCAGCGCTGTGGTCCACACTTCTGCTCCGTAGAGCATGATAGCGTCTGCCGTCCTCAACAGCAGTTTCCGCTTGGTAGGGGAAGGACCCCCGACGTTGGCCATCAGTCTACTCAGATTCCCTACGACAGCCGCTGCCTTGTCCGTCGCTTTGCGTATATGCGTCCAGAAATTAAGCTTTCCATCGAGCATTACTCCCAGGTATTTGATGGCTTTGGACGTTTCGATGGTCTGGCCATCCACTTTCATTGGGATGACTCTCTCTATCCGCTTAGGCGTCAGAAGTACAATCTCCGTCTTTTGGACAGCCAGGGACAAGGACCGGGACTCCGTCCAGTCCAGTACGCGGCGCATTGTCTGGTTCAGTTTGAGTTGAAGGTGGTCTACCGTGCGGGCAGTAATCACCGCGACCAAGTCATCTGCGTACCCTACCAGAAAGGCTCCACTCGGCATCTCCATACGTAGGATCCCGTCGTAGTTTAAATTCCACAGGTCAGCACCTAGGACTGATCCTTGCGCTGCTCCTGAGGTAATTCTCTTCTTCTTCGTTCCCTCTTGTGTCTCGAACATCAGCCACCGGTTCGTCAGATAATCCTGAAGGACGCGGTATAGATATGCCGGTACGCGGAACTTCCTTAGGGCCTCTAGTATGTCCTTCCATCTGGCTGAGTTGAAGGCATTTTTTACGTCCAGTGTTACGGCCATGCATAACTCTCTGGACCAATGATTACCCGTCTGCACTGCTCTTGCCGCGGTGATCACCTCGTTTACCGCGTCCACAGTCGATCTTTTCGCGGTAAAGCCGTATTGCCTTGGAGAAAGTCCTCCGGCTTCTGCAACTGCATCTAGAATTCTGCGTTTCAGCATTTTCTCGTACAGCTTTCCAGCTGTATCTAGCATGCATAATGGCCTATAGGTTGAAGCCATGTTGGGGTCGCCCTTTCCCTTCCCGATGAGGACGAGTTTTGCTACCTTCCACTGCTCCGGAAATATGCCTTCTGTCAGGCATGCATTGTACATGTCCAGCAGTACCTCCGGTTGTGACTGCGCCGTTACCTTCAGTATTTCTACCGGTATCCTATCTGGACCAGGGGCCTTTTTATTCCGCATGGAGGTCGCCGCACGCAAGAGCTCATCCCTGGTGAAGAGTGGTATCTCCTCTGCTGGCATCTCAACAGCTGCGCGGTCCTCCATCGTATGAGTGGGAAAGAGCTCGTCCACTACCTTTTCCTTGGCCCTTGTGGACATTTCCACGGTGGGGTCCATCCCTCTTAGTTTTTGGAGCACAATTTTGTACCCCAACCCCCATGGGTCACTCTCGACGTCCTCACATAGCTCTTTCCATTTCTGGGCCTTGCTCGTCCAGATGGCCCTCTTTAAGGCTCTTCTTGCTAGCCTGTATTGCTCTGTTCTTGTCTGGAATTCCGTAGAGTCTCGCCCAGCCCGTTGAGCCAGCCTTCTGTGTCGGAAACAGTTCTTCCTAAGGTCAGCGATCTCTTGGTTCCACCAGTAGGCAGGGCGGCGGTCCCGGATTGCCGCTTTCTTAGGCATAGAGGCCTCGCACGCCCTGGTCAGTAGCCCTATCGTCGCTGTCACCAACAGCATCGCAACGGCCGTCCCTGGTGCCCTTCGCTTGATTTCTTGTAAAGTCCCTCTGCCCATGTGTATCATGGTGTCGAAGAGATCTTTATCAAGTCTATCTACGTTCCAGCGAGGAGGGGGAGTCGCTTCTTGACCGGGCGTGCCGCCTCCCACCCGGAATTGTATGTACTGGTGGTCGCTCGCCGAATAGTCCTCCAGCACCTGCCATTCGCTTATCTGTGCTGCGAGCGTCTCCGAAGCCATAGTGATGTCTGGTATGGTACCTGTGCATCCTGCTCTTCTGAATGTTGGCACCTCTCCCTGGTTGATGACGACCAGTCCGAGTCTAGCTGCCATTTCCGCCACCCTTCGTCCTCTACCATCAGTTGTTTGCATTCCCCACTCTATTGCCTTGGCGTTAAAGTCCCCTGCGATAAGCAACTTTCCTCCTACATTGCGGAACTCGTCTTCTATGCCGGCCAGCTTCTCCTCGAAATCAGCTATGGATTCGTTTGGTGTAAGGTAGCAGCTGACATAGGTCACACTCCTGCTTCTGATCCAGGCATATCCGGGCCCTGCTCCGCTCGCTTCTATTGGGACTCCGGATCGATTTACTACCCATATTGCCGCGGTACCTGACGAGTCTTTAAACCAACCCGGTCCGCTGGTGTCATCATATTGTTCGCTAATGAGCATGATATCCGTCTTTTTTTCGTGGGCGATCTGCTGTTTGAGGGCGCTCGCCGTTTTACTCCTGTTCAGGTTGATCTGGAGCACTCTGATCATGCTGTTTTCTTCTTCGCCTGGTCTAAAGCTCTCCGAAAAGCTGTGCATCCTTTTCTGCCTGCGACATGGTTTGAGTTGACTCCCAACTCTACACACAGAGTGCACTTCTCGGCCTCCTTGCAAGATGCAGCCCGGTGCCCTTCACCACCGCATCTATAACACACGTTTGCACGGTCGGTGCCTCTGCACTCCCTTGCTCGGTGTCCATACCCTAGGCATTTGTAGCATCGCAGTATCTGAATGCGCAGCCTTACTCTGCAGTTTACCAGGCCAATTCGTATTTTTCCCCCCTTGAGGAGGCCGTCGGCGTCCTTTCCTTCCAGCTCTATTATCGCGAGTCTCTGGAATCTGCTGTTTGGGTTGGTCAGGGAAATTTTCAGGTCTTCTCTGGTCCCGCCCAGTTTTTTCTCCAGAGCCTGTCTGACCTCCTCCGCGGTTGCCAGGGAGTCGAGGTCGCGCACCTCTACGGTTGTCCGTGGGGTCAGGTTTTTTATAACATTCTGTTCCCCCACGGCTTCCTCCACCGCCTTTGTGAACTCTGTTGACGCTTTGGAGTCCCTGCCCATTTCGAGGAGCACATCCCCCTTCATCGTCTTTTTGATGGCTCGGATCTCAGTGCCTGTGTGATCCGGTTTGACGCTCCCTCTTAGCCTCTTGAGGACCTCAGAGTAGGGTAGGACCTCGGAGACTTTGATTACTATGGCGTCTGGCTTCCGAGCCTGCTTCTTCTCTTGCCTGGTGTGTTTTTTAATCCTCTTTTCCTGTTGCTGTCTCCGTCTTTCGTCCTCCTGTTTTTCTTTCTCTTTCGTGATCTGGTCCTTACGATTCCTGGCTTCCTGTTCTTCCCTCACTGCTGCTTCTCTCATCTTCTTTTTTTCTTCCCTTTTCCTTGATTTGTTCTCCTTCTTCTTGGCCTCCTTTGGGATCATCCAATGCTCTTTGGATATCCCCTTTACGCCCGAGGGGGAGGCTGAGTCGGTCAACTCTTCCTCGTCTCCACTGCTGCTGCTGCTGTCAAGCTCGCCCGTCCTTAGTCTATTTCGGACTACGCCCGTCTTTTTCGTCGATGGTGCACATCTGCCGCTCTCCCTTTTTTCTATCGTTTCTCTCAGTTTGTTCTGGAGTGTTCTCCTCTTCGTACCCTGAGAGACTAGAGCATCATGTATCTCTATTAGCTGTGCTACACCATCTTTAATCACCATGCTAACGTTCCTTTGTTGCTTGATAGTGACGGTCAAGCGCGTTATCACCTCTTTCATTTGTCTCAGGCTTTCATGATCATTATCTTCTACAGCCTGGATCTCGCTCCATCCTTTCTCTCCTGTGTTTTTGACTTCCGTCATTTTCTGTATATTATTTACTTCCATTTTGTTCCCACGAGTAGCTAGGGAAAAACGTCGGTCACCCGTGGCAGAGCCCCGCATGCCCCGGGAAGGCTGTTGAATGCCGGAGTGCGCCAGGTGCTCCGGAGTTCGCACAGTAGTGGCTAAGCTACCCCTTAACCACGCAGTCCTCGGCCTGTGCTGTTCCGCCTTGACTTGGGGGGATTTTTATTGTGGTTCCCTTCCACTCGGCCGGCCAGTTAAGGCAAGCCCCCACACCCAGCAACTTCTTCCTCTGCAGCCACCGAGTTGCTAAGCACGGTCTATACCAGGCAGGTTTCCACAGAGAGCCGCTGTCCCGCCACACCCTAAAGCTCCGGCAAAGGCTGCCGGTCGCTCCCGGCCGCAGCAGAACATAGGGCGCTCCTCCACGCTGTGCTTCCTGGTATCTCCAGTTAGTCGCCTTTTACGACAGGATGGAGCTACCTTGGGCCAATTCTTTTATTTCGTCCCCGGACCCACAGGGGACAATAATAATAATAATAATAATAATAATAATAATAATAATAATAATAATAATAATAATAATAATAATAATAATAATAATAATAATAATAATAATAATAATAATAATAATAATAATAATAATAATA
Source organism: Tillus elongatus (assembly GCA_964006375.1). Lineage (NCBI taxonomy): Eukaryota > Metazoa > Arthropoda > Insecta > Coleoptera > Cleridae > Tillus > Tillus elongatus. The sequence goes on along the minus strand of OZ023262.1, from coordinate 182,690,678 downwards.
ATAATAATAATAATAATAATAATAATAATAATAATAATAATAATAATAATAATAATAATAATAATAATAATAATAATAATAATAATAATAATAATAATAATAATAATAATAATAATAATAATAATAATAATAATAATAATAATAATAATAATAATAATAATAATAATAATAATAATAATAATAATAATAATAATAATAATAATAATAATAATAATAATAATAATAATAATAATAATAATAATAATAATAATAATAATAATAATAATAATAATAATAATAATAATAATAATAATAATAATAATAATAATAATAATAATAATAATAATAATAATAATAATAATAATAATAATAATAATAATAATAATAATAATAATAATAATAATAATAATAATAATAATAATAATAATAATAATAATAATAATAATAATAATAATAATAATAATAATAATAATAATAATAATAATAATAATAATAATAATAATAATAATAATAATAATAATAATAATAATAATAATAATAATAATAATAATAATAATAATAATAATAATAATAATAATAATAATAATAATAATAATAATAATAATAATAATAATAATAATAATAATAATAATAATAATAATAATAATAATAATAATAATAATAATAATAATAATAATAATAATAATAATAATAATAATAATAATAATAATAATAATAATAATAATAATAATAATAATAATAATAATAATAATAATAATAATAATAATAATAATAATAATAATAATAATAATAATAATAATAATAATAATAATAATAATAATAATAATAATAATAATAATAATAATAATAATAATAATAATAATAATAATAATAATAATAATAATAATAATAATAATAATAATAATAATAATAATAATAATAATAATAATAATAATAATAATAATAATAATAATAATAATGATGTAGGTTTATTCAAACTTGTACACAGTAACCAAAGAAATTAATAACTATGCGAATAAACAAAATAACTAAAATTAAACACCCATAAATTCGTTCTATAGCACTTATTTGTGAGTTCTTAAGTATACATTAGTTCTCGAAAACCTTAGTTACCATTTAGTGCACATAAAAAAGGTTTATTTACATTTAAACAGAACAAATTAAAGCAACTATAAACAATGTGAGAAAAAAACTAAACAAGAAAGTCTTTTAATGCACTTATTTGTGAGTCCCCAACATGAATAATTATTATATCTGTAGTTAAATTTGTTTCTTTTTTTTGAAACACATGCATATACAAATGCATACGCTTGTCCGCACATACACACACACATAAATAGAAATTACTCCCAGATTACTCTCATATAAAAAGTAATATGTTGCAAGTATATCATTCTGAAATAAACATTGTAAATTATAATTCCAATAGAAGAATATTGTGCTTTAATAATGAAGAAGATGAAAATACCAATATCAGTCCTATAAGCAAGAGACCTCTTCTGCAGCATATTGTATTAAAGTTCTTTAACACAAACGGAATCTTTACAAAGAGCCTGGACTGATAATCCAGTGGACTTGGACTGGAAGTGTTTTTATGCTTTCCCAACATTCAGGTATGAGGGTGACATAGCATACAGGTCGGCCAAAAATCTTCTAGCAGACTGTATCTTTCTGCAAAGAATAGGACAGATTGAAACTAGCTTTTGCAATCATTGTGGAGAGCCAGCAGCTAGTTGGCACATACTAATAGCATGCAATCTAGCACAACCATTGTGGTCTTTTATCTCCAATGTCAAAAGAAAACTGTTAACCATCACCTTTGACAATAATGAAATCTATGGAAGTATTTAGTCTTCTGGGCAGAAAATGACCACAAATTTAATTAATTCTCTGTGTAATTAAGCAAAGTATACAATATGCAACACCCACCTTTCTTCTATAAGAAATAACACTCAGAACTCAGGCTATTTGGACATTTTCCAGAAAGCTTTGAAAACCAGAATTTTTAACGAATGCTTATGGTTCCTAAGCAGAAACTGCATTGAAACTTTTGAAGCAAAATGGAAAAATGACAGAATATTATTTTTTGTTCAAGATTGGCATATTGTATCTACTTTTTGAATTGTTTAAAGTTCTTGGATTAAGAACATTTTTTTAAGGATTAATTTTAAATAATTTTGACAATCTTTTTTTTTCCAGTAGTATGTTGTACATATTTTATGTAACAAAGTTGTATAATGATGTATAAATTTAACTGTTACAATAAATAATAATAATAAGATAGGTACATATCTTCTATCAAAGGACCAGCAGTGTTTTGCAGACGCTGGCAGATACCTGCCAATAACTTGTCCCCCGACTCTATATAAGGCGATCACATCCTGCCTTGAGAAACGCAATTATGCACACTGTGAACGAAACAACATAATTGCGAGCCAGCAAAAAGGGTGTGCCAAAGGATCAATGGGATCCAAAGAACAGCTAATCATTGATTTGGTTGTGTGCAATCAAGCTTACAATGGTCGACGAAATCTCTTTGCTGCCTACGTGGATTACAAAAAGGCATTCGATTCAGTTCTACACAAATGGCTTATAAGTGTGCTGAAGATCTATAAACTCGATAGTTATATCCTGAAGTTCCTAGAACACACAATGTCTACCTGGAGACCAAAAATTCAATTACATGTACAAACAGGTGATATCATCTTAACCAGCACGATACCAATTAGAAGAGGTATGTTTCAAGGCAACTCGCTAAGTCCATTGTGGTTCTGCTTCGCACTGAATCCACTATTAAACCTCCTGAACTCTACCAGATATGGCAAATGGGGCTAAATCATCTGCTGTATATGGATGATTTTAAGCTGATAGCCTCCACAAAGAACCACCTCGAACGACTCCTTAAAATCGTGGAAGGGTTTTCCGGAGATATTGACATGCAGTTTCGGCTTGACAAATGTCACACCTTCTGTGTAGTCAGATGGAAGATACAACCAGGTGTATATGAAATGCAAAACGGCCAGTAAATTGCCTCAATGGATGTAGAAGAGTGTTATAAATACCTGGGAATACAGAAAATGAGGAAAATAAACCACTCGGCAATGAAAAATGATCTGACAAATGAGTTTACGAAATGAGTAAAGCAGGTGATGTGATCATATCTTAACGGCAATAACCTGACTAAAGCTCTTAATACATATGCATGTTCTGTAGTTAGCTATTCATTTGGGACTGAGAACTGGAGTAATATGGAGATCGAAAATCTACAACAGAAGGTGCAAACACTCTTAACAAAATCCAAAAAGCATAACCTCACGTAGTGCCATGGGCCGAGTATCCCTACCTAGAGACCAAGGAGGGAGAGGAGTGTTGGATATTGGTAAACAGTTGGAGCAGCAGATAGTGAACTTGCATACATATTTCCATCAGCAGGCGCTTACTTCTTAACTACACCGTGCCATATGCGAGGCACATGATTCAACACTGTTAAGCGTTTGCTGCAACACAGTACAAAGAAAGGCACGACGCAGTTGCAAGAATAGTCCTTTAAGAACTGGCTCTAAAAATGGGATACACTCTTGAGCCTGCTTTAGAGAACTCAGGATACAGGATGTACTGCGATCGGACTGTGCTCACAGACTGAGTTGCCCACAACAGGCCAGATGATTAAGTACAGGGACCTACAGATGCAAGTAAAGAAACAGTGAAGGGCAGATAGTGTCCTAGTGATCCCAACAGTCATGTCGTCAACTGGTGTGGTTCCTAAGAGTCTTCGAGAGAACATTAAGAGACTAGGCCTTTTAAAGTTTCTGCACAAAGCGGTATTACTCTCAACTGCCCACAGCGTGCGGAGATATCTGGGAAACGAGAATGTGTCACGTTGTCGTTGAACGCTTGATAACTTGGAAGAGGCTCCATCTGAGCTCAGTGCCTTTGATATCTGACATACCTGGTATGAGTAAATGTTCCCCTTGAGGGAGTGCGAAAGTCGTAAAGGCTAAAGTCGATAATGATAATAAAAATAGTAATAATCATAATAATAATAACAGACGTGCACACTGACACACCCGCACGCACACACACACACATACACACACACACACACACACACACAGCATGATAAATTAACACATTATAACAAAAGCAGACCCTCACTTTGCAAAGAATGTATAAAGAAGAATCAACGAAAACATCAGAATGACTAGGGGAAAAAACACAAATCGTATAAACATGTACAAATTAGAATTCAACACACACGATAGTAAACAACTGTGTAAGCTTGTAAACTAATTTAAATATATACAGAGAAATGGCATTACTCAATCCATAGTATTTGTGTATCACGAAATTCTGTGAAAGAATAAAACGAGTACTGTAGCAGAGTGTCCCCAATGCACTTTTTAAAGTCTGTTAGTTGTTTTGCTCTTACAAATTGTGTCACCTTGTTAAAAAATTTGGTGCTTCAGTATCTACTTCCCGACTGTGCCCTGGTGAACCTGTGATACAGTATGTTGATATCATGTCTGTTTCATGTTTCATACTCGTGAAATTGATCATTCCTGACCAAATCCTCAAAATGCTGGTAAGCAAACGAACTCGTCCGGGAGATTTACAAAAGACACATACTTGCCAGGTGTGATCATAATTGGTTCATTATTTTTCAAGTTATCAGTCGGATATACATTTAATATATATATATATATATATATATATATATATATATATATATATATATATATATATATATATATATATATATATATACATACTGACTTTCCAAAAAAATTTGGAAACCCAGTAAATGTTGACCAATTGCAATGACATTTTCTATACTACTTTGTGGAATGATAACAATATGGACAAAACATTTTAACGAGTGTACTTTTTAAATTTTGTTTTATCAAAAAATTATCTCTTTAAATTTGCATTTCTGGCAGTTTAAAGCAATCTTTCGTAGTGATCTGTGCTCAATTCATTATTATTAAGTTATTATGCCCTGGCGCCATTTACGGAATAATTACAATCTTTTAAGTGATTGTTGGTATGCGGGAAGCTGGTGTTTCAATCACACAATGTTGGTCCAGGTGGTCTGAAGTTGGAAATGCTTGGTTGGAAGTTTTCCAACAAAGAGTCTCTATGGTAACGATATATCGCAGAAGTGGACTTCGTTCGTATAGAATATTTTTATATCTCCCACTGACACCTTGCTGCTGAGCTTAAGTGGTGTAACGGCAAGTCAAATTGGGATGGTGAATTGAATCATGTTGTGTTCTCTGACAGAGAGTCCCGATTGTCTCATTGGGTCCACGATGGTGGCAGAAGAGAGACGATTATGTGGAGAACGCATAAATTTAGAATTTGCTGTGGAAGGGCACACAGCCTTTACACGGGGGGTGATGGTATGGGGTGGGATAACTTACAGTAGGAGCTAGCTTTTATTGACAGGAATTTGAATGGAAATGATTCGGTACAAAACATACTGCAGCCTGTTGCACTGCCATATTTACGTGGGTTAAGTCAACCCCCTTTCCAACAAGACAACGCAAGTCCTTATACAGCAAGGGCTAGTACAAGGTTCTTACAAGAAAATAACGTGACCCTGATTACATGGCCTTCTCGCTCCCCAGATATGTCACCAATCGAAGATGTGTGGGATATGATTGGCAATCGACTGGGTAATTTACCTCAACCACCTAATGATCTAGTTGAACTTTCTCACCGAATTCAAGAAGCCTGGGATGACACTCCTCAGGATACCATTGAGAAAGTTGAGATTTTTAGAGTTGAGATCAAAACAAAATTATGCCCCTTGAAGACGTTATTAAACACTAACATATCTGAAATTTAACAAACGGTAGTAAAAACTAATATATTAAAAACAAACATAAAAAGCACTAAAGATATTGCTCAAAATCGCTTCCATTCTCTCTCGCACATAACTGCACCCTTCATCGAAAATTAAAGTCGACTCTGTTAAGTAATTGGATGTCACTTAATAATTATCCACTTATTATTGATGCGCAGGTTGAACTGGTGTCAAATACACAGATTCTTTTAAAGCTACCCCTCAGTTGTGGGTGTAGCTCCTCCAGTAGCTCAGGTAGAACATTTTGCAAGAAAAGCAAATATGTTGCGCCATTTAAGTGGTTTGGTAAAATAACCGGCCCAACCAAATGTCCTCCAACAATACCTATCCACAGATTTATTTTGAATTCTCTTTGGAAATGGTAGGTTACTGTAGCATGTGGATTTACATCCGAATATTCATGCCAGTTGAGCACATTCTGAATCCCTCTCTTGGTAAAGCAAGCTTCATAAGTAAAAAAATGGCCTTGGGAAAATCAATGTTCTGATGTAAAATGAAATTACAAAAAAAAAGCCAGTCTTGTCTCTAAATCCTGTGGTAGCAGTTATTCCACTTTTTGAAGGTGATAGGGATGCAGCAGATTGCGTTGGAGAATTCTATGGACCATTGGCTGTGTTATATGAAACTGCCTGGATAGCCGTTTGGTGTTGGTTATTGGCTCACTTTTAATACTGTTTAGAAGACGCTCCTGAGTTTGTGTGTTCACTGCATGAATGCGGCCTCCAGCATTTTTGATGCAAAAGGAACCCGTTTCCCGAGCTCTACGTTTAACATTGGCAAACGTTTGACGATGTGGTATATTACGATTAGGAAATCTTCTTCAATATACCTCTACACTTTGCGGCAATTACCCTTGCAAAACCTTAATACCATAAGCATGTCAACTTGTTCATGAACCGAGCATTTTCCAGTTATTTTGAGCAACAAATTATTATCACAAAAGAAAACAAAAAAAAATTCTGGACGCAGCAAGTGCGTTATGGTAGTGTATTTTCATAAAAATGTTTTTAATGGCAAATATGTGTTTTTTTTTCAGAAAGCAGGCATCAAATTTGGTTACCAGTATAACCTATATAGTAAAAACAATGTGCCATGTTTCATCAAAATAACTTTATTGTTTGAAAACGTACAGAAATTTCCGAAAGTAAACTTAAACTGTTTCCGAAACAAACCGTTTCTTGGTCAACCTTATAGGTTAATAGCAAATTGAGCTTTTCAAATATGAAGCATTTAATCAAAATTCGCTACCATAACGCACTTGCTGCATCCAGAATTTCTTAACTTACAAACATGCATTATATTTCGATGGAAAATGCGTTTTCCACTAAAAAAAATATTATTTGTATCACCAACGACTTATGGGCCATCCTGTGATGGTAGCAATAATTTTTTAAGGTGTAGCTCAAGACACCGTATAATTAATGTATACAATATTTTTTCATATCTTGTATAATAACGGATATATTGAGCTTTATTGATTTTTTACGAAAATTCTACAAAAATTATATACCATTAAACGATAAATTCGATAGCTAAGGCTACTGCCAAGCATCAGAGAAAAGGTCTATTTGAAATGAATTTTCTGGAAATATTTTAGTAAAATGAAGGACGATGACGGTTAAAACTAAAACTTCAGGGTTTGTAAAACATTCTTCTTTAGACATTTTCTTTCCAGAGCCCGTATAAGATTCAAGTTCTTTGCCTAAATGTTGCGAATTTTGACGTTTTAAATTGTCACTTTGACGTTTTGAGGAAAACCCCAATTTATTTTTCTTTAAATGCCCATAACTTTTTTGTCTTTTGACCTACAGAGCTAAATTTTGGTAGGCGCCTCACCTATAATGACATAAACCAGCGTACCAAATTTGGTTGCCCTTACTTTGTTAGTTCCGGAGATATAATTTTTTTTTAAGGAAAACCCAAAATTTTTCGGGAAAACCTGGGCTATTTTTTTGACTAACGAACTTATCCGAGCCATTTGGAAAAGGAAGGTATTCACCAAATTTGATCAAAATCGGCCCATTATTTTTTGAGTTATCGGTGTGATACATATATATATATATATATATATATATATATATATATATATATATATATATATATATACATACATATATATATATATATATATATATATATATATATATATATATATATATATATATATATATATATATATATATATATATATATATATATATATATATATAAACATATAAAAATTGAAACTGACCCCGGATATGTGTTCTGGGGGGCCTAATTAGCGCTCATTTGAAGAATTTTTTTCAAAATTCAAAAGTCTGGATCTCCTCATTAGTGAATTTTTTTTAAGAAAATTCACTAAAACACAAGACAATAATTATCCTAAAACTTAATAAATTTAAGTAATGTCAGATTTGACAACGACTGTAACCTAGCAACAGATGACTTGTAGAGCGCCCAAGGCATCCCCCATGAGACTTTAATGTTTAATAAAATCTTCAAGAGACATAATTTTGTTTTGATGTCAACTCAATTTTCTCAAAAACGGTTGGTTGGTCGAAAAATTTACAAGAGGAAAAAAAGATAGAAAATTTAATTTCCTATAAAATTGATGGACTTTAACTTTTAATTAGGTTAGGGTTTTCAAAAATCAAATCATTAAAAGGTGATCCACCCCTAATTCACAGCTTTTCGAGTTTATATCTACTTCAAATTTATGTCAAATTACGATGTTGGTAAAAGAAAACCATCTACCAAATTTGGTTGTTCTTTGTTAGGGCACTGCTGCAATACAGCTGTTTTTTGTAATTATTAAATAATCTTCTGAGGGTAATATCTCACCAACCATGGGCACCAGAGAAAAATTTTATATAAAAAATCGGCATGTTTTGAAGTCCTCTACACACGCGCACACACACCCATATATATATATATATATATATATATATATATATATATATATATATATATATATATATATATATATATATATATATATATATATATATATATACATATTATAAACATATACACATTTGATCATAGTTTTTTAAAAATTTTTATATCAACTGGAAAATAATGCATTTCTGATGAAAGGAAGTAAACATTTCTGTTCATATTTTTAACGCAGGTTTGTAAACTGAAATAAAATTTGGCAGTTATCATAAAAAAAAGAGCTTTGACATATTTTTGAAACTTGATTTTAGTAATGTTTATTGACGCCCATATAATCATTGTTCTGCTTATGTTCATTTGAGTATTAGTCATTCTATTATAACTTTGTTTTGCAATTTCACTTAACCACCATTTGTCTGATATAATGTATTGTTTCTGTATCATCTGCATCTGTCAAAAAATAAATAAATTAGTGGATATCGCCTAAACCATAAAATTTTTGTACATGGTGTCATTAATTCTTTTTCATAGAATCCAAAAATATAGTGTTCGTTATGGCTGGAAACTGAAGCAAAAAGCAGAATCACCCCAAAAAACACCAAAATAATAACAGAGAGTTATGCGCTAGATATTATGTTGTTGAGCTTTGTTTTAGAATGTGCAGGAAAGCAAAATACAGTATACTCTCGATTATCCGGTATAATGGGGGGCATCCGCAACACGGATAATATGAACATAATTATATATATATATATATATATATATATATATATATATATATATATATATATATATATATATATCAACACACACCAAAATAATAAAGGTTCAATGAAAAACTTACATTAGATCAATTATGACTAGAAAGTTTCTTTTCAGTTTCACAGATGTGCTGTATGTATATAATAGAAAATAGACAGTGAACACAGAAACTCGCTTTGCGACTGGAAATCAACTGACGAACTAAGTCATTTCGGTAGCCTTCATACATTAAAAATAAAGTGCATACAGAATGTTTAACAGCTGTCTTTTAAAAGAAAAGTTTATGTTGTGCCTTTCTGCCGTGCCGCTCATGCAATCTCGAATGAGATCAAGTGTAAAAAGATAGGGGCAATTAAAATTTATGACCTTAACGAAAAATTCCCGGATGTGAATCTTTCTCAGTGTTCCTATTATAGTGACAGTGACACGTTTGGAGCTAAATAGGAATTCATCACAACAGGATAAGCAATCTGTGGCAGTTTATTCTGCATACACATACTACTACACTAACTACAGGTTCTAATGAATTTCATAGTTTTATTTTCCTCATGATTTTTGTAGTGTAGTAACTAGTATTATAATAGGCAGACCCGTACTTAGATGGTCGTTGGTTTTTATTAGGGACATTTATTATATATATTTTTTTGGGTACAAAATACAAAACCTAATTTTATTGTTTTGATATTTTTTCGCCTCTTAACACAGCATGCCCTTTTCTTTTGTTTATGTAATAATTGGATAAATTGCGTTTGTTATGCAAGATTTTACTCTTGTGGTTCTCTTTTGGTTTCCATAGTAAGCAAATGTTTTTTAAAATCCCTATAACTCAAGTTTCCATTAAGCTACAACTTTCATTGATAACATGCAATATATATGCATCAAAATAAATGAGCTAACATACATTTTTCTCTGTCAAATATAAATGATCATGCTGATTAAAAAATTCAATTTGGTGACATACATTTAAATTGTAATAAAACTAAAAGAGAAATTAAATATTTAAATGTCGAAAATTTTAGGGAAGGTGTAAAATAAGCAATATCTCAGACTAACGTTTTTCACTTTTCTAACTTAATAAACATTATGCAGAAACAAAAAGATTTAGCTACTGTGAAAAACTACAAAAAATAATAACTGGGTAAATAACCGACTTTTTTTATTAATAAAGGAGAGAGCTAAGTTATATGTCAGACTAGAAAAAAATACAAATAATACAAACATAGCAGAAGAGTTTGAAAAGTCTGGACGCATCAAGTGCGTTATGGTAGTGAATTTTCGTTGAAATGATCTGGCACCAAACATTTTTTCATTAAATGCTTATTACTTTTTTTTGTTTTAATCTAGAGATCTAAATTTTGGCATATAGTTTACCTTTTGTAATGTTAACCTACTTACTAATTTGGGTTACCAGCGCTTTTTTTTTGGAGATGAAAATTTTTTCGGAAAGAAAAGCCAAAACTTCCCCGGTAAACCTAGTTCGATTTCCCTGGCTAACGAACTTATCCAAGCCATTATTAAAGGGAAGATAAGTGCCAAATTTTAAAAATCGGTCCATTATTTTTTGAGTTATCAGTGTGACATATATATATATATATATATATATATATATATATATATATATATATATATATATATATATATATATATATATATATATATATATATATATTCAGAAAGATTTTCGCGGTCTTTAATGTGAGACATGCTTGGTTCTCGGGTTACACGTCCAGAATTTATGGAAACTCGACGTTTCGGCTCCTGTTTTGGAGCCATTTTCAAGAGGTAAAGGAAATATGTAAGGACACTCTAGGGCCTCAATCTGCCTACTCCTTAGAGTGATGGACAAAGGTGGGTAAAGGAAATATGTAAGGACACTCTAAGGCCTCAATCTGCCTACTCCTTAGAGTAGTGGACAAAGGTGGGTAAAGGAAATATGTAAGGACACTCTAAGGCCTCAATCTGCCTACTCCTTAGAGTGGTAGACAAAGGTGGGTCAAGGAAATATGTAAGGACACTCTAAGGCCTCAATCTGCCTACTCCTTAGAGTGGTGGACAAAGGTGGGTAAAGGAAATATGTAAGGACATTCTAATGCCTCAATCTGCCTACTCCCTAGAGTGATGGACAAAGGTAGGTAAAGGAAATATGTAAGGACACTCTAAGGCCTCAATCTGCCTACTCCATAGAGCGGTGGATAAAGGTAGGTTGGGTTGTTGTAGCTCGATTACGGGGCTCGATTACGGGGAGAGATCTCTCTGAGGCCTAGGGTTGAACACACTGAGACCTCACAGACGATCCTCGGCGAGATTTGGGGAGTAGGTAGATTGAGGCCCCGTAATCGAGCTACAACAACCAACCTACCTTTATCCACCGCTCTATGGAGTAGGCAGATTAAGGCCTTAGAGTGTCCTTACATATTTCCTTTACCTACCTTTGTCCACCACTCTAAGGAGTAGGCAGATTGAGGCCTTAGATTGTCCTTACATATTTCCTTTACCCACCTTTGTCCATCACTCTAAGGAGTAGGCAGATTGAGGCCTTAGAGTGTCCTTACATATTTCCTTTACTTCTTGAAAATGGCTCCAAAACAGGAGCCGAAACGTCGAGTTTCCATAAATTCTGGACGCGGTTTAACCCGAGAACCAAGCATGTCTCATATATATATATATATATATATATATATATATATATATATATATATATATATATATATATATATATATATATATATATATATATATATATATATATATATATATATATATATATATATACATATATACATACATACATACATACATACATACATACATACATACATACACACACACACACACACACACACACACACACACACACACACACACACACACACACACACACACACACACACACACACACACACACACACACACACACACACACACACACACACACACACACACACACACACACACACACACACACACACACACACACACACACACACACACACACGCACGCACGCACGCACGCACGCACGCACGCACGCACGCACGCACGCACGCACGCACGCACGCACGCACGCACGCACGCACGCACGCACGCACGCACGCACGCACGCACGCACGCACGCACGCACGCACGCACGCACGCACGCACGCACGCACGCACGCACGCACGCACGCACGCACGCACGCACGCACGCACGCACGCACGCACGCACGCACGCACGCACGCACGCACGCACGCACGCACGCACGCACGCACGCACGCACGCACGCACGCACGCACGCACGCACGCACGCACGCACGCACGCACGCACGCACGCACGCACGCACGCACGCACGCACGCACGCACGCACGCACGCACGCACGCACGCACGCACGCACGCACGCACGCACGCACGCACGCACGCACGCACGCACGCACGCACGCACGCACGCACGCACGCACGCACGCACGCACGCACGCACGCACGCACGCACGCACGCACGCACGCACGCACGCACGCACGCACGCACGCACGCACGCACGCACGCACGCACGCACGCACGCACGCACGCACGCACGCACGCACGCACGCACGCACGCACGCACGCACGCACGCACGCACGCACGCACGCACGCACGCACGCACGCACGCACGCACGCACGCACGCACGCACGCACGCACGCACGCACGCACGCACGCACGCACGCACGCACGCACGCACGCACGCACGCACGCACGCACGCACGCACGCACGCACGCACGCACGCACGCACGCACGCACGCACGCACGCACGCACGCACGCACGCACGCACGCACGCACGCACGCACGCACGCACGCACGCACGCACGCACGCACGCACGCACGCACGCACGCACGCACGCACGCACGCACGCACGCACGCACGCACGCACGCACGCACGCACGCACGCACGCACGCACGCACGCACGCACGCACGCACGCACGCACGCACGCACGCACGCACGCACGCACGCACGCACGCACGCACGCACGCACGCACGCACGCACGCACGCACGCACGCACGCACGCACGCACGCACGCACGCACGCACGCACGCACGCACGCACGCACGCACGCACGCACGCACGCACGCACGCACGCACGCACGCACGCACGCACGCACGCACGCACGCACGCACGCACGCACGCACGCACGCACGCACGCACGCACGCACGCACGCACGCACGCACGCACGCACGCACGCACGCACGCACGCACGCACGCACGCACGCACGCACGCACGCACGCACGCACGCACGCACGCACGCACGCACGCACGCACGCACGCACGCACGCACGCACGCACGCACGCACGCACGCACGCACGCACGCACGCACGCACGCACGCACGCACGCACGCACGCACGCA